>JAFFSR010000025.1:1385000-1909455 GCA_017163975.1 Anastatus disparis | reverse complement strand
AGACACTGCAGGAAAGGTGCTGGAGAAGCTTATAAGACCGAGGCTCCAAGCAGCGGTTAAGGCTAGTGGTGACCTATCTGATAAGCAGTTTGGATTCCGGAGGGAAAGTCAACAGCAGATGCAGTCTCGGTACTAAGAAAAACGTTTCGAATGGAGCAGAGAAAAAATCAACATACGAAAGAAATCATATTACTTGCTACCATCGACGTTAAGAACGCTTTTAACTCCGCTGGATGGGAAAATATTATAAACCTTCTGAGATATAAGTTCAAGATTCCCTCTACTTACTTCGTATGGTAGAAAGTTACCTGAATGATAGACAGCTCTTGTATGAAACCAAGGACGGTCTTAGAACTAAAAAAATATCAGCAGGGGTTGCACAAGGGTCAATTCTCGGACCAGAGCTGTGGAACATATCGTATGACGGAATCCTTAGACTAGAGCTGCCCGACGGATGCTATCTAATAGGCTATGCTGATGATCTAGCTATCGTCATCGCTGGTAAGAACAAAGAGGAAATCCAAGAAAAACTCTCCAGTGCTATGAGAATTCTGAGAAGGTGGCTTGACGACCATGGATTAGATCTTGCGGCGGAAAAGACCGATTTAATATTCTTAACCAAAAAACAGAAAGCGAGCTTTAACAATATTCAAGAAATGCACATAGAGGATCTCGTAGGTTGAGTCAAAAGAGTCTATCAAATATCTAGGATTCACCATAGACTCTAAAATGAACTTTGGAAAACACATCAAGGAAGGAGCAGACAAAGCGTCTGCAGTCACACAATCTCTTAGTCGACTTATGAGGAACGTCGGCGGTCCAAAAGCTAGTAAGAGAAAACTGCTGATGTCGGTCACCAACTCCATACTCCTGTGTGGCGCAGAGATATGGGGAGAGACAACACAAAAAGAAGTCTATCGAAAACGAATAGCCAGAGTGCAGCGAAGGGCTGCGCTAAGAGTTTGCAGTGCATACCGCTCTGTATCAGAGACTGCGGTATTAGCCATTGCAGGAACTATCCCAGTTGACCTATTGGCATTAGAACGCAAGGCACAGTACGAAAAAAGATGTAATGCTGAAAAAAATGGTGAAATCTATATCAGAGCTAAAATCGCAGAAGAGGAAAGAAATAAAACCATGCAACTGTGGCAGCAAAGGTACGAGGCAGATCACAGAGGCAGATGGACTACGCGTCTCTTACCTAGTATAAAGAACTGGACAAAAAGGACTCACGGAGAGGTAAACTATTATCTAACCCAACTACTCTCTGGACATGGATACTTTCGGTCCTACCTGTTCAAGCAGAAAAAGGTGGAAAGCCCTTTGTGTCTCGCATGCAGACAAGCAGTGGACAATGCAGAACATACGCTCTTCATATGCAGACAATGGGCCCAACAACGACAAACACTCAGGGAAAGTATCGGAGAATTCAATACTGAAAATATAGTGGATCTCATGTTAAAAGGGGAAGAAAACTGGAATGCTGTAGCTATATATGTGGAAGAAATTCTACGGACCAAGAAGCAGAAAGGCCTGGTCGACGGATAATTCGCACCAGAAGTTTTCAAAGAAAACACAGGACGGTTAATAAAAAAAAAAAAACAATGCAAACACTAACTTAGTGAAGACCAGCCATCTTGTGTAATGTTAACACGGGTCCAAGATGGAAATCTCTTTGAGGTTTAGGTAAAAGAGGAAGGGTTTTAGTGGGTCGTACAGGTGAGGTACAGCCCCACACCGGTTGGTCTCGCATGACCACTGATGGTGCGGATGCGCATTTCCCCCTCTTCGGATAAAAAAAAAAAAAAATAATTATTATTATTATTATTATTATTATTATTATTATTATTATTATTATTATTATTATTATTATTATTATTATTATTATTATTATTATTATTATTATTATTATTATTATTATTATTATTATTATTATTATTATTATTATTATTATTATTATTATTATTATTATTATTATTATTATTATTATTATTATTATTATTATTATTATTATTATTATTATTATTATTATTATTATTATTATTATTATTATTATTATTATTATTATTATTATTATTATTATTATTATTATTATTATTATTATTATTATTATTATTATTATTATTATTATTATTATTATTATTATTATTATTATTATTATTATTATTATTATTATTATTATTATTATTATTATTATTATTATTATTATTATTATTATTATTATTATTATTATTATTATTATTATTATTATTATTATTATTATTATTATTATTATTATTATTATTATTATTATTATTATTATTATTATTATTATTATTATTATTATTATTATTATTATTATTATTATTATTATTATTATTATTATTATTATTATTATTATTATTATTATTATTATTATTATTATTATTATTATTATTATTATTATTATTATTATTATTATTATTATTATTATTATTATTATTATTATTATTATTATTATTATTATTATTATTATTATTATTATTATTATTATTATTATTATTATTATTATTATTATTATTATTATTATTATTATTATTATTATTATTATTATTATTATTATTATTATTATTATTATTATTATTATTATTATTATTATATTATTATTATTATTATTATTATTATTATTATTATTATTATTATTATTATTATTATTATTATTATTATTATTATTATTATTATTATTATTATTATTATTATTATTATTATTATTATTATTATTATTATTATTATTATTATTATTATTATTATTATTATTATTATTTTTTTTTTTTTTTTTTTTTTTTTTAAGGTGGTAAAAAAGGAAAATCTGCCTGAACCAGACCATCAGTAGGGAAAGTCGCAGCTCAGCAATAAGCTGCGAGTTTCCTCCACCGGTGAAACGGTTCCTGCGCCTGTCAGCTCGAGGGATGGTGAGAGCCACCATTAGTGCCTCAAATCACCCCCAGGGCATCCAGGACGAAGGGGACCGTCTAAACCCCCGTCTCTCCTGGAGTGCGAATCGCTGGCAAGAAGATGCCATCGATGCGCACTCAGGAGAGCGGCAACATCCACCTCTGTCCGCCTGCAACGTAGAACTGCGTTAGCATTACTTCGCCGTTGCAGGTCCGTCTTAGTCTACAGTCCGTTACGTTTGTCCATTCTGTCTCTACTGTCTGACTTTGTCACTCACACAATCACATTCACTAGTGCTACCATTCATGCTCTAGCTGAGGTACGTGGGGTCGCTGAGCCCAAAAAGCATTTCTGCTTTCCCTGCGTCTTATCATCCTTGTTTCGGACTTCTCCAGCTGCCTTACATCTGCCTAAAAAGTTATCTTAAGAAACCTTCATACGAGAATTGATTTTTGCTTCCATAAGTCTTTTCTTTTCTGCTGTCAATGCTTGCCTAAAACCTCGCATTCTCCGCTACCTGCCACGTGTGCTCGCTTCTCCTCATCGATTTTATCGGCTGTGCACAGAAAGCAACATGCACTGGCTTCACATGTGCCTTTTGTATGACCAGTTTTGCCACACTTAAAGCAGCAAGTTGACCTGTCTGGCCCCTGGCATTCATCTTTCCGATGCCCGAATCCCAGACATCTATGGCATCTTCTTACCATTACTCTGTGTGCAACCCTGCAGCTAATAAGGCCGATGCATATGCGTCCTTGACTAAGGAGAGCGTTGGCTTCGCTCCTGCTTAGAATTACTACAGCCATCTTAGAACCTAGTCTATTAGGCCCAAAAAGTAATATCTTCCTTCTGTCTTGTTTCATTCCAAGGACGTCATTAAGCGCTTGTTCTACTTCTTCTACCTTAGTTAGCTGGTCAAGGTCTCGGATCTCTATAGTATCCTTTCGCTCCTCCATACTAACATTTCCCATTTCTCCAAGGGCCTTCTTGACTTCCTCAGTAAATGCTGCTCGGTCTGAATTACCAGAGATTCGAAATATAAGATCACCATTCCTTGTTTTCCGCGTACCAAGTACTTCCGTCCCGGTAGCATGTACATTTACTTCGTTTCGTAACTTGCCAAGTACATCAGCGTAGGTGCGACCGTGAGCTATTCGTACCATAACCTCTTTTTTGCTACTTCTTTTAGCAACTGACTTACTATTTGACGCATTACCCGTGGCTGGCGCAGATACAATAATTGACTGCCTCTCTTCGTCCATAACTGCAACTTTTTTCTTTCTTTCTTTTCTCCTTTTCGTCTCTTTCTGCTCAGGACTACCTTCAGAGCTACGCACTCTTTTAGAGCCCGTGCAGACTGTAGCCATATCCCTTAGGGCTTCTGCCTGCAACAGTCTTCTAGTTCTGTTCCTTTCCTGGTGACTTTCCTTTGCAATTGTCATTTCTGTCTTCATCCTGCTCTCCCTTAACGTGAACTTACTTTGATATCTGAGTGCCTTATTGAGCAGCTCCGTAAGCTTTTCAGTTCCATTCTGGATTTCTAGTCCAGTATTCTTTTAATGAACTTCTTTATTTTTCCTAATTCTTCTTCCATTTCACGAAGGCAATGACCCTGTTCCCTTATATCGTTTTGGATATCCACAAAAAGTTTCTCCATGGTGTCAAATTCCCACTGCGTAGTAGCGCTGTAATGACTCACTGCGCTCTCCATACTGACATTGCTGCCTGTACTGCCTCTTCTTGTAGCTGGTACTTGCAGTAACAATCCAGATACTCCAGGTGCTGCAACTTGTTGGTTGCCAAATCCAGCAACGCTTTGGTCAACGTGTATTCGACCTCCCCAGAATCCTTGAGGCCAGCTCCGCCCACCGAGGCTTTCACTCGATCGGAAGCGGAGGTGAGATTTCCCTGTAAAGGGTACTCACCTGGGGTAATCCTGTATTTGAATCACACATTTCCCATAAAAGTAGTTAATTTATTCAGGAACCACCCCTATCTTGTACCCAAAGCGGGACCCTTACAAGGTTTCTACCATCCGGGTCAGATGGTCCTTGGTTTTTGCGAGGTTATTTCTCCTCGGGTCATTACTTCCATTTGCCGTCATCGTTATAGCATTGCTGCAAAGAGCATTGATGCGACGATGACGCCCAGGAGCGGTTGGGCAATGCCCGGAACCTGAAAGACAACACTTGCTCAAGGGGCCTCCTCAAGCCGACTCCCATTATTATTATTATTATTATTATTATTATTATTATTATTATTATTATTATTATTATTATTATTATTATTATTATTATTATTATTATTATTATTATTATTATTATTATTATTATTATTATTATTATTATTATTATTATTATTATTATTATTATTATTATTATTATTATTATTATTATTATTATTATTATTATTATTATTATTATTATTATTATTATTATTATTATTATTATTATTATTATTATTATTATTATTATTATTATTATTTTATTATTATTATTATTATTATTATTATTATTATTATTATTATTATTATTATTATTATTATTATTATTATTATTATTATTATTATTATTATTATTATTATTATTATTATTATTATTATTATTATTATTATTATTATTATTATTATTATTATTATTATTATTATTATTATTATTATTATTATTATTATTATTATTATTATTATTATTATTATTATTATTATTATTATTATTATTATTATTATTTTATTATTATTATTATTATTATTATTATTATTATTATTATTATTATTATTATTATTATTATTATTATTATTATTATTATTATTATTATTATTATTATTATTATTATTATTATTATTATTATTATTATTATTAATTATTATTATTATTATTATTATTATTATTATTATTATTATTATTATTATATTATTATTATTATATTATTATTATTATTATTTAATTATTATAATTAATTAAATATATTATTTTATTATTATATTATATTTTTTATTATATTTTTATTAATTTATTAATTATATATTATATTATTATTATTTATTTTATTATTATTATTAATTATATTTTATAATTTTTTTTATTTTATTAAATTTTTTATAAAAATTATATTTTATTTATTATTTATTATATAATATTTATATTTATTTTAATTATTTTTATATTATTATTTTTATTTTATAATTATATATATTTATTTTTTTATATTATAAAAATTAAATTTTTTATTATATTATTTTTTTTTAAAAAATTATTATTAATTTTTATTTTTAATAATTTATTTTTATTATTATTATTATTATTATTTTAATATATATTTATATATATTTTATTATTTTATTTATTTTTATTTTATATATATTAATATATTTATATTTAATATTATTTATATTTATATTTATTTTTTATATATTTATTAAAAATATATTTTTTTTTATTATTTTATATTTTTTATTTTATATTATATATTATTTTTTTATTTATTTTAAATAATATAATTATTTATTTAATATATATTATTAAATATTATTATTTTTTATATTATATTATTATATTTTTTTATATATTTTATTTATATTATAATTTTTTATTTATATATATTTAAATATATTATATTATTTTTTTATTATTATTATTATTATTATTATTATTATTATTATTATTATTATTATTATTATTATTATTATTATTATTATTATTATTATTATATTATTATATTATTATTATTATATTATTATTATTATTATATTATATTATTATATTATTATTATATATTATTATTAATTATATTATTAAATATATTATTATTATTATTATTATTATATTATTATTATTATTATTATTATTTATTATATATATAATTATATATATTATTATAAAATTATATTATTATATTATATTATTATTAATTATATATTATATAATAATATAATATTATAAATATTTATTATATTAATTATTATTATATTATTATATTAATAATATTAATAAATATAATAAATTATTAAATTAAATAAATATTATTTTTATTATATTATTATTATTATTATTATTTAATTATATTATTTTATTATTATTATTATTATTATTTTAATTATATTATTATATATTATATTATATTATTATATATTATTAATATATTATTATATTATAATTATTATTATAAATAATATTATTATTATTAATTATTATATTATTATTATTATTATTATTAATAATTATATATATTATTATTAATTATATTATATATTATATTATAAAATATTATATATTATTATATAAAAATATAATTATATTAATATATAATTAAAATATATTATAATATATATATATAAAATAATAAATAAAATTAATTATAATTAAAAAAATTATAAAAAAATATAAATTATATATTATTATTATTATTATTATTATTATTATTATTATATAAAAATAAATATATTATATAATTAAATAAAAATAATAAAATAAATTATTATATTATTAATATATTATTATATAATAATATAATTATAAATAATTATTAATATAAATAATATTATATATTATTATTATTATATTAAATATTATATATTATTAAATTAAATTAAATTAAATTATTAATAAATAAAAAATAATTATTATATATTAAATTAATATTATTATATTATATAATTATTATTAATTATAATTATTATATTATTATTA
Organism: Anastatus disparis; assembly: GCA_017163975.1. NCBI lineage: Eukaryota > Metazoa > Arthropoda > Insecta > Hymenoptera > Eupelmidae > Anastatus > Anastatus disparis. The sequence goes on along the minus strand of JAFFSR010000025.1, from coordinate 1,901,857 downwards.
TTATTATTATATTATTATTATTATTATATATTATTATTATTATATTATATATATTATATTATTATTATATATTATTATTATTATATATATATTATATATTATTATTATTATTATTATATTATTATTATTATATTATTATTATTATTATTATTATTATTATTATTATTATTATTATTATTATTATTATTATTATTATTATTATTATTATTATTATTATTATTATTATTATTATTATTATTATTATTATTATTATTATTATTATTATTATTATTATTATTATTATTATTATTATTATTATTATTATTATTATTATTATTATTATTATTATTATTGGGAGTCGGCTTGAGGAGGCCCCTTGAGCAAGTGTTGTCTTCCAGGTTCCGGGCATTGCCCAACCGCTCCTGGGCGTCATCGTCGCATCAATGCTCTTTGCAGCAATGCTATAACGTTGACGGCAAATAGGAAGTAATGACCCGAGGAGAAATAACCTCGCAAAAAAACCAGGGACTATCTGGCCCGGATGGTAGTAATCCTGTAAGGGTCCCGCTTTGGGTTACAAGATAGGGGTGGTTCCCTGACTAAATTCACCACTTTTATGGAAGATGTCGGATTTAAATACAGTAATACCCCAGGTGAGTACCCCTGCACAGGGAAATCTCACCTCCGCTTCCGATCGAGTGAAAGCCTCGGTGGGCGGAGCTGGCCTCATGGATTCTGGGGGAGGCCAAATTCACGTTGACCATATTGTCGCTGGACTGGGTAACCAGACTTCGACGGCAATAATAACTACAGAAATGCTAGAGGAGACAACCTCGCATAAAAAACAAGAAATGTCTACTTTGCAGGTATCAAGGATACGGAGCTGCAGTCAGAGCAGTGTTGCTAGCGTCCGAAGTGCCAAAAGCGCTTTTAGTGACGCCTCAGGCTTTGAACAAAACGCACTCCAAGAGGACATGGACGCATTCTTCGAGGCTATAAGCGATCAAGAGTTATGGATAGAGGAAATGAGGAAGGAAGTTCAAGGGATGCAGGACGTTCTGAAAAAGAACACAAACCTCAGGATCCAAACAGCGGTCGAAAGGTTGCAAGTCCATATGAAGAAAGCGGTTGAACAGCAGGAAGTTCTAAAAAGAAAAGCAAATACCATCAAGGATGGAGTTGACCAAATTCTTAGTCAACATAGGGTAAGGAAGACAGCGCGGAGGAGGATGCAAGCTGAACTTTTACGGGACACCGTAATCGCGAGCATTAACTCTAAAAGAGAACGAGGCAGCGCAGATAATAGCCCAGAGGACGTGCGGCAAAAGAAAAGAAAAAAGAAGAAAGTGACAGCGGGTGCTGCGAATGCGCAATCTCTTCCGCAGATTGCGCCATCTAGCCATTCACGTCCCCAAACTTCGAAGACGAACTTCAGGAAGACAGAAACGGTGGTCGTAAAGGTAACCCAAGGGGCCTCATACGCAGACATCCTTGGAAAGCTACGCAAGGATGTCAAGCCGCAGGAAAGCAGCACGGAGGTCCTAAGCGTCAGGCCGACAACCAAGGGAAACGTCTTGATCCAGATCTCGAAAGAGTCGGATAGAATGGCCTTCACTGACAAGGTCAAAGTTGCAGTAGAGGGCATAGGAACCGTTAACATGGATGGGCGGAGAAGGACGATTGAGATTCGTGATCTTGATCAGATGACAACGGAGGCCGAGGTACAGGAAGCGTTGGGTAGAATCCTGGGTCCTGAGCAAAGCGCTCGGAAGGTCATCATCCTCGGACCCAGTCGATTCGGATCCAAAATGGCAGTTGTTGTGCTTGATGAAGCTGAGGCAACAGTTCTTTTGAACAAGGAGCGAATCCAAATTGGATTCGTTAACTGTAAGGTACAGAGAAGAATTATGGTAATCAGATGTCATCGATGCCTAGGCTTCGGTCACAGGCAGGATCAGTGCGTTGGTCCAGACAGGTCCGCGCACTGCTACAAGTGCGGAAACGAAGGTCACACAAGGGCAGCATGTCCTAACAATGCCTGCTGCTTTTTGTGCTTACAGGATGGAAGTGATAGCGAAGCTGCTAAGCACGTGGCCGGTAGCGGAGTATGCAGGGTCTTCAGGCAAGCGCTGCAAGAAGAGAAGAAGAGAAACATCGAAACTAGGAAGAATCCCAGATAAATAGATGCTTGAATAAAGTGAATTAAAAGTCAAGAAAAAGACATAAAATGGACGGCGCTGATGCGAATTGGTGGCCCCACCCTGAAGTAATGCCGAGAAGGCTTAAGTGCCGGGGTGGTGTAAAGGTCACGAGGTGGATGTTACTGGTTTTTTGCCCGCGTGACGATTGCATCTTCTTGCAATCGTACCGCGGTCAGAAGGACAGGGGGTTAGACGGTCCCCTGGGACTCTGATGCCCTGGATGTGAAATGGAGGGCCATTTCACAGTCAAGGCTGACGTGCACTCAGGAACCCGTCACACCGGTGGCAGGATCCCTCCTGCACGGCGATAACGCTTTGCGGAATCGCACGGCGGGCGTGGATCCTGTCGCTGAAGGTCTGGTTTAGGCAGATTTCCCGTTTTTTACCACCATAAAAAAAAAAAAAAAAAATTATTATTATTATTATTATTATTATTATTATTATTATTATTATTATTATTATTATTATTATTATTATTATTATTATTATTATTATTATTATTATTATTATTATTATTATTATTATTATTATTATTATTATTATTATTATTATTATTATTATTATTATTATTATTATTATATAATATATTATATATATTATATATATATATTATTATTATTATTATTATTATATTATATATATTATTATATTATTAATTATTATTATTATTATATTATATTAAATATTATATAATTATATATTATATTATATATATATTTATTATTATTATTATTATTATTATTATTATTATTATTATTATTATTATTATTATTATTATTATTATTATTATTATTATTATTATTATTATTATTATTATTATTATTATTATTATTATTATTATTATTATTATTATTATTATTATTATTATTATTATTATTATTATTATTATTATTATTATTATTATTATTATTATTATTATTATTATTATTATTATTATTATTATTATATTATTATTATTATTATTATTATTATTATTATTATTATTATTATTATTATTATTATTATTATTATTATTATTATTATTATTATTATTATTATTATTATTATATATTATTATATATTATTATTATTATTATTATTATATATTATATATTATTATATATATTATATTATATTATTATTATTATTATTATTATTATTATTATTATTATTATTATATATATTATTATTATTATTATTAAATTATATTATATATTATATTATATAATATTATTATTATTAATTATTAAATTAATTATTATTATTATTATTATTAATATATAAATAAAAAAAAATTATTATAATAAAAAAATTATTATAATATATTATTAAAAATATATATTATATTATTATATTATTATTATTATTATTATTATTATTATTATTATATTATTATTATTATTATTATTAATATTATATAATATTATTATTATTATTATTATTATATTATTATATTATATATTATTATTATTATTATTATTATTATATATATTATATTATTATATTATATATAATATATATAATTATAATTATATATAATATTAATATATTAATATATAATATAATTAATTAAAATATAAAAATAAATTATTAATAAAATATATATAATATTATTATTATTATTATTATTATTATTATTATTATTATTATTATTATATATTATTATTATTATATTATTATTATATTATATATTATTATTATTATTATTATATATATATATTAATATTATTATATTATTATTATATTATTATTATTATATTATATATTAAAATTATTATTATTATTATTATTATAAATTATTATATTATTATTATTATTATTATATTAATAATATTATTATTATTATTATTATTATTATTATTATATATTATTATTATTATATATTATTATTATTATTATTATTATATTATTATTATTATTATTATTATTATTATTATTATTATTATTATTATTATTATTATTATTATTATTATTATTATTATTATTATTATTATTATTATTATTATTATTATTATTATTATTATTATTATTATTATTATTATTATTATTATTATTATTATTATTATTATTATTATTATTATTATTATTATTATTATTATTATTATTATTATTATTATTATTATTATTATTATTATTATTATTATTATTATTATTATTATTATTATTATTATCATTATTATTAATATTATTATTATTATTATTATTATTATTATTATTATTATTATTATTATAGTAGTAGTAGTAGTAGTAGTAGTAGTAGTAGTAGTAGTAGTAGTAGTAGTAGTAGTAGTAGTAGTAGTAGTAGTAGTAGTAGTAGTAGTAGTAGTAGTAGTAGTAGTGTAGTAGTAGTAGTAGTAGTAGTAGTAGTAGTAGTGTAGTGTTATTTTTTTTTTTTTTTTTTTTTTTGGTGGTGAAAAACGGGTAAATCTACTATCAGACCTACAGCGACGCGGGCTGCAGCTGGATCACCCCAACTGCAGTGCGCATCACTGGTGTGACGGGATTCTGACGCTGCGTCAGCCTGGAGGAGAAAGAAACCTGGTAGGTTCGCATTCGCCCTCGAGGCATCTACAGGCAGAGACCGTCTAAACCCCCCTTCACCCTGGCCGCGGAAGAGAAGCAAGAAAATGCCTCACTTACACGGGGAGGGATCCGTAACGTCCACCGTTCAGAGCCGCAGCGTGGGACTGCGTTAGCATTACTTCACGCTGCGGTCTTGTCCATTGTCACTCGTCTCGTCCGTCCGTCCAGGCACTAGGCCGTGTCCATTCATACGTCTAAACATGCATACATTTGCCTGTCATCCTTCCTTTCACTCCTCCATTCGCACTTAGCTCGGGTACGTGGGATCGCTAAGCCCAAGGACTTTTCAGTCCCCTGCGTATTCACACATTTCCATCCTCTCATTCACCCACACATCCAATATATCTTTCACTCACTCAGCTCGGGCACGTGGGGTCGCTAGGCCCATGGACTGTGCAGTCCCCCTGCGTATTCGTACATTCTTTCGCACGCTTCCATCCACACATTCAGTATACCATTCACTCACTCAGCTCGGGTACGTGGGTTCGCTAGGCCCAAGGACTGTGCAGTCCCCCTGCGTGTGCAAGCATCTCCATCCTCTCCTTTATCCACACACTCAATTCACCATTCACTTAGCTCGGGTACGTGGGGTCGCTGAGCCCAAGGACTTTTCAGTCCCCCTGCGTATAGTAGTAGTAGTAGTAGTAGTAGTAGTAGTAGTAGTAGAAGTAGTAGTAGTAATAGTAGTAGTGGTAGCTTTTTTTTTTCTTTTTGGTGGTCAAAAAATACGAAAATAAAGTCATTTAAGCTCTTAACTTATAACATAACCTATAAAAAATATAAAAAAGTGCAAAAAAGTTGATTTTTTGCAAAAAATAAGGGTCGAATGCCTTTTATCCTTAAAACTAATAGTACCGTCGTAAAGAGGGGAATAAAATACACCAAAAATCTTTGTTTGGATTCTTAGATTGTAACATAACCTATAGGAAATACGAAAAAAGTGCAAAAATATCGGTTTTTTGAGAAAATCAGGGTGGCGCACCATTTTTTTTTTAGCTAATATAACTATCGTTAATAAGGGATAAAAATATATTTAAAAAATCAATTTCCAATCTGGCACCTTAATAGCGAGGGTGTGAAAATAACGATTTAAATCTTAAATATCAATTTTAAGGTTGATATTTAAGGTTATGTAATCTGCAAAAATTTTTTTGGTCAATTGCCATACAATAACCTACCCTTATATATTTTTGCAAGAGTCTTTCATGTAAAGGGACGTCAAAATAAAATAAAGTCGAAAAAACGCTTATTCTGACTTTACTGCGCATGCGCAAGGGTTAGGGGGCTGAAAATTGGTGTGTTAGAGTTTTTTTTCAACCTCCATTAAATGGTACATGAGCCTTGAGGATTCTAAGAGGAGGCAATTTCACTATGGTAACCCGCCTATAGCCTTTTAGCGAAATCGGTTAATATTTACTCGAGTTACAACGATTTAAGTTTAAAAAAATATTGAAATTAAATGTAAAAAATTTTCTTGTTTTTAATTTTTTTCTTGAAAAATAAAAATTTTATAAAAAAACTGTTAATATAAAAAAGATGCGGCATGATGAGTTTTGCAACGTCAAATTTTTTAAAATTTATTTGAAGAAAATGAAATTTGTACTACCAAGTGATTTCAGTTTAACGTGTTCCGAGTAAAATGCCCTTATTACATCCGGGCCTTCAATTAGTACTCATAAACTATGCGATGATTTTTTTATAATGAAGTATAAAAAGGTGAGTATAAAATATTTTTCAGTGAAGTATTTCTATATTTTCTGACGAAACAAACTGCTGTATTTCAAATTATGAAGACAGTCAATTTGACAACATGTTCACTTACTGGTTTAACTATACACACAACACACTGCTAGAAAGAAAGAGAGAGAGAGAATCTAGGGTCTTAGCATAGCGGGAACTGGCAATCTAGACTTCTAAAAGTAGCCGTTAGGCCAGCGCTGCGATCGAGTTAGTAAAAGTTCCTATACATCTAGTGGAAAATACATAGAGGGCGACATTAGTGAGATTTCCAGGAGAAAAAAGATATGAAATCTCTTTCTGTCTCTGTTTATGCATGTTTTTTCAAACTATATTATAGAGTATAGAGAATTGGAAGTAAACGGCTTAATATTGTGTCTAAAAAGGTAGAATGTAAGAATAAAGCCTTCAAATATACTTTTTACTGCAAAAATCGGAATATTATGATTATTTTCATTCGTTCATCGCTGTTTGTAATCGAGTAGAGTTTATGCGCATGTGCAAGCTAACAAAGACAGAGAGAGGTCATGTATCTTCTCTCATTTCCCTGTAAACATTATCTATTAACGTGACTCTCATCAACTATGAGTTCTCTGTTTTCTATAGACAATATTTCTATGGTTCTCACTCGATTCACAGATTTTATACTTCGATTTTCTTTCCAACTTTGAATAAGCATATCTCGGTGACAGAAGCACTTGGAAACTTGTATGAAGAACAAAATTAAAGGTCTTCAACTCTACTTTCGCGTAATATAACTCATTTGTACTCCTAGTGACAACAACCCATAAAATCGATAAAATTGAAACAAACGAAAAAAAGTACTTTTTTTGTAAATTTTTTACTGAATTAACGAGCTACATCTCGGTAAAAACAAATTGTTTTGCTTTCATAGCACTATGGGAAATATTTTTTTCATTTATAGAAATGCTTTATAAGCGTATGAAGTCCCAAAAATAATTTTAAAAAAATTAGAGCGTCAAAGTACGAAGAATTTGAAACAAATGAGAAAAAAGCGTTTTTTGAAATTAAAACGAGTTTAAAACTTTTTATACAGGATTTTTTGGCTTCATTTATAGTTTTTAAATAGAAACATCCGATCCCTTCGATAAGAGACTATATTCAAGCATTTCGGGAAATAAACGCCATCCTAATGTATATATATATATATATATATATATATATATATATATTTACATATATTTATATCATTGTTTGCATACACATTTTAATTTAATATAGTTTTTTGCAATTGATAAAACCTTAAGATCTTATTTATATGAAAGTGATTAAATAATAATTACAATTAATCTATTATCATTTCATTTTGGGAGAGTGCGGCAGTGTTCCTATTTCGTATGTTGAGCCGCTACTGTGCATATGCATTTGTCCCTACGAGATAAGAACACGGGAGTGTAGTGGCGTAACGGATGAGGCTCTGGCATTTGGAATTAGATGTCTTAGATTCGAATTCCGGCAAGGTACCTCTGACCTTTTTATAAAAAAAAATTAGTTCATGTGCCATCTATAAAGTTAATGTGTAGAGATTATTAACCATTTACTAAAAAAAAATCTTTATTTTAACATTAGATGCAGCGAAAACTTTTGAAAAAATCGGAAAAGACTATATTTTGCTCTTTGGACCCTTCCATAAGGTAGTTAAAGTAAAACTTATGGCACCTCTACATTCTATAGAAAAAAATACCCAAAAAATATATATGATTCAATGATAAGAAGATTACAAATGGCTATTTAAACACCATAGAAGAAAAAATAGTACTTTCGACACGCTTGAAGCAGACTACTTTTTAGTTTTCGATTTCTAGTGAATAGTATGAAATTATTTTTAACAAGTATAATACATATTTTTGACGTATTTTTTACCGTAGAATTTAAAGATGCTATCAGATCTATTGAAATTGGTTTCAGTGAGGCGTAAGTGTCAAAAAAACACTAAAAAACCGTTAAAAAGCTTGTTCTTTCGACTTTTAGATATGGCGCACCACTCCAACAAATCTGAAAAAAATCTTACATTTTAAGATCATTTTTACAAAACTTTTTACCAAATATTTTTTTTAGAGCGATTTTCAGATTTTAGAAATTTTTTTAGGTTAGGTGGTTCAGTCAAAAATTTGAGGTAAGCATTTTTTTATGGGTATTTGTGCAAAAAATATTTAAAAATTCTTTCAGACTGGGTAATAATAATTGAGGTGTCAAAAATCAAAATAAATGAAGAAAAAAATTTTTTGGAGGTGGGGTTGATAATCTTAAAATTTATTATTCGATATATCGACCATTAATGCAACCAAATTCCGAACCCCCAAGGGGGGTCATTTCGCCTATCTTATCCTACCATACTCTTTACTTTTACAAATTATTTAATTAACTTAATTCGTAAACGCAGCAAGTGGTATAAAAAAATGCGGTTGACGCAAATAATCAAGATTCTAATTACGAGCAAAGAAACTTATTGTTTTTAATTAACAAAGAAAAACTTAAGCGTAGGCAACGATGATTATTATACCCAAAAGTAGGCTGGTTTGCGGCAGATTGTAGACATAGAGCAGAAGTTGTTCGTTGGTGGCTGACGGTCAGTTTCTCCATTGAGTGGCCAGCATAGATGTTGTTAAAGCACCAAAAAGAAAAATTACTGGTCAGTATGGGTGCTCGTGCCAATATCTCCACTAGAACTTCGGAAAGTCTTAAAATGTTGGATGTTATGGCCCATGTAGGCTGTGCATCGCCGCGCAAGAATAAAAACAGATGATGTTTTAGATCTGGATGACTGCTTTCTTAAGGTAACCGTTTTGTTTCTTAGCGATAAGGTGATAGTTGTCCTTTATGCATTTGGCCTCTCGGTTGGTATATTAACCCAGGTTTACCATTAGGAGCATAAGAGTATTAGATCATCGGAGCTGGTCAGTATTGCATCTTTTGCTAAAACAAAAAAAAACCAAAACAAGAAAAATAAACGCGACTTGCTTATCAGATTTTACAATGATGTTTTGGTTTGTTCGAGCGCGAAGAACTTAAGTTGCAAAATTTTTTGGCGGAGTGGTTATTAGGTCTCTCTAAGAGAATTTCTACAGTAATAAGGAGAGAAATTCATCTGGTTGGCGGTCATCAGTCGTTGGGGTCGTTGGTTTTCAGAGTATCGAGTTACTTTCGGTTTTTCGGCCGGTTCGGTGCTGACCACGGTCAGTTTCGACACGATAAAAACACCTGTTTCGGATACCGGGCGGTACAGTTTTACAAAGGCGGGTGGACGGTGAAAGAAGAAACAAAGCGAATGCTGGCGGACAGAAAAAAATATAAGAAGTAAGTGTTATGTGAAACAAAAATGATTTTATTCGATTGATTGAAAGGGGCCGGTGTAACGTTCCAGTTGAAATGGCGGACGGGCAGGATGAACGGAAGTCAGCGGGTGTTAATAATAAGCACGGTTTATGATTAAATAATAATAGCATTTTCCCTAACTCGGTAAGTGGTGCTCGATCGTGCAGGCCTACTTAGGCGGGGAGCATCGCTCAACCCATCCTTTTTAGCGCATCGGGAGCTCAACACCTACCCGGCAGAACGGTCCGGCTCAACCATAATAGTTGAACAGTCGCGTTCTGCCTTACCGGCCCTCGAGTGACTTTCGTAAGTTTTTGTTAAAACCGAAAAAAGTCTTTCGGGGGTGGTCCACCGCGGTGTCAATGAGCTCGGGACATCCTCCACTTTCAATATTTAAATTAAAAAATGGAGAAAAAAATCCCGACCTCACCGGGATTCGAACCCCGGCCCTCTGCGTGAGAGTCGGATGCTCTAGCCCCTGAGCCACCGCGGCTCTATATGACTTAATAACTCAATTTTCGAAAAAAATGGACTTGGCCATTTTTGTTGTGAGCTGCTTCGACATTATGTTATATAATTTGATAAATCAATAAATTGCAAATCTAAAACTGCAAAGTCTGAATAACATTTTTGAATAAAAAATAACTGAGTCCCGATCTCGCATCAAAATTAGTCAAGTCCTTCAATTTTTTTTTTCAAAACTAGCCAAGTCCATAGTCACATCAAAGTTGGCTAAATCCATATTAAAAAATTATTTTTCTCTCTAAAAAATCAATTTGGATTTTTCGAAACATGTGCAAAAATCTTATTTTTTATCAGTGAATTCAATAATATATTGGTTGACAAGCGATTTTTAATCATTGAAAAGATAGAGGTTTTTTGTATTTTTCTCAAAATGTGTTAGTTGTGACTTAGCCACGTATGTTGCGAGACGCTTCAATCATATATTCGTTCAGACAGATTTCCACACCACCCGAAGAGGTACTGTCAATAATACCTTATAATTAATAATTTATAATATAAATTAAATAATAGAAAATGTATAGTATTACGGCGCGTTGGTTTTTTTTTGTTTTATTTTAAATAATTATATAAAATCGATAATAACAACACTACATTTAATCTACCAATAACTATATTTTTTCTAAATTTTGAGCTTATAATCCGAGATTTAGTCTTGGAATATTGTCTTATAATATTGTGGTATATTAACATATTTAATTTTTTTAGCAAAATCATCTTTTTTATTCAATTTAAACCATGCGGTCAATGTTGTTTCGTATTTGTTTAATGCTAAATGTATATCATTTTCATCAAAAATTATTTTTTTTGATTTTCTGTATGGATATTTAATCTTATTATTGTATGACTTCTACCGCATAGTATAAATTCTTGTAATCTCCAAGCGGCCTCCATTGGACTTAAATGTCTTCCATCTATGTATTGAGTTATTTTATCATAAACATCATCTTTATTATTTTCTTCAATTTTATCTTGTTTTATTTTACAGTAAGCTTTATCTACACTTTTATAAATATAATCGTAAATATATTTTATACTTTGTATTGACATACAAAGTTCAGTATTGATATGAGCATTATATTTCGCTAACAAAAAACTGTTGTAAGGAACTACTATTGAATTATCAACTTTTATAATTTTTGAAGCTATGCTTCTTACGCGACGTTACGGCAGGGGCACTAAATGTATAAAAATCGACAGTCCCAAATGTCACCCAGCGTGAATGAACGAATACGGCACAGGATGCCATTATTGCTATCAACATACAAACATTCTTTTTTCTCTTTCTTTCTTTCCCTCTCTCCCATTCCGCTTACGAATATGTATGTATATACATATAAGAAAGATAAAGAAAAAGAGACTGCCTTGTTGTAACCGGCAAAGAAGGCTAGACATAGCCCCCTCCATTCGCGGCTACCTTTATTGTACATATAAGAGAAAGAAAGAGAGAGGGAGAGAGTCAATTCTTAAAGCCGGCGGACAGAGAAGGATAGACGCAACCCTCTCTATTCTTTATGAAAAAGAAAGAGAGAGGGCAAGAGTCAATTCTTAAAGCCGGCGGACAGAGAAGGATAGACGTAGAATACGATGATTAAATAAATAAATTATGTAAATAATATTTATTTAATTTAAATTTTAAATTAGTATACGTATGTAAATATGCGTTTGTATTTATAATATTATAATCTTAATATATTTTTTTGGCAAGAATTTTTTTATTTTCTCTCATTATCTTCCTCCGTTTATTAATATGTGTATATTTATATAGTTGTTATTAATTACTACATTAATAACAAAAAATGAAAATTTAATAAAATTTAATAAAATTTTTGTATTTTTCTGTTTACAATGCACATGACGAAAATTACGTTTACCTAAATATATGTTTTTTTAATAATTGATATTAATAAAAAACTACATTATTAATACATTTTTAAATACATAATACATCGAATGAAAAATAACGTTTTTTTGTATTTTTCTATTTACAATGCACATGACGAAAATTACGTTTACCTAAATATATGTTTTTTTAATAATTGATATTAATAAAAAACTACATTATTAATATATTTTTAAATACATAATACATCGAATGAAAAATAACGTTTTCACTAAAAAATTAATTATAATTTTGCAAATGTCACACTTCCTAATTTCTATGTATATATACTGGAAGCATAGCTTCTGTCGGCCAGTCCCCACGACTGCCACTCCTGTTTTTTTTATTATTTTTTAAATTATACGTATGATTATCTAAAATATTATTTCTCCTTTTGTATTGTGGATATTTGTTTTCTTCAACTATTGTAATTTCATTAAATGATTTTGGGAATTTTTTTTACATATAGTTTTATTTTTATCGTAACAAGGTGATTTATCTGTATGTGGTCCATGTAACATGTGTTTAATTACTAATTTTTGTAAGTATTTATTTTCTGATGAAGGTATTTCTGCTGAAATATATTTATCAATATTTTCTGGAGTTGATATTTTATGATTATGATGTAATGTTATAATAATATGCGCGTGAGATAACCCTCTTTTTTGAAATTCAATCAAAAATACATAAGCTATAACAGGACCAAAAATTTCGTTTTTTATAATATTATTCAATAACACTTTAAATTTTATATAAAATAATCTTACTGTGATATTTGGTATGTGATTGGGAGTTGTCCCTTTTGGAAAATTTTTTAGAATTTCTTTCAATTCTTTCCATTTAGGATTACATGTCATTGTTATAAATAAGTCTGGTTTTCCTACTGTTCTCATTATTGCCACATGGCATCTTGATAATATTGCTGCATATATCTCGGACCACCAATATATGATGAGGGTAAAATAAAAAGATTTCCAATTCTCTCTTTGTTTTTAAAATTTGTTGAAACATTTGAAGCACTATTTATTATATGATTTAATAAACCTTGATAACATTCTATGCGTAATTAATTTTGATTATTTCTAAAAAAATTCATTATATTACTTTCAACCATAACATATGCATGTATTATGTATTGTGTTAATCTTCCACAGTATAAAATAGGGTTGAAATTTTTTAAATTTAGTCTCCAATGGATTTCATATAAATAATATTGTAGTATTGTAAGACAATCATTATTTTCAATATTTTCATTTTTTTTATATCCTATACTCTAACCTGAATCTCCTGCTGGAAACATTAAAGGAAAAACCATTGGATCCACGTGATAAGATAATTTATTTAAATAAGTATGAGTAATTCCATCTTCAGAAGATAATTTCGGATTTACACAAAGATCATAATTATCTAGAATTCCTGAATTAGATACTATGATAGCACCACATTCCGAAGTTAGTGGCTTATTATAACGATGTTATTGTTTATCATTTTTTCGCATAAAATACAATTTATGATTTGGAATATTTTGTATATTTGATAATTGATGTAAGGTTTTGTAATTCTTAGCTATGGGATTATCATTCGTTATCTCTGTTAAAATTAACATATGTTCTTTTGTTAATTTTTCATTAGTTTTTAATCGTTTTTAATTGCTACTGTATTATCGTAAATATATAACTGTCCACATGTAGGTTTAATGTCGTTAATGGAAATTAATGTATTAGGTGCTGTATGTCAAATTTATCCTTGAATTTTTTAATTATGTATAGCTTTTCCTTGGTTTTGAATGACATTTGCATTAAAAGTTGCAAAACTAAATAAATTATTATAATATCTAATTAAATTTCTAAAAACACTATCATGTAATAATAAATATTTCAATTTTTCATTATATTTAGTTAATGGTGATAAAATAACTTTTCCTTGTTGACAACAATTAAACTTTTTTATTTCTTCTTTCCGAAATTAAGCACTACAATATTTACATTCGTAACTCATTCCACCTAAATAATTTTTCAAATTTTTATTTATGTTATTTTTATTGTTTATATTATTCTTTAAATTTAATTTTTTAATTGATTTTTGTTTGTCAATTTTTTATTTTTATTTATTTTATTATAAAGCTTATTTTTACATTTATTTTTTCTGTTTTTATTTTTTTTATTAAATTCTTCAAGTTTTAATTTTCTTTTAAGATTATAATTATTATTATTATTATTATTTTTATAATTTAAAATATCATAATGACGTGCATCATATGATCCAGTAAAAATTAATGATAACACAGGCCCACAAAATTAAAAAAAATGTCTGAACTTTTGACCGGACATACATATTCCCATGTATTTTTCGACGCTGAATCCGAATCTGTAATAAAAATATAGGGTTTTCCTACCTTTTCTCAGAGTTTTATTGAAAAAACCTCATTTTTTACGGTTTTTTTTGCGGTTTTTCGAGTCTAGAAAAAACAAATCATGAGATACGGTTAATTGGACTTCAAAATCGAATTCTACAGGAAAAAATACACGGGAAACCATACCTTCAAATTTTTTTAACGCGATTCTAGTCCTCTGTATGGGGCTGAAAAGATGAGGAAATCGGTAAAAGTCGAAATTTTGCCTAAAATGGATTTAAACAATATTAAAATTTAATCATGCGTCTTTTGAAGAGTCGATAAACATTGGAAATACTATCCTGGGGGTTTTTCAGATTGCTGATCATGAATTTGAAGTCAGATTGTGTAAAAACTACTTCTAGAGGGCGGTGACAAGAACTGTATATGGTAAATTTATCGATTTTTTAAAAATTTTACGTCTGAAATACTAATTTTAGAGTCTTTCACAGCATTGACTGTAAATTCAAGATATTAACTTAGCCTATTGTGTACGTTAAACTTAACATTTTGTCTATGTTTGTCTCTCTCTCTCTCTCTCTCTCTCTCTTCCGATGTTTTTTTTTTAAATTGGCGTAAGCTTACGTACACGTTTCTCTTCGAATGACCGATGTAGTGGATTTCTGACACGTTTTTGTCCTTTTTTCGCAGCTGTTTCTCTTTTTATCATCCAGCAGTAATCTGCTAACATGTTGATACCCCAGTTTCCTTGAAATCTACGTTCAAACTCCCTTAAATCTTGGTGAAATCGTTCACCATGCTCTTCACTAAAGTCTCCGTTATTTTCAGGAAACTGATCAACGTGTGAATCAAGAAAATGAAGTTTTAAGTTCATTAGACAACCCAATTTTTCAAAATTACGTACCATTCTTTTTACAATAGCTTTATAATTCGTGTCTTTGGCATTACCCAAAAATTTCGTCGATACCTCTTTAAAACTTAACCATGCTGCCTTTTCAACATCAGTCATGCTTTGTTCAAAGTTTTCGTCTCTAAATAAAGTTCGGATTCCAGGACCATCAAAAATACCTTCATTTAATTTAGCATCAGATTTATGGGGAAATACTTTGCTTATATATTGGAAGCATTGACCGTCCTTGTTCAAAGCTTTAACTAATTGCTTTATCAATCCAAGCTTTATATGCAGAGGCGGTATCAAAATTTTCGAAGGATTAACGAGTGGATCTTCTATAACATTCTGTTTTCCAGGTTCAAACGATTCTCTTGATGGCAAAATTTTCTTTTTATAGTGTTTTTCTCTATCTCTGCTATCAAACATGCATAAATAACATGGGTACTTCGTAAATCCAGATTGTTGTCCAAGTATCATAGATAAAATCTTTAAATCGCCACATATTTGCCATTTATGTAGATTTCAAGGAAACTGGGGTATCAACATGTTAGCAGATTACTGCTGGATGATAAAAAGAGAAACAGCTGCGAAAAAAGGACAAAAACGTGTCAGAAATCCACTACATCGGTCATTCGAAGAGAAACGTGTACGTAAGCGTAAGCCAATTTAAAAAAAACATCGGAAGAGAGAGAGAGAGAGAGAGAGAGAGAGAGAGACAAACATAGACAAAATGTTAAGTTTAACGTACACAATAGGCTAAGTTAATATCTTGAATTTACAGTCAATGCTGTGAAAGACTCTAAAATTAGTATTTCAGACGTAAAATTTTTAAAAAATCGATAAATTTACCATATACAGTTCTTGTCACCGCCCTCTAGAAGTAGTTTTTACACAATCTGACTTCAAATTCATGATCAGCAATCTGAAAAACCCCCAGGATAGTATTTCCAATGTTTATCGACTCTTCAAAAGACGCATGATTAAATTTTAATATTGTTTAAATCCATTTTAGGCAAAATTTCGACTTTTACCGATTTCCTCATCTTTTCAGCCCCATACAGAGGACTAGAATCGCGTTAAAAAAATTTGAAGGTATGGTTTCCCGTGTATTTTTTCCCGTAGAATTCGATTTTGAAGTCCAATTAACCGTATCTCATGATTTGTTTTTTCTAGACTCGAAAAACCGCAAAAAAACCGTAAAAAATGAGGTTTTTTCAATAAAACTCTGAGAAAAGGTAGGAAAACCCTATATTTTTATTACAGATTCGGATTCAGCGTCAAAAAATACATGGGAATATGTATGTCCGGTCAAAAGTTCAGACATTTTTTTTCTTTTTGTGGGCCTGTGTAATTAAAAATGATTAGAAAAGTTCCCAAATGTTTGTATTTTGTTTTTAATATGTACTTTAACATATACATTATAAAATTCTACAAAACTTTGAATTTCTATTTCTGTTCCAAAAGTATCATTATTTGACATGTACTCAAAATAATTATCACTATTTATTATATTCATATAATATTTATTCCCTATTATATGTTGTTTCAATTATTAACAACATTTCTAATTATATGGTTTCTTATAATCATATGTTGATTTTCACTTTTATATAAAAAAATACGAAAAACATACGAAAAAGATCAACTCAAGACAAAAACAAGAAAACAAATTTAAGCTAACCTGAAAGAAGAATCTTTTAGATGTAGGAAATTTTTTGATAAGTCTTTCTGACCATGATAATGACTAATTAGCATAAAGTAAAATGTGCTTTACTTTTAGGCAAGTACAGCTTGGACACAAAAAAAAGTAAGCTTAAATGTTGGAAGTGGAAGTTTCTTATTTTTTTTTGTCTCACTATGGGTGGTGTGGAAAGTTGTCTTAGGAACGTAGGTATTAGTTGATGGTTAAAAAATAACTATATTAACAATCTATAATATTGGTAACTATGTATTAAATATATATTCTATTATATAGCCTTAAGTAAGTATTTCATAAATATAAAATTCAAAAATTTTTTCAATTTTTTTCTTAATGGTTTATAATGATTATATGAAGAGTGTATGAGGGGTATGAGTGGTTATAAGGGGTGACTTGTGGAGCGAGGGGTGACTTGGATAGTGAGGGGTATATTTTTTTTTTTTTTAAAAAAAGACATTTCAAGAGACATTTTTACGTTATTTTGAGGAGTGTCTTGTGATTTTTTAAGGAGGAGAGAAAAAAAATGAGGAGTAGTAGTGAAGGGGCAGCAGTGGGAAGGGTGATAGTAGTGGTATAGAGAATGAGTAACAAATACATTAGTAAAATAAGGTATATTTAGTTAAATTATCTGAGGGGGGGGGGGGTGAGTGACGTACGAGGAGTAGCAAAGGGAGTGACTTAGGTAGTAGAGGGGTGACTAGGGTAGTGAGGGGTGTCTTTTTTTTCAAAAAAGATCATTTCTAGACAGATTTTTACGTTTTTTTGAGGGGTCGATTGTGATGTTTTAAGCATACAAAATAGGGAGAGGAATAATGAGGGGTGGGAGAGGAGGTTTTTTTTTATATAACTATATGATATAGAGAGATATATTAATTCTACGAGTTGATATATATTGAATATATATATATATATATATATCTATATAATAAAGATATATCGCCTACGCCGCCGCCGCCGCCGCCGTGTATAAGAATTTTATGTGCCCTCAGTTAGCTGAAATCCAGCTAAAATTTAGCTGAAAGTTAGCTAAAAGTTAGCTGAAATTCAGATAAAATTTAGCTGAAAGTTAGCTGAGAGATAGCTGAAATTCAGATAAAATTTAGCTGAAAGTTAGCTGAGAGATAGCTGAAATTCAGATAAAATTTAGCTGAAAGTTAGCTAAAAGTTGGCTGAAATTCAGATAAAATTCAGCTGAAAGTTAGCTGAGATAGCTGAAAGGTAGTTAATTGTTAGCTAATTCAATTAATTGTTATCTAATTTAAGAACGTTCTCTTGAAATTGATATTGATTTGATAATTGATATTGACAATGGGGGGTTGGCGAGCAGAAGCAGTGGGGAAGAAAGAACCCTAGTATATATATATATATATATATATATATATATATATATATATATATATATATATATATATATATATATATATATATATATATATATATATATATATATATATATACTAGGGGGTATCCCACTGCTCGTTCCACTCACAACCCCCATTATAGTTGTCATTTCAATATAAAATATAACACTTATGCATTGTTTTATATAAAAATTTTTTTATTATAATATATTTTTATTTAATATATTTTACATTTTAGAATGATTATAAAAAACAATTTTTTAAATTATTCAAAATAATATAAAAAATTAAATAAAACATATAAATTATAAAACAAAATGATTTTTATGGCTACTGGTGAAGGCTTCCATTAATAAAAAGACCTAACGCGTCTTTGGTGGTATCTTTGCAAATTTATTTATTTATATCATCCTGAAAATAATTTTTTCATTATAGTTTATTTATGAATGATTTAAATTGATAAAATATATTTAATTGTAATATATATATATATATATATATATATATATATATATATATATGTAAATGATAAAGTTTTTCATTTATTACTTACAAACTTGTGTATTTTAATATGTCTTTTCAAACTATCTATTCTATGGAAATCTTTTCCACAATATTTACAAATATTCAAATACATATCATCGTGACTTTTTGAATGTCTAATTAAATGATCCAATCTACTGTATGATTTCTCACATTGTTTACAATTATATTTTTCTTTTTTATTTTTATCGTGATTATTTATATGTCTTATATAATGTTTTTATTTTTTATTAATTAATCCACAAATATTACAAATTACAGTATTTATTTTATGTTTTTTTTCCACATGAATTTTAAGATAATTTTCGCTTGAATATGTTAAATGACAAATTGAACATATGAATGAATTATTCATTATAATTTCGATGTGATTGTGTCAACTCTAAAAAAAAAGATATATATTATATATATATATATATTTTTATTATTAAATTTAATATTTTAAATCATAAATTTTTAATAAAATAATTTTATCTTTAAAAAAAAATTTTTAAATTAAGCATAAGTATTTAAAATTAGGTATAAGTAAAGTACTTACTCTTGCAAATACTTTTTGAATATTTTAAAAAATTTAATTTAATGAATTATTTAAATTAATCAATGTCATCTTCTTTTTTCTGAAAAAAAAATTTTTAATTTTAAATTATCGATATTTGAATGTATTATATCACAAATTATATAAATATAAAATACTCCATTTACTCCATTTAAAAATATTTCAGAACCTAAAATTAAATCGCTTGAATCCATTTTTTTTTCATTCATAATTTTGATATGCTCTATGTTCTTTATTTTTAACATGTATGATATTCCTATTTTAAATGTTTATTTTTATTAATTTAAATTTATGACATATATGTTTGTATAGAATGTTACCATTTTCTAATAAATCTCCTATTATTTCTAATTTTTTTCCTCTTTCTATATTTAATGTTTCGCCTTCTAATAAATATATTGAGATATCCAATTTATATTGTCCATTAGTTATTGTTGAAAAGAATTCTAAATTATTTTTATTTTTTTGAATAAAATTATTTCTTAAATATCCTTGTATTTCTAAAAATTTTGAAAATTAAATATATTGAAAAAAAGGGTAAGTTATAATTAAAAACAAAGTAAATGTTTTATTTTTACTAATAAATCCATTTTTTTTTTAAATATCTTCAAAATCAATTTTTACAGCATTTACAGGATCAAATATATCTACTTCCCCTAAGTTTATTATTGACGAATAATTTTGTAATATAATTTCAAATGGTATATTTCCTTTTGTATAATTTTTGGCTGAAGTAATCGTAACATTTTCTAAAATTATTTTCTGTAATTTTATGATTTTATAATTAATAAATAATATTTCTAAATATAAAAAAATGTTTTACTTTTAAAATACCTCTGATAATTTAATTTGATCTATAAAACTATCTATATTTTCATTATATATGTCACACTGTACATTGCAACCATCATTATTATTTAATAAAAATTTCAAAATTCTAAATTCTTTATTAGTTTTTTATTAATAAAAATTCGATTCAGGCAATATACATAATAATGAAAAAGCAATTTACAATTTAAAAATTCAAGGACAAATATATCACAGCACGCCAAATAATTTATTTCCAAAAAATAAAGAAGATCCAATTTGTGGTCAATTATATATATATGATGACGTAACTGCTATTGAAAAAAGATTAAAAAATAATGAAAAATTAATTAAAGAACATATGTATACAATAACTAAAATAATGAATAATAATCCAATAGCAAAAAAATTTAAACATTTACATCAAATAGCTAATATAGAAAAAATTCCTAATTATAAATTATATTTTTTAAGAAAAAATAATAAACAAAAACATACTTATAATAAACCTTTAACATCAGAATGTGGAGCTATAATTGTATCCAATTCAGGCATGCCAGATAATTATGATTTATGCATATATCCTAATAATAATTGTAAAGAAAAAGTTAATTCTACATATTTGAATAAATTATCTCACCATGTAGATCCAATGGTATTTCCTTTATTATTTCCTAATGGTGATTTAGGATGGAGTATAGGATATAATAAACGTCCTAATTTAAAAAATGAAAAGTTAACGATTCTCCAATATTATTTATATAGAACAGCTTACAGAAAAGATGAAATGAATTTTAATCCAATTTTATATTGTGGTAGATTAACACAACAATATATTATTCATGCTTATATAATGATAGAAAATAACAGAATGAATTTTTACGTAATAATCAAAAACAATTACGTATAGAATGTTATCAGGGTTTATTGGATCACGTTAAAAATAGTGCTTTAAACATTTCAAAAAATTTTGAAATTAAAGAAAGACTAGGAAACCTTTTATTTTACCAGCTACATATATTGGAAGTCCAAGATATATGCAACAATATTATCAAGACGCTATGGCAATAATGAGAAAAGTAGGAAAACCAGATTTATTTATTACAATAACATGTAATCCAAAATGGAAAGAAATTAAAGAAATTTTAAAAAATTTTCCAGTAGGAACAACTCCTAATGATATTCCTACTATTACAGTTCGTTTATTTTATGCTAAATTAAAAATGATATTAAATGATATTGTTAAAAATAAAATATTTGGAACTGTTATAGCTTATGTTTTTTCAATTGAATTTCAAAAAAGAGGTTTACCACATGCACATATTATTTTGACATTACATCAAAATAATAAATTACTATCTATAGATTTAATTGATAAACATATTTCTGCAGAAATACCTTCTTCAGATAATAAATATTTACAAAAATTAGTTATTAAACATATGTTACATGGTCCACATACAGAAAAATCACCATGTTATAAAAAAAATAGTATTATATGTAAAAAAAATTTTCCAAAACCTTTTAACGAACATACTATATTTAAAGAAAATAAATACCCTGAATACAGAAGAAGAAATAATATAAATAATAATTATGTTTATAATTTAAAATATTCTCATAAAATCATTCCCGTTGATAATTCTATGGTTGTTCCTTATAATAGTTATTTATTAGCTAAATATAATAGTCACATAAACGTTGAACTTTGTGCAACTATACAAAGTATTAAATATATTTTTGATTATATACATAAAGGAGGAGATAAAGCATTTTGTCAAATACGACAAAATAAAGAAATAGAAGAAAATAAAAAAAAAGTTATTTCTGATATAAAAGATGATAATGAAAAAACTGAAGAAAGTATTGATATTTATGATGAAATTACACAATATATAGACGGTAGATATTTAAGTGCATTAGAAGCTGCTTGGAGATTAGAAGAATTTCCCTTATGTGGTAGAAGCCATAATGTAATAAGATTAAATATTCATACAGAAAATCAACAAAAATTGTTTTTGATGAAAACGATATAACTTCAGCTTTAAACAAATGGGAAACTACTTTAACAGCATGGTTCAAATTGAATGAAAAAGATGATTTTGCAAAAAAAATTAAATATGCAAATATACCAGAATATTATGTTTTTAATACTATTAACAAATCTTGGATTAAAAGATCAAAAATAAGAAAAATGTAGCAATTGGAAGATTAAGTGTAGTATCACCTAAGGATAGTGAAAGATTTTTTCTAAAATTAATATTAAATAGAGTAACAGGTGCAACTTCTTTTAAATATTTACGAACATTTGAAAACATTACTTATAATACATATAAAGAAACAGCTATTGCTGGGTTTAATAGAACATGAAACACAAATTTATAATATATTTGATGAAGCATGTCAAGTAATGTTACCATTACAATTAAGAAAATTTTTGCAAGTTTCCTATTATGTGAAAATATTCAAGGGAATATAATTTGGGAAAAATATAAAAAATTTTTTATAGAAGATTTTAAAGAAAATAATGAAAATAACGCACTTTTTTCATATTAACAAAATTTTAATGTCAGAAGAAATGTCATGTAAAGATTTTGGTATTCCTGAGCCTAATGAAATAGATATTAAAAAGAAAATGAATTTAGTAACGAAACTATTGAATTTAGTAACAAAATATTTAATAAAATGTTTAATGAATTAAATTCAGATCAAAAAAACATATTTAATAATATAATAAATAATAAACACAAAATATATTTTATAGATGGTCCAGGAGGTTCTGGTAAAACCTTTTTATATAAAACATTAATATATTACTTTATTTCAATTAAAAAAAAATTTATATCAATGGCTTGGACAGGAATAGCTTCAATTTTGTTACCAAATGGTATGACAAGCCACAGAACATTTAGATTACCTATAGACTTAAGTAATATTGAAAATGCTTTTATAAAATTAGAATCTGATAAACATAAGTTACGACTAACAGATATTATTATTTGGGATGAAGCTTCTATGATTCCCAAAAAAGCATTAGAAATCGTGGATAAAACTCTACAAGATGTTTGTTCAAATAATAAACCATTTGGAGATAAATTAATAATTTTAGATGGTGACTTTAGACAAATTTTACCTATAGTAAAAAATGGATTTAAAGATACAATTATAAAAGACACTATAAAATATTCACATCTTTGGAAATTATTTAAAATTTTCAATTTAAAAACTAATATAAGATGTAATGATAAAAAATTTTCATCTTTTTTATTGAATATAGGAGAAGGAAAAATTAATACTTTCATTATTCCCGAAGAATATAAAACTAATACTATATGCGACACAATTTATAAAGATATAAACAACAATTATAATTTTTCTAAAAATGTTATTTTAACTTCACATAATGAAGATGTAAACATTTTAAATAATAAAATATTAAAATTAATCGATGGTGAAATGATAACTTATTACAGTATAGATCATGCAACTTATAAAGGCGTTGATCAAACTGATGAAAATATTCATTTAAATTATCCTATTGAAATGTTAAATAATATTAGAGAAGGATTACCTCCTCACGAAATTAAATTAAAGATTAACGCAATTATAATGTTAATTAGAAATCTTAATATAACTGATGGATTATGTAATGGAACTAGATTAAAAATAACTAAATTATTTAAATTTAATATAGAAGCTGAGATTATTACAGGAGAAAATAAAGGAAATAAAGTTTTTATACCAAAAATAACTTTAAGTACAAATGAATCGTCTTCTTTGCCTTTTATTTTACACAGAAAACAATTTCCTATAGTGTTAGCATTTGCAATTACAATTAATAAGTCACAAGGACAAAGTTTTGAAAATATAGGTATATATATTAAAAAACCATTATTTTCACATGGTCAGCTATATGTCGCACTTTCAAGATGTAAAAATAAAAAAAATATATATATATTCAAAATGAATTAGATAATAAAAATGAAATGAAAAACATAGTTTGGAAAGAAATATTAAAATAATAATTTATATAATTTAATTATTTATATTAATTGTTTATATAATTTAATTATTATTGTTTACAGGTATCGTATTTATAAAATTCATATATATATATATATATATATATATATATATATATATATATATATAAAATATATAATATATATATACATATATATATATAAATTTAAACACATAACAAAATGGAATGGAATGCAATTGAAGGTCAATACGTTATTATTGATAATGTAAATGATCAAGAAATGATGGATAGTTTAAATGATAACATTGAAGATTATTTAAATTATGAGGACGAGTATGAATATTATTTAGAAAATCTTGCTGATAATAATAGTTCAGATAATACTGAAATATCTATTTTAAATAATTTAATAAATTCATATATTGGTGAAGATAATGAAAAAGTAGAATTTCATAATTGGAAACAAGTACCAGAATATTATAAATATTACACTAATAAAATTATAGAATATAAAATAACATTAAATGAACCAACAAATGAATTTTATCTAAACCAAAATTACGAAATATATTCAAGATATTTATTGAACATTGCACACATTTTAAAAAAAAAATTATGATATATTTTTTTAAATTTATTATTTATTTAAATTATAAATTCAATATTTTTATGAAATGTTTAATATTTTATTAAGATTAAATTTTATGAAAGAAAAATTGATATATTTCTAAAATGTAAAATTAAGTAAAAAGATATCAAACAGGAATTATAACAAAATAATCCTTTAAATCTTAAAAATCTTAAATTTATATTTAAATATATCAAAAATTATGTTGAATTAATATAATGAAATAATTAAAAATTATTTTTTTTAATATTTAATGTAATATTTACATAAAATATTAAACGTTATATAAAACTATTAATAATTAATAATTTAAAAAATTTTGATATATTTATAAAATGTCAGATTAAGAAAAAAGATATCAAACAGGAATTATAACAAAATAATCCTATAAATCTTCAAAATATTAAGTATACATTTAAATATATCAAATGGTAATATTAAAAAATTTTACTAAAAAATTTATGATTTCACAATGATAAAAATCTAAAAGATTTAAAATTTAAGGTTGTGTAAAAACCAACTTAATCTATATTTCATAAATAATGATTAAAATTTATTAATAATTTTTTTCAGATATTTTACATAAATAATTAATATTATGTATTTTTTTTCATGTTTCTATGTCAATAATAAAAATTTAATAAAAAATGTACAATTATATAATATTATGTATAATATAAAAATATATTATAATAAAAAAATTTTTATATAAAACAATGCATAAGTGTTATATTTTATATTGATATGATAACTATAATGGAGGTTGGCGAGTGGAACGAGCAGGGGGGTACCCCCTCCTAGCCAAAATTATTTTCAGGAGGATATAAATAAATAAATTTGTAGAGATACCACCAAAGACGCGTTAGGTCTTTTTATTAATGGAAGCCTTCACTAGTAGCCATAAAAATCATTTTGTTTTATAATTTATATGTTTTATTTAATTTTTTATATTATTTTGAATAATTTAAAAATTGTTTTTTATAATCATTTTAAAATAAAGAAAATAAAAATTTTTTCAATAAAATTTTTGTATTAATTCTAGCATTAATTAATTTTAATATTATAAATTATATATTATTATGTTAAGTTATAAGTTTGTATATTTAAATACATACATTATTATATTGTGGGGGGCAGTGGAGGGGTTGTGGGGGTGCTGTGGAGGGGCGTGGAGGGGTGTGGAGGGGTGCGGGGGTGTGGAGGGGTGTGGAGGGTACTTAGAATAAAAGCAACAATAAAAAATATCGTAATATTTTAAACAATTTTACGTTATTTTGTGGAGGGTCGTGGGGGTGCCGTGGGGGTGCTGTGGAGGGGCGTGGAGGGGTGTGGAGGGGTGCGGGGGATGTGGAGGGGTGTGGAGGGGTGCGGAGGGGTGTGGGGGGGTGTGGAGGGGTGTGGGGGTCCGAGGGTTAATTTTTCATATAACTATATAATATAGGTAGATATATATATATATATATATATATATATATATATATATATATATATATATATATATATATATATATATACAGATATATTATTAACATAAATACATATATTAAATATAAAACTTTGATACATGAATAGTTTTTAAAAATCTCAACCAATACTTTAAATTTGAGTAATCGAAAACTTGATTTTCTAAATTTGAGTAATCGAAAACTTGATTTTCTAAATTTGAGTAATCGAAAACTTAATTTTCTAAATTTTGGTACTTGACACAAACTTTTTCAGCCAATTTTTAACCAATTGACCTTAAAATTTATAGAGATCTTCAGTTTATGTATCTTCGCAAAATAACAGTTCTAGTTTTAGAAAAAAAAAATATTTTTAAGTTTAGTTTAAAAAGTCGATAAAAATACACTGCGTGCGCATGCGTTAACATTGCAGCATTGGCTTTAACTGCTATCTGTCATTTAATTCTATTTCTAATAGTCATTTCTTCAGAAATTATTTTAATATAGCAAGTTTTACACATATCATCTACTTATTGTTAATTTATGATATAAATTTCATACTGTTCGGTGAATGATTCCTTTGATTTTAAGTGATTTGTATTTCTAACCTAAAATGCTTCTTCTTTACAAAATAATAAGGTGTCTTGCTTTTACTGTAATAAGGACATAGCAGCAGAAAATGTTCTGTGTAAGAAATGTGATATGCCGTACTATCGATCATGTAGTAATAAAGTAGGAATTATGCAAAATGGTGCTATTAGAAAATGTTGTGATTATACCTATAACCTAAACAGCATCTTAAAGACAAGGTTGGAAAAAATGCAAGAAGAGCTAAAGGTGTTTCTATGTGACGAAATAAAAAAATCTTTTTTGCCAGTTATTGACGATAGTATTAAAAATTACTTGGATAATCCTGATAATACATTAATTCTTCAAGAAAATATTATACATGAAATACGAGATAGAGATAATAGGAAGAATAATGTTATGATTTTTCAGTTGGAGGATAATGACAACAGAACCCAAGATTTTGAAACATTGAAAAAAATCTTTGCTAATGCTACGTTTGGCTATAATGAGTTTACTTTTGTCAGATGTGGTAAATTTATTAATGGAACTTAACGACCTTTAAAGGTTATGTTCGAGAACGGTATAAATGTTGCATGGGTTTTGAAGAACTCTAAGGCTCTTTCATAAAAGATTGGATATACTATCTACATTAATAATGATCATACAACAAATCAGAATAGATTGTATAAGATTGTTAAGGATAATTTAAATAGAAGATTAGATAACGGAGAGGACAATTTGAAATTGAAATACGTGAAAGGTATCCCAACTATCGTTAAGGTGGATAATGAGAAATTACATAGTGGCCAAAGTACTCATGATAACAGTGATAACATGTCACAATGAGATAAGGATGCAATGTAAGGTCAGGCTTGTGATAATGATTTGTTGAGCATTTACTATCAAAATGTTAGAGGTATAAAGAGTCACTTTAAGCTAAGTCAATTGTATTTTAATATTTCATATGCATCTGTCAGTTATGACGTTATTGCTTTAACTAAAACTTGGCTTGACCATAATGATGATAATAAGCTGTTTAACCTAGAGAACTATAATATCTATAGATGTGATCGAAATGGTACATGCTCTTGTAAATGTAGAGGTGGTGGTGTTGTTTTGTTTGTTAAAACATCTATTTCGTCTAAAATTCACTGTAAAGTGGATAGAGGTTATGAACAGTTATGTGTATTCTTACTGTATGGATGTAGGAAATTTCTAATCAGCTTGACATATTTATCATCTACTTCCACTATTAATTATTATGAAGAGCATAACAAGGTAATTGAAGATGTTTATAGAGGAGACAATTTCACTGATATATGTATTCTTAGAGATTTTAACACACCTGGATATTCTTGGTTGTTTGATGATATTGAAAGATTAATTTATCTATCTGGTCATAATGATTTGGTTATGAAGAGTGATATCGCAAGTAACTTATGCTCATTTGTTAACATGTTTGGTGTTAAACAACTTAATACTTATAAGAATAAGTCTGATAATACATTAGATCTCTTTTTTATATCATCTAAAAATAGTATATGTCAATGTTCTATTGACCCATTATCTAAAATAGATGAGTTTCATGGTGCAGTTGATATAAGCATACAATTGCATAGTTATAACAAGCTGCCTTTTGATTCGTATGAGTTTGATTATAGAAAAACAAACTTTGATTTGGTTAAGGATAATCTATCTAAATTAAATTGGGATGAACTAGCTAATAACCAGCTTGATTTAGATAAATATATGATTAAGAGGAGGTCACGTATCTCTGTCCTTTTCTAATCAAAGAAATGATTTTTTTACAACAACTAATAACTTTAGCAAAAAATAAAGAGAAAGCCGCTTCTTGTATCAGAAAAAGCATTATTTTCTTTGATAAGAAAAAATTAATTTTATTGCTTTGTTCTCAAGAAAACCTTGAAAAACCAAATTGTCCACCCTAACCTCTATGATTTAAGTTTTTCAAGGTTTTCTTGAGAACGAAGCAATAAAATTAATTCTTTCTTATCAAAGAAAATATTGCTTTTTTTGATACGAGATGCGGCTTTCTCTTCATTTTTTGCTAAAGTTATTAGTTTTTGTAAAAAAATCATTTTTTTTATTAGAAAAGGACAGAGATACGTGACCTCCTCTTAATTTCTATGATACTGTGGATAAGATAATCAAGAAGCATTCACCAAAAATGAAGAAGAGATCTAGATACTCTTATTCCTACCCAAGATGGTTTTCACAAGAGCTGATTAAGGCTATTAAATATAAGAAGATTTTAGATAAAAAGATTAAATCATTTCCTTCTGTTGATACTGACTTAATTATAGAGTATAAGAAGTGGAGAGCTGTTTGTAAGCGATTAACTAGGTTAAATTATATAAACTATACTAAGAATATTGAAGAAGGATTATGTAATGATCCAAAAAAATTTTGAAGATATGCTGGTTTTTCTAATAAAAAAGAGATTCCCGCTGAAATGATATTTGAGGGAGACCGTTTTAATGATGGTCCTGGTATTGCTAATGCGTTTGCCAAGCATTTTGGAAGAGTGTATGAAGTGTCGAATCTTATTGATGTTTCTGTCATCCCACCATCTGGCAGGTTATTAACTCATATGCAATTTACTAAAAAGGATGTTAAAAAGGCTATCAGTGACATTAAAATTGATTGCTCTTCTGGACCTAATTTGATAAGTCCCAAGTTTGTGAAGAGCTGTTCCTCGGTTATAGTAAGACCGCTTTCACATATAATAAATCTTTTCTTAGCACAAGCTATTTATCCTGAGGCATGGAAGAAATCATTTATTGTACCTGTATATAAGACTGGTGATATATCTGATGTTGGTAACTACAGACCGATTTCTATTATTAATTTCTTTGCTAAAATATTTGACAATGTCATTTACAATGAAGTATATGAACATTTAAAAAAGTTCATTATTGATAGAGAACATGGTAGTATAAGAGGCAGGTTGGTTGTCACTAA
The DNA here is from genome assembly GCA_017163975.1 of Anastatus disparis. Lineage (NCBI taxonomy): Eukaryota > Metazoa > Arthropoda > Insecta > Hymenoptera > Eupelmidae > Anastatus > Anastatus disparis. The sequence continues at coordinate 1,871,820 of JAFFSR010000025.1, read as the reverse complement.
TCTCACATCTTTTAATCATGATATTGCTCTTGCTTTAAATAATAAAGCGTATATTCAAGCTATATACACTGATCTAACTAAAGCTTTTACAAGGTAAATCATAATTTACTTTTAAGTAAGTTGAGTAAATATGGAATTGGTGGTAGTCTTCTGGAATGGTCTAGATCATACCTCTATAACAGAAAGCAGATTGTAAGGATTGGTACCTTCAAATCATTCATGATTAATATGTTGTCAGGTGTTCCTCAAGGATCCAAGTTGTCTTCCCTTTTATTTATAGTATTTATCAATGATATTGTTACTGTAGTGCGATCTTCAAAGGTGCTGCCATATATGGATGGTATAAAGATATACACCGAGGTATGGGATATCACCGACTTGTTAAGATTACAATGTGACCTTGATAGGATAGATGACTGGATGACAGAAAATGGTCTAAAGTTTAATATCTGTTAATGTATAGCTTAAGCTTTCTCTATTTCTAATGTGCATGATCGGTCTTTTATCTTTCAGAGAAACCTCTCATTTGATATGCACATTGATAGAGTCATTAGTAAGGCTAGAAGAATGCTATTTCTTATTGAAAGGGAATGTATTGATTTTATTAGCCCAAAGACATGTATAACATTGTATAATATACATGTTAAGTCAGTTCTTATGTACTGTTCAATTGTGTGGGCACCATATGAACAGAAATACATTTATGAGTTGGAAAAGGTGAAAACAATTTCTTGCGTTTTTTGTCATTTAAAACTGGCAATGGTATGGATCGGTTCAATCATGATTATACAAACATTAGGAAGGAAGCTGGACTATCAACAGTGGACTCAAGATTGCATGCTGATTTGTTGTTTCTATATAAGATAATAAACGGTTACACTGATTGTGATTTATTTTTAAACAGTTTGAACTTTTATAAACCTTAAGTGAATATTAGAAATTCCAATAATATCATTTTTTATATTAATTCATTAGATTGTTCTATTGATAAGTTCTATATTTTGAACAGACTGTGTGAATTAATTCACGATATTATAATTTTGAATGTAACTCGATCTCTTTATTTAAAAGCAATATTAAATCAGGGATTATGCAATAAGTTAATTGATTAGAGTAAAATGTATACATTTTTTTAGAATGATCGTTTTTCTTTCTTTATTTTCTTTTTCTTTAGCTTGTAGAGCCATGTTTTCTTTTCTTTTTATTTATGATTGTTTATGCAATGTTAATTGCGCACATGAATTATGTATATATGTTTAAAAGGGAGTTTTTCCCGCTACAAAAAAAAAAAAAAATTAATATTTTTGTGAATTTTATATAAGTCATTTAATTTAACATTTACTTCAACTTACCTAATCAAAATTCCAGAACTGTTGTTTTGTGAAAATATATATACTTATGATCTCTGGAAATTTTGAAGTTAATTAGTTGAGAATTGGCTGAGTATTTTTACCTTAATTTCCTATTTTACTTTATTTCTATTTTTTGTCCTATATCTTATTTTCTAAGCTAACTAACTTAATACTACCTACATCACCGAGAAATCACGGACTGCCGCGTTCCAAGAGCAGTCGGTTAGCAGATTTTCACGGTAGGATCCTACATTTGCCGAGGCCTAAACCTGTGACGTAGGAGAAACTTCTCCAGAAAAAAACCCACGCCAGGAACATTAACTCATCGCACTCAGAAATTCTTTTTTCGATGAAAAAAACCTGAAAAAAATTTCAAGTGTTTTCACCGGGAATCGAACCCCTGATCGCTTGGAGCGAAAGTGTAGAGACCGTATAAGGTGTGCACGCCATAGCTGGTTACGCCACTGACGCTCTCTCAGTAATATGATAAATGTTTTGTTGGATCCCTTACAAAAAAAAACTATAATCGATGACCGTAGTGAGCTATAGTCTAGAATTGTAGTGATACTATTTCATTTATTATAATATATTATAGTAATAAAGTATAGTTTCTTATATTATTTTCGCGCTACTTGATCGGAGAATATATTAATCATAATATTTACATACCATAGGTCTATAGTTGGTCGTCTTATAGTGCATTAATATGTTTATAGTTTATAGACTCATCGTTTATGGGTTTATGGTTTATAAGTTTATGGGTTTATGATTTATAAGTTTATGGTTTATGGGTTCTCGGGTTTATGGTTTATAGGTTTATGGTTTAAGGGATAGTGGGTTTACGGGTTTATGGGTTTATTGTTTATGGTTTTTGGGTTTATGGTTTATGGGTTTATAGTATATTAATTTATGTTTTATGGAATTATGGTTAATGGTTTATTATTTATGGGTTTATGGATCTATCAATTATGATTCATAGGTTTATGGTTCATGTTAAATGAGTTTCTGGCTTATGAGTTGATGGTTTATGAGCTCATGGTTTATGGATTAAAAGGGTTAATGGTTTATGGTTTTATAGTTTATAGGCTTATGGTTTATGGGCTCATAATTTATGAGTTCATGGTGTATGAGTTTATGTTTCATGGGTTTCTGAGTTTATGGTTTATGGGTTTATGGTGTATGAGTTTATGTTTTATGGGTTTATGGACTATGGGTTTATGGGTTTATGGTTTATGGTTTCATGGTCTATGGTTTATGAATTCATGAGTTTACAGTTTATGATTTATGGTTTATCGTTTATGGGTTAATGGGTTTATCGATTATGGTTCATGGGTTTATGGTTCATGTGCTTATGTTTTATGAGTTTCTGGTTTATGGGATTATGGTTTATGGCCTTATGGTTAATGGATTGAACGGGTTGATGGTTTATGGTGTTATGATTTATAGTGTTATGGTCTATAGGTTTATGGTTTATGGGTTTATGGTTTATGGTTTCTGGTTTATGGGTTAATGTTCCATGAGTTTGTGGTATATGGGTTTATGGTTCATGGGTTTATAGTTTATGGGCTTATGGTTTGTGAGTTTATGGTTCATGGGTTTATGTTTTATGGGTTTATAGTTTATTGGTTAATATTTTATGAGTCCATGGGTTCATAGGTTTATGGTTCATAGGTTTATGGTTTATAGGTTTTCTAGTTTATGGGTTTATGGTTTATAGGTTTATGGTTCATGGGATCGTGGATTATGTGTTTATAATGTATGAGTTTATGGTTAATGAGTCAATTTCTTTAGAATTCATGGTTTATAGGTTTATAGTTTATGGGTTCGTGGCTTATGCTTTATGGGTTTATAATTCATGGTTTTATGGTTTATACATTGTTAGTTTATGGTTCATTAGATATTGAGTTTTCATGTTATGGGTTTTTGGTTTATGGTTTTATGATGTAAGGGTTTATGATTTATGGGTGTATTGTTTATGGGCTTATGATTCGTAAGTTTATGTATCTATAAAATTATGGATTTTTCGTTGGTGGTTTCTGAATTTATGGTTCATGAATGTACGGTTTATTGGTTCATTGGTTTATAGTTTATAGGTTCATAGATTTATAATTGATAAACCATAAACCCATAAACCATAAAATTCTACCCTTACAAACTATAAATCATGAACCCATAAACCATAACCCATAGATCATTAACCACGAACCTATAAATCATGACCCACGAATTTATAAACTATAAACACATAAACTCTAAACTATAAACCATAAACTCGTAAACCATAAACCACGAACCATGAATCTGTGAACTATAAGGCTAAATAACATAAACCTATAAACCATAAACCTATACATTATGAACTCATATTCCATGAACCCATAAACCATAAACCTATGAACCATAAACCTTTGAATCATAAGTTTATAAACTATGAACCCATGAAGTATAAACCATAAACCCATAAACCATAGAACCACAAACCATTAACCCATAAACCATAAGCCCATTAACCGTAAACCCATTAACCATAAACCCATAAACCATCAACCCAAAAACCATGAACCCATTAAAAATAAGCTTACGAACCAAAAACTCATAAGCGATTGACCCATAAATCATAAACCATAAACCCATAAACAATAAACCCATAAACTATAAATCCATAAACCATAAACCCATAAAACCATAAATCTAAAAATCATAAACCTTTAAAATATAAACTTATAACCCAGAAACCATAAACTTAGAAACCATAAACCCATAAACTTATAAACCATAAACCTAAATGAAGAAAGAGGTTAAGAAAGAATAGAAGAAAGAAACAGAAGAGTAGGTAGAAATAAATTATTCGACTTATTTTTTATTAATATAACAAGCGATCTATTTAATAATATTAAAATTAAGTTATAAGAGTTATTTAGTAAAAATATAACCTGAAGTAAGATAAAGAGGATTCCATAAAGTTCGGTTTTTATTCTTCGAGTTCTTCTAAAATAACTTAACAAACAAAAATACTTTTGAAAATTCAATTATTTTTCAACACTATATGTGTGGGTTAGAATGAGAGTGGCATAAGTCACATACTTCTAATTTCGAGATTTTCGATATTAAAGTTTTAAATTAATATACATTTCTATTGAGTGCCATTTTTACAGTGCTTGAAATATTAAAGAAAAATAAACAAAAAAGCCACTCTATTTAGAAAAATAAGTTGTTTTAATGTTAAAGAAATGAAATATACCACTAACTAAATTTTGCTTAAAATGTGACTTAAGCCACTCTCATTCTCACCCACACATATATTGTGTACGATTTTTTAAAATTTAAGTTTATGTAGGGAGGACTTCCAGTTTGATATATAAGAAAACTAAGAAGTGAATATGATAATAAAATTGTAATGCGAGCAAAATCTTTGTCATATTTACGATATTTGCGATGGTTGTATAGAGCGTAATATTAAGATCTTATTAGAATCGTCATATATATATATATATATATATATATATATATATATATATATATATATGTATATATATATATATACACACATATATATATATATATATCTATCTCTTTATAGTTGTAAGAAAAATTAAGATCTAGCCCCCTCTTGGTCGCCCCCGGGCCCCTCCCTAGATAACGATGTAATTCGTTCAAAATTTAGCTATTTTTGAATGAGGTTGCTTCCCATTGGTCGCTCCCTGGTCGCCCCTTGGTTTATATAATTTAATAAATTTCAATTATACTTAATGAATCAAGAAAAAGTAAAAAGTGTGAAATATAGACCCTAATAACACACGACGTTATAAAGACGTTTTTAAGACGTTGTGAAAAACACGATAAAACGTTTTTTTTCGGAAGTCTAAAATGACGTTTTAAAAACGTCTTTTAAACGTTATTTTGGCCGCAACATTTTTAACGAAGAACTTTACAGTAGCCTATAGAAACGTTGTAACAACGTATTTTAAACGTTTTTATTACGAGTAAACAACGTTATTGATAAGTCTTTAAGACGTTTTCATAGTTCAGTATAAATTTCGTTTCATAAACGTCTTTTATACGTATCTAATTAAGAAAAAAAGCTATAGATCGAGAAAGCAGAAACGTCGTTAAGACGTTATGAAAACGTTATAATAACGGAAAAAAGAAATTTTAAAAACGTTTCGGTAGAACAAAAAAGAAAGTTCATCAAACACACTACTTTCATCCATTCAACACTTCACATATAAAACCAAATTATTATTTTTATTCAAAAGAGACCAATTTTATTTTAAAAAATACAAACTTTGATCTCTTTGAAATTCAACCAAGACATGAGTTTGAAAAGCCGCTAGATGTCGCCCTATTGATAATTATGTTTTTGAAAAATTCAATTCTAAGGTATATTTTTATCAGTTTTTTAATAAACAAAAAGATTGTAGGAATGTTGATATAGATATGAAATTGAAATTTTACTACATTAGATTTGTTGATAAACTTAAAAGCTAAACAGTTGTTATAAATAAATTTTTGAATTCAATTTTACGAATAAAACTTCATTTGTAAAAGTAACACACTTAAAATGAAGTTATATCGAGCATAAAAGTTTTAATTAATATACTTCACGAACAAAATTGAATTGACAATTTCGTATAATGTACATTAGTGATATTCTTATTCGTCAGAATTATAAACTTCTAGCAATTTTGATTATTTCAATTTCGAAGGTGCAAACAATTTTGAATTTTCGAAAAATCAACTAATGTATTTATATAGAATAATCATACGATAATTTATGTTGTACGAAATCTAATTTTAAAAACAAACATGTCATAGTTATTTTTCTTTTTTAAGAAAATTAAAAAAAATTAGCAAGTTAGTTATTACAAGTAAATTAGTTACTTTTTCTGTAAGTTTTAAATATCACTACTTTAAAATTAGTTAATAAACATCAAAGCTAAACAGCTTCTAAAAACAAAACTTTCAATTCCATAAACCCTTGAGCGATCTTTTTCATTCATTACAGCACTTTTTACTTATAATTTATATTTTTAATTTTCATCGTTACATAATGCACTCGTCTTTATTTTCATCTTTTTTCATATTATTTCTTCAGTTATTTACTTATATCTTATTTTTTTCAACCATGTATACAATAACTTGTAAAACATAACTATCTTAAGTAAGATTTCCATTAAAGTAGAAGTATTTCAACTTTTAATAAAGAATTTTTATGTATATCTTGAAGATTTTACTTTTAAAATTTATATGGAAATAGAATTTAATTCAAAGATTTATTTATAACAGCATTTCAGTAAAAGAAATTTGTAGAAATATTGATATAAAAGCAAACTGGAAATATTTCTACTTTAGAATTAGTTCATAAATTAAAAAATTAAGCTTATAGTTAAAATAAAGCTTTAAATTGAATTTTACAAACAATAATTTTTTTTCAAAAGTAAATAAAAAATATAATCGATGACCGTAGTGAACTACAGTCTAGGATTGTAGTGATACTATATTCATGTATTATAATATATTATAGTAATAAAGTATAGTTTCTTATATTATTTTTGCGCTACTATAATCGGAGAATATATTAATCATAATGTTTACATACTATAGGTCTATAGTTGGTCGTCTTATAGTGCATTGATAGGTTTATAGTTTATTGACTCATCGTTTATGGGTTTATGCTTTATAAGTTTGTGGGTTTATGGTTTATAAGTTTATGGTTTATGGGTTCTCGGGTTTATGGTTTATAGGTTTATGGTTTATTGGTTTATGGTTTATGGATTTATAGTTTATGGGTTTATGGTTTATGAGCTTATGGTTTATGAGTTTATAGGTTCATTGGTTTATGGTTTATAGGTTTAAGGTTTATGGAATTATGGGTATATGGGTTAATTGTTTATGGTTTTTGGGTTTATGGTTTATGGGTTTATAGTTTATTAATTTATGTTTTATGGGTTTATGGGTTTATAGTTTATAAGTTTATGGTTTATAAGTTTATGGTTTATAAGTTTATAGTTTATAAAATTATAGTTTATAAGTTCATGGTTTATAAGTTTATGGTTTGTAAGTTTATGGGTTTATGGTTTATAAGTTTATGGTTTATGGGTTATAAGTTTATGGTTTATAGGTTTATGGTTTATGGGTTTATTGTTTATAGGTTTATGGTTTAGTGGTTTATGGTTTATAGATTTATAGTTTATGGGTTTATGGTTTCTGAGCTTATGGTTTATGAGTTTATAGGTTCATGGCTTTATGGTTTATAGGTTTATGGTTTATGGAATTATGGGTTTATGGTTTAATCGTTTATGGTTTTTGAATTTATGGGTTTATAGTTTATTAATTTATGTTTTATGGGTTTATGGGTTTATGGTTTATAAGTTTATGGGTTGATGATTTATAAGTTTATGGGTTTTATGGTTTATAAGTTTATGGTTTATGGGTTAGGAGTTATAGTTCATGGGTTTATGATTCATGGGTTGATGGGTTCATGGGTTTATGGTTTATAGGTTTATGAGTTTATGGTTTTTGGGTTTATAGTTTATGGGTTCATGGTTTATGGGTTTATAGTTTATGAGCTCATGATTTATGGATATATGGTGTATGAGTATATGTTTTATGGGTTTATGGATTATGGGTTTATAGTTTATGAGTTTATGGTTTATGGGATCATAGTTTATGGGTTATTGGTTTATGGGTTTATAGGTTATGGGTTTATAGTTTATGAGTTTATGGTTTATGGGTAAATGGTTCATGGGCTCATGGTTAATGGGTTTATGGTTTATGGGTTTATGGTTTATGGGTTTATGGTTTATGGGTTTATGGTTTATGGGTTTATGGTTTATGGGTTTATGGTTTATGGGTTTATGGGTTAATATTGTATGAGTTTATATTTCATGGATTCATAGTTTATGATTAATGGGTTCATTGTTTATAGTCCAATGGATTATAGGTTCTTGGTTTATGGGTTTATGGTTTAGGGTTCATGGGTCAAGGGTATATGGTTTGTAGTTCATAAGTTAATGGTTCATAAGCTCATGATTAATGTATTTATATTTTATAGGTTAATGGTTAATATTTATAGGTTTATTGTTTATGTGTTTATAAATTATGGGTTCATGGTCTGTTGGCTCATGATTGATGGTTTATAAAATAATGGGTTCAGAGTTTGTTGGCTTATGGGTCAAGTGTCTATTGGTTTGTGATTTATGGGTTTATGGTTTACGGTCTTATGAATTTCGGGTTTATGGTTTTTGGGCTTAAAATTTATGAGTTTGTGGTTCATGGGTTCATGGTATATTGTTTATAGTTCAGTAGTTATTGGTTCGTAAGCTTATGATTAATGGATTTATGGTTTATAGGATTATGGTTTATATTTATAGGTTTGTGGTTAATCTGTTTATAGGTCTATAGGTTTATGGTTTATGGTTTATAATATATGAGTTCATGGTTTGTGGGTTTATGGGTTTATGGTCTATTAGTTAATGCCTTCATAGTTTATAAGTTAATAGATCACTGGTCGACGGTGTATGTTTTTATTATTCATGGAATAATGGTTTAAGATTGATGGGTCAATCGTTTATAAGTTCATAGTTCATAAGCTTATCGTTAATGGGTTAATGGTTTTTGGGATAATGGTTTATGGGTTTATAGTTCATATGTTCATGTTTCATTGGTTTTCGGCTTATGGGTTTATACGTTTATGATTGATCGGCTTATGGTTTGTGGACCTATGCTTTATGGGTTTATGGTTCATAGGTTCATGGTTTATGGGTTCATAGAATATGGATTTATGATGTATAGGTATATGATTTATAGGTTCGTGTTATTTAATTTTATAGTTCATAAATTCATGGTTCAACATTTATGGTTTATAGGTTTATGGTTTATCGTTTATAGTTTATGATTTTATGGTTAATGAGTTTATAGTTGACGGATTCATAGGTTATGATTTATAGGTTTATGGTTAATGATCTATGGGTTATGATTTATGGGTTCATTATTTATAGTTAATGGCTGTGGAATTTTATGGTTTATGAGTTTATTGTTTATCAACTATAAGTCTATGAACCTGTAAACTATAAAACCATTAACCAATAAACCGTAAATTATAATCTTATGAACCATAAATTATAAACTCATAAACTATTGACCATAAAACCATAAATCATAAACCCATAAACCCATTAACCCAGAAACCCATAATCCATAGACCCAAAAAATATAAACTCATACCCCATAAACCAATAAACCATAAACCCATAAACCATAAACCCATAAACTATAAAGCCATAAACCATAAACCCATTAACCATAAACTCATAAGCCATGAACCCATAAACCACACACTCACGAGCCATAAACCATTAACCCATAAACAATAAACCATAAACCCATAAACCATAAGCCCATAGACCATAAACCCATAAACCATAAACCCATAGCCCATAAACCATTAACCCATAGCCCATAAACCACAAACCAAAAACCTATAAACCATTAACCAATAAACGATAAACCCATAATCTACAAACCCATAAAACATAAAAACATAAACAATAAACCATAAACCCATAAACCTTAAACCCATAAACCTTTAAACCATAAACTATAAATCCATAAATCATAATCTCATGAACCATAAATTCATAATTCATGAACCCATAAACCTATAAACCATAAACCCATTAACCATGAACCCATAAACCATAACACCATAAACCATTAACCCATAAACCGAAACTCCATAAACCGAAACTCCATAAACCATAATACCATAAACTATAACACCATAAACCATAAGCCCGTTTATTACATAAACCATGAGGCCATAAGCCATAAACCCATAAAATAGAAACTAATAAAACATAAGCACAGGAACCATAAACCCATGAACCATGATCGATGAACCCATTAATCCATAATCGAAAAACCATAAATCATAAAATTATAAACCATAAACTATGAACTCATAAACTCATGAACCATAGACCATAAAACCATAAATCATAAGCTCATAAACCCATAAACCCATAATCCATAGATTCATAAAATATAAACTCATACACCATAAACCCATGAACTATAAACCCATAAACCCATAAAACATAAACTCATACACCATAAACACATGAATCATAAGCCCATAGACCATAAGCCAATAAACTATAACACCATAAAGCAAGATCCCTTTGAATCCATAAACCATCAGCCAATTAACCATAAACCCATGAGCCAGAAACTTATCAAACATAAGCACATAAACCGTAAACCTATAAATTATAATTGACCGACCCATGAACCATAAACCAATAAGCCAAAAGCTCATTAAACATAAGCACATAAACCGTGAGTCTATGAATTATAATTGATAGACCCATAAACCCATAAAACATGAATCACTAAACTATAAACTCATAAACCATGAACCCATGAACCATAAACCCAAAAATCATGAACAATAAACCCATTAACCCGTAAACCCATAATCCCATAAGCCATAGACCTATAAACCACAAACCCATGAACTTATGAACCATAAACCCATAAACCATAAACCCATAAACCATAACACCATAAACCATATCACTATAAACCATAAGCCCATACACCATAAACCCATAAACCATGAACAATAACACCATAAACCATAACACCATAACACCATAAACCATAACACTATAACACCATAACACCATAACACCATAACACCATACCACCATAATCCCTTTGAATCCATAAACCATGACCCCATAAACCATAAACCCATAAGCCAGAAACTCATCAAATATAAGCACATGAACCGTAAACCTATGAATTATAATTGATAGACCCATAAACCCATACGTAATTAACCATAAACTATAAACCCATAAAACATAAATTACTAAACTATAAACTCATAAACTATGAACCCATAAACCATAAACCCAAAAATCATGAACAATAAACCCATAATCCCATGAACCCATAATCCCATAAGCCATAGACCTATAAACCATAAACCCATTAACTATGAATCCATAAACCATAAACCTATAAACCATAGACCCATAAACCATAAACCCATAAACCATAACACCATGAACCATAACACCATAAACCATAAGCCCATAAACCCATAAACCAGAAACCCATAAACAATAACACCATAAACCATAACACCATAAACCATAACACCATAAACCATAACACCATGACACCATAACACCATAACACCATAACACCATAAACTATGAACCCGTTTATTTCATAAACCATAAGGCCATAAACTATAAACCCATAAACCAGAAACTCATAAAACATAAGCACAGGAACAATAAACTCATGAATCATAATCGATGAACCCATTAACCTATAAACGATAAACCATAAATCATAAACTTATAAAATATAAACTAGAAACTAATAAACTTATAAAATATAGACCATAAAACCATAAATCATAAACCCATAAACCCATAAACCCAAAATCCATAAACTTATACACCATAAACCCATAAACCATAAACCATAAACCCATAAACTATAAACCCATAAACCATAAACTTATAAGCCATGAACCCATAAACCATAAACCCATATACCATAAACCCATAAACCATAATCCCATAAACCATAAACCATGAACCCATAAACCATAAACCCATAAACCATAAAATTTGTTGTAAATAGAACATAAATATTATTATTTTCATTTATTTTTAAACGCTTTTATTCAACTTGACTGCCTCTGAATATGTCCTCAAATCTTGCGATTCAAAATTAACGTACTTCCCATTGACTTAAATGGCTGAAATTTTCAGAATATATGCATTTTGCACGATAATACGTTAATCTGTAATAAAAAAAAAATTTCATAATCAAGTATTTATTATAATATTGCCAGCGCTATACGACCAGTCGGCCTCTCTTCTTTGTGGGGCTATTCGTAACAGCTACTTAATTCTCAATAAACCCATAAACCATAACACCATAAACCATAATACCATAAACCATAACACCATAAACCATAAACCCGTTTAATACATAAATCATGAGGCCATAAGCCATAAACCCATGAAAAAGAAACTAATGAAACATAAGCACAGGAACCATAAACCCATGAACCATGATCGATGAACCCATTAATCTATGAACGATGAATCATAAATCATAAATTTATAAACCATAAACTATAAACTCGTAAACTCATGAACCATAGACCATAAAACCATGAATCATAAACCCATAAACCCATAAACCCATAATCCATAATTCCATAAAATATAAACTCATAAACCCATAAAACATAAACTCATACACCATCAACACATGAATCATAAGCCCATTAACTATAACACCATAAACCATGATCCGTTTGAATCCATAAACGATGAGCTCATAAACCATAAACCCATAAGCCAGAAACTCATCAAACATAAGCACATGAACCGTAAACCTATGAATTATAATTGATAGACCCATAAACCACTAAATAATAAAACATAAACTATGAACCCATAAAACATAAATTACTAAACTATAAACTCATAAACCATAAATTACTAAACTTTAAACTCATAAACCATGAACCCATAAACCATAAACCCAAAAATCATAAACAATAAATCCATAAACCCATAAACCCATAATCCCATAAGCTATAGACCTATAAACCATAAACCCATGAACTCAAAAACCATAAACCCATAAACTGTAAATCCATAAACCATAAACCTATAAACCATAAACCCATAAACCATAAACCCATAAACCATAAAACCATAAACCATAACACCATACCACCATAATCCCTTTGAATCCATAAACCATGACCCCATAAACCATAAACCCATAAGCCAGAAACTCATCAAATATAAGCACATGAACCGTAAACCTATGAATTATAATTGATAGACCCATAAACCCATACATAATTAACCATAAACTATAAACCCATAAAACATAAATTACTAAACTATAAACTCATAAACTATGAACCCATAAACCATAAACCCAAAAATCATGAACAATAAACCCATAATCCCATGAACCCATAATCCATAAAACCATAAACCATAACACCATAAACCATAAACCGTAAAGCCATGAACCATAAACCCATAAACCATAACACCATAAACCATAACACCATAAACCATGAACCCGTTTAATTCATAAAAAATAAGGACATAAACTATAAACCCATAAACCAGAAACTCATTAAACATAAGCACCGGAACAATGAACTCATGAACCATAATCGATGGACCCATTAACCCATAAACGATAAACCATGAATCATAAACTTATAAAATATAAACTACAAACTTATAAACTCATAAGCCATAGACCATAAAACCATAAATCATAAACCCATGAACCCAGAAACCCATAAACTCATAAATCCATAATCCATAAACCCATAAAATATAAACTCATACACCATAAAACCATAAACCATAAACCATAGACCCATAAACCATAAACCCATAAACCATAAACCCATAGGCCATGAACCCATAAACCATAAACCCATACATCATAAACCCATAAACCATAAACTTATAAACCATAAACTTATAAACCATAAACCCATAAATCATAAACCCATAAACCCTAAACTTATAAACCATAAACTTATAAACCATAAACCCATAAACTTATAAACAATAAACCCATAAACGATGAGTCTATAAACTATAAACCTATCAATGCACTATAAGACGACCAACTATAGGCCTATAGTATGTAAATATTATGATTAATATAATCTTCGATTATAGTAGCGCGAAAATAATCTAAGAAACTATACTTTATTACTATAATATATTATAATACATGAATATAGTATCACTACAATCCTAGACTATACCTCACTACGGTCATCGATTATAGTTTTTTCCTTACTGAAAAAAACTATAATCGATGACCGTAGTGAGCTATAGTCTAGGATTGTAGTGATACTATATTCATGTATTATAATATATTCTAGTAATAAAGTATAGTTTCTTATATTATTTTCGCGCTACTATAATCGAAGATTATATTAATCATAATATTTACATACTATAGGCCTATAGTTGGTCGTCTTATAGTGCATTGATAGGTTTATAGTTTATAGACTCATCGTTTATGGGTTTATTGTTTATAAGTTTATGGGTTTATGGTTTATAAGTTTATGATTTATAAGTTCATGGTTTATGGGTTTATGATTTATGGGTTTATGGTTTATGGGTTTATGATTTATGGATTTATAGTTTATGGGCTTATGGTTTATAGGTTTATCGTTTATGGGATTATAGGTTTACGGGATTATAGTTTATTAATTTATGATTCATGGGTTTATGGTTTGTGGTTTATTATTTATGGGTTTATAGGTCTATTAATTCTGGTTCATAGGTTTACGGTTCAAGTGCTTATGTTTGATAAGTTTCCGGCTTATGGGTTTATGGTTTATGGGTGTATGGTTTATGGGTTTATGGATTATTAGTTTATGGTTTATGAGTTTATGGTCTATAAGTTTATGGGTTTATGGTTTATGGGTTTATGGTTTATGGGTTCATGATTTATGGATTTATGGTTTATGGGTTTATGGTTTATGGGTTTATGGTTTATGGATTTATGGTTTATGGTTTATGGGATTATGGTTTATGAGTTTATAGTTTATGGGTTTATGGTTTATGGGTTTATGGTTTATGGGTTTATGGATTTATGTGTTTATGGGTTTATAGGTTTATGGGTTTATGATTTATGGATTTATAGTTTATGGGCTTATGGTTTATAGGTTTATCGTTTATGGGATTATAGGTTTACGGGATTATAGTTTATTAATTTATGATTCATGGGTTTATGGTTTGTGGTTTATTATTTATGGGTTTATAGGTCTATTAATTCTGGTTCATAGGTTTACGGTTCAAGTGCTTATGTTTGATAAGTTTCCGGCTTATGGGTTTATGGTTTATGGGTGTATGGTTTATGGGTTTATGGATTATTAGTTTATGGTTTATGAGTTTATGGTCTATAAGTTTATGGGTTTATGGTTTATGGGTTTATGGTTTATGGGTTCATGATTTATGGATTTATGGTTTATGGGTTTATGGTTTATGGGTTTATGGTTTATGGATTTATGGTTTATGGTTTATGGGATTATGGTTTATGAGTTTATAGTTTATGGGTTTATGGTTTATGGGTTTATGGTTTATGGGTTTATGGATTTATGTGTTTATGGGTTTATAGGTTTATGGGTTTATGATTTATGATTTTATGGTTTATGAGTTTATAAGTTTCTAGTTTATATTTTATAAGTTTATGATTTATAGTTTATCGTTTATGGGTTAATGGATTCATCGATTATGGTTCATGAGTTTATTGTTCCTGTGCTTATGTTTTATGAGTTTCTGGTTTATGGGTTTATAGTTTATGGCCTTATGGTTTATGAATTAGACGGGTTCATGGTTTATGGTGTTATGGTTTATGGTGTTATGGTGTTATGGTGTTATAGTGTTATGGTTTATGGTGTTATGGTGTTATGGTTTATGGTGTTATGGTGATATGGTGTTATGGTGTTATGGTTCATGGTTTTATGGTTTATGGGCTTATGGTTTATGGTGTTATGGTTTATGGTGTTATGGTTTATGGGTTTATGGTTTATGGGTTTATGGTTTATAGGTTTATGGTTTATGGATTTATAGTATATGGGTTTATGGTTTATGAGTTCATGGGTTTATGGTTTATAGGTCTATGGCTTATGGGATTATGCGTTTACGGGTTTATGGATTTATTGTTCATGATTTTTGGGTTTATGGTTTATGGGTTCATGGTTTATGAGTTTATAGTTTAGTAATTTATGTTTTATGGGTTTATAGTTTGTGTTTTATTATTTAGTGGTTTATGGGTCTATCAATTATAATTCATAGGTTTACGGTTCATGTGCTTATGTTTGATGAGTTTCTGGCTTATGGGTTTTTTGTTTATGGGCTCATGGTTTATGGATTCAAAGGGTTCATGGTTTATGGTGTTTTAGTTTATGGGCTTATGGTTTATTGGCTTATGATTCATGTGTTTATGGTGTATGAGTTCATGTTTTATGGGTTTATGGGTTTGTAGTTTATGGGTTTATGGTGTATGAGTTTATATTTTATGGATTTATGGATTATGGGTTTATGGGTTTATGATTTATGGTTGTATGGTCTATGGTTCATGAGTTTATGAGTTTATAGTTTATGGTTTATAAGTTCATGATTTATGGTTTATCGTTTATGGATTAATGGGTTCATCGATCATGGTTCATGGGCTTATGGTTTCTGTGCTTATGTTTTATTAGTTTCTAATTCATGGGTTTATGGCTTATGGCCTCATGATTTATGTATTAAACGGGTTTATGGATTATGGTGTTATGGTTTATGGTGTTAGGGATTATGGGTTAATGGTTTATGGTGTTATGGTTTATGGGTTCATGGTTAATGGGTTTATGGTTTATAGCCTTATGGGTTTATGAATTTATGGTTTATGAGATTATGATTTATGGATTTATAGTTTATGGTTTAAAGGTTTATGGGTTTAAGGTTTATGGGTTTATGGTTTATTGTTTATGTGTTTATGTTTTATGGGTTTGTAGATTATGGGTTAATGGTTTATTGGTTTATGGGTTATAGGTTTGTGGTTTATAATTTAACGGCTATGGGTTTATGGTTTATGGTTTTTGAGTTAATGGTTTATGGGTTCATGGTTTATGAGTTAATGGTTAATAGGTTTATGGTATATGGTTTGTGAGTGTGTGGTTTATGGGTTCATGGATTATGAGTTTATGGTTAATGGGTTCATGGTTTATGGGTTTGTAGTTTATGGGTTTATGGTTTGTGGGTTCATGGTTCATTGGCTTATGGTTTATGAGTTCATATTATTTTGGTTCATGGATTATGGGTTCATGGGTTTATGGGTTTATGATTTATGGTTTCATGGTCAATAGTTTATGAGTTCATGAGTTTATAGTTTATGGTTTATAAGATTATGATTTATGGTTCATCGTTCATGGAATTATGGGTTCATCGATTATGGTTCATGAGTTTATTGTTCCTGTGCTTATGTTTTATGAGTTTCTGGTTCATGGGTTCATAGTTAATGGCCTTATGGTTTATGAATTAAACGGGTTCATGGTTTATGGTGTTATGGTGTTATGGTTCATAGTGTTATGGTGTTATGGTTTATAGTGTTATGGTTTATGAGTTTATGGCTTATGGGTTCATGGTTTATGGGTTTATGGTTTATGATGTTATGGTTCATGGGTTTATGGTTTATGGGTTTATGGTCTATAGGTTTATGGTTTATGGATTTATAGTTTATGGGTTTATGGTTCATGAGTTTATGGGTTTATGGTTTATAGGTTTATGGCTTATGGTTTATGAATTAAACGGGTTCATGGTTTATGGTGTTATGGTTTATGATTTATGGTTTTATGGTCAATAGTTTATGAGTTTATGAGTTTATAGTTTATGGTTTATAAGATTATGATTTATGGTTTATCGTTTATGGATTAATGGGTTTATCGATTATGGTACAGTTGCTATTGCTAGACGTGCGTTACTGTATTGGATGGCTGTTCCGCTCTACGCCTGTAAACGCGAGATGATGACTGTACGGCGTAGTATTAGCGGGATTACATTATTGTAAAAATAATTATTTCGTTTTATACAAATAAATTTACTTCTGTCATATTTTAATTATTGAAAATGACGAAAAAATACGGCTTATCGCAAATATAAGATAAGTTTAATTTTAGAGGGAATTATGATTAGTAAAAATTCATAAATTAAAAACTATTTTTTCAAGAAAAAACCGTAATTTAATTTGTAGAATAACGTGATTTTTAAAACTAATCGTATACTTATTTATCTTTTAACATCATTGACTTTAATATTAACTTAAATATAGCAATTGAATAATTTTTTGTAAATTATAAATTTTTATATTATTTTTTTAATGATTACATTATTTACAATCATTTATAGCTATTTACAGATATTTACAGTTTTTACATTTAAAAACTGTTGAAGATATCAGGATGGATTTCAAGCCTGAAAAAAATTCAAATGTAGTCATAATTTTTTTCAATGATATTAATTAATTAAAATTCTTTTTACCTTAAATATATATTAAATATAAGACTTTGATGCATCAATAATTTTAAAATACCTCATCCGATGTTTTTTGCTATGCATATATGTATATACACATATATATATATATATATATATATATATATATATATATATATATATGTAGATAAATATGTGTATAATAATCTATATATAGATATATGATTGCCGAAAATAAACATTTTGAAACATTTATATCATTTTTAAAAATTTTATTATAATTTTTTATAATATAGCATTTTTTATAATTTCTTATATTTTTCAGCTTTTAAAATTAAAAATACAGTGAATTAAATTACCCAACAAGCAAACAATGTCAAAGAGAGAATTAAAAAAGAATTCTTTATGTATACTTTCGTAAACGAAAGTATCAACAAAGAGTTCTTACTGATTGCTTTGTTTTTTCGCGAATGTCCGACCGCTTTAGTTTTTAAAGTATTCACAAAGTATTCTTAAACAATTCTTTTGATTGAATCACATTCTCAAAATACTTTTTTTAATCATCAAATTATAAATAATCCTTCTATTTTACATGATTATGAAAAACAAAAAATGTTATGATTGATTAACAATAAGCTATTAAATTTAAAAAAAAAAAAAAAATGATTTGTTTGAGATTTGAACCACGGTTCTTGAGGATGTCAAACAAAATAAAAAAAACTGTTGCCCATGACTTAGCCTACTTGGCTACCAACTCATCTGTTAATAAATTCTCGAAACTTGTACATGTTCATTGGTATAAGCATAAGAAATGTTAGTAAATTTGTTAATTAATTACATTTTTATTTGAATAATTTAAATAAAAATTTATTAAATATTCAAGAGATACCTTAATTTAATAAAAGAAATATTTTGTGAAGTCATGGTTAATTTAATTTAAATTGAAGAATGTTTAGATATTTGTTTAAATTCTCAAAATGAGAATTTATTTAAAACACACTTAAAATATATATTTTGTTTCATAAAATGTTAACAATTTTTTCGTTTAAAATAGATAAAAAATATTTAAATTATTAAATGATTAATTAAATTGAATTTTTCCAATTTATAAAATTATCAGGAATTTCAAGTTTACAATTTTGAATTTCATGAAAATCAAAATTAAAAGATTTTAAAACAATCTGAAAAGCGATAAAATATCCATTACATCTTTCGATTTTTGAAAGTGACTAAGTTACTAGAAAATCAGTGTTTCAAAAGTAAACTTTTTGACTACTTTATGAATACTTTGGATTATGATTACTTTTTCAAAAAAGAATTCTTTATGAATACTTTCTTAACCCTTTTAAAATATTTATAAAGATACATTGAAGAGTTATTTTTTATTTAAATTTTGTGGAAGAATACTTTGTGAATATTTTATGAATACTTTATTAATATATTTTATTAACTTCAGAGCGGACATTCGTGAATTCTTAAAGAATTCTTTTTTCCAGATGTGTGCTTATTGGGTAGTTAATATAAAAGTAATTCTATTCTAAATATTTTTAGAAAAAGTTTATTTAAATTAAATAAAAATTTTTAAAAGATTTTGAATTTTTAATAATGGGTTTGACTAAGAAAGATAAATTGACTGTTAACGGACAAGAATTGTATAGTGGCATTGCTTCTGTTAACTGATATTGATCTTTTAGGATTCAATAATATTTTAAATCGGTTCACCTCACTTGATATGAAAACAACTTCACTAATTGAAAAACTGCAATAAATTAATTCAGTATCGACTGATGAAGAAGTATTGTTTTCCGGAAATTTTGAAAAAGGTCACTGGATTTCTATGTATAATACTAATAAAATAATTCATATATATGACAGTTTAAATCTTAAATATCTATAACATAAGCATAAGATTTATATAAACAGATTATTTCCAAACAAATTAGAATTGAGCATAGTTTTCGAAACAGTACAATCACAAACAAATAATTATGATTGCAGCCTTTTTGCAATTGCTTTTGCTGTTGCAATACTTTATAATTTATGTCCATGTTGCTAATCATATGAAATTTCTCAAATGCGATTACATTTATTAGAAATTTTTGAAACGCAACAAATAAGAATGTTTCCACTTTTACATAATTTTAATAATACAAATATTAATTATGATAATCCATCGGACATGATAAGAAGAAGTTTTTGTCATGAACCATGTTTCAATAACATACCATTAAATTTAAATATCGCACGGTGCTCCTGAGAAAGTTTAAATAAAATAAAATGTAACTTCAAAATATCATCTAAGAATGATTTCTAGGCCCATTACATAATTTAGAGATTTTTAAAATCGTTTTACATGACCGATTTGGAGAAAAATAGGTATGAATGAAAAAAAAATTTTAAACCAAACAATTTTATTTTATTTAGAAAAAAAAAGTTCAAAAGTATTTGGAACGTAGGTATGATAGTAAAAATATAATTTTTTTAAATTTTTTCCATATGATAATATCAGATAGATTTTAGCCCGGAACCGCTTAACACATTACATCAGGCTAGCCTGATACACCATACCGAAATCTTTGACTGCCGATCGATGGTCAGTCACATTTTTGTGACCAACAATCAATCGATACCCAATGAGATTGGATTTTGTAAGAGCCGCACGATATTGTTAGCACATACACTAAATTTTCTTTAGAAAAAAAAGTCAGAGGTACCTGGCCAGGATTCGAATCCATCTCCACCGCGTTGAAGGCAAGAGCTCTATCCGTTACGCCACCGCGTTCTCTACAATAAAAATATAATAAAATTAAAGAATATCTGCCTTATGTTATGGAGCTATTGAGCTCAAATATTAATATTAACGTCAAAAAATAGTTATATAGCTATTTACGTATAGATACATAGTATTCAAAGAATGTAAATATTTGCATCGATGACATCTGTTAACATACACTTTAAGTAGTAATTTAGAACTGGCACAACTAATAAGGAGAGCTCTTCACGCCTCTAGGAAACAGATTTGTCTGATACTGCAGGTTATGATTCTTTGATACAAACAATGAATCCATGTTGTTTCTTTTCCTTTAATAAGCTCAGAGGCAAAGATTAGGTTATTATTTTTCGAAAGTATAATATCAAGAAGTGCTTATAAGAACTTTGATAACCAAAAAAACTAGAACTCTCATAAAAAAGTGCATGGAAGTTAAAAAAGTACAAGTTAAACACTTTATTTTAAAGCTTATTCTGTTAGAAAAGTTTTTGTGGTTCACAAGTTATGCTAAATTAAATATTATTACATATTTTCTTAAAATTTTTAGCATGTAACACATGATAAATTTTCACACTATTTAATTAGCATATTTTGATTACCTCTTATACAGCATGGAATATTTATGAGAAATTCCAAAAATATTTTATTGGAAGATAGGAGTTATCTCAGATCATTCATTAAAATATTTCAGGAATCTTGCAGGAATATTCCATGAAGGATATTGTGTTGGAACATTCATGGAATATTTCCGGAATATTGAGATAGAAGATTTGAAACATTTCATAAACCCTTCATGGAATATGCATGGAAGATTTTAAGAATCTTTCATGAAATATTCCATAAAATATTTGTGGAAGATTTTAGAAATCTATCGTAAAATATTCAATGAAATATTCATGGAAGATTCGTAGAGTATTAGCAGGGAAGATTTGGAATATTTTAGAAATCTTCCATAAAATATTCCTCTAATATACGTTTGTCTTTGATTCTTCTTACATTGGGATATTCCATGGAATATTCTTGAAAGATTTCAAGAATATTTCAATGTAAGATTTGGGTAATCTCTCATCTTTCATGAAATGTTTCTGGAAGATTTTTGGAAGATTTCGATAAGAGAATTAGAGTTTCAGATTTAGCACAAAATATTTTCGGCATATTTCATGAAAGGTTTTAAAATACTGTGAGGGCATAGTGTATATATATATATATATATATATATATATATATATATATATATATATATATTATATAATAATACATTATACTCATTTATCAATACATATACGCATACATAAAAATTGACATTAAGTTATCAAATCACATTTACATATTCGCTTCTACTGTACACAACAAAGCGCCGACCCTTTTGTTTATACAATAAGTCAGGTATCGTCCAACCAACTCGGGAGAAAACTCTCATCCTCCTATTGGCATTACTAGAAATCTCCCGTAATATTTCACGCAACCTTCTAACGAAGACTTCATGGAAACCTTCTAGAATCTTTCATACAATATTCCTCCGGAAGATTATTTGAATCTTTTTATAAAATATTTCGTGGAATATTACTGAAAGATTTATGTAATATTCCGTTGTACGGTTTTAAAGTTTTTCAGAATCTTACAGCGAAATATTTATGGAATCTTCCTAAAATCTTTCATTATATATTCCACTGTAAAATTTTAAAGTTTTTCGGAATCTTCGAGCGAAATGTTTATGGAATCTTCCTGAAATCTTTCATGAAATATTCCAGTGGAAGATTACTTAAATCTTCCTGTAAAATATTCTGTGAGGTATTTCTGGAATATTTATGTAATAGTCTGCTGTATGATTTTAAAGTTCTTCGGAATCTTCCAGCAAAATATTTATGAATTCTTCCTAAAATCTTTTGTGAAATATTCCGTGAAATATTTCTGAAAGATTACTAAAATCTTTTTGTAAAATATTCTGTGGAATAAGTCTGGAAGATTTATGTAATATTTCGCTGTAAGATTTTGAAATTTTTCGGAATCTTCCACCGAAATATTAATGGAACCTTCCTAAAATCTTTTATAAAATGATTCACTGAAGGATTACTTAAATCTTGCTATGAAATATTTTGTGAAATATTTCTGGAAGATTTATGTTATATTCAGCTTTACGATTTTGAAGTTTTTCGGAATCTTTCAGTGAAATGTTTATGGAACGTTCCTGGAATCTTCCATGAAATATTCCATTGGAATATTAAGTAAATATCACATGTTATATTCCATAAATATTTCATGAAATATTCCAGAAATCTTCTGTGTATATTTCATGGAATATTTCGAAAAAGTTTTTGAACATTCCTTTGAAATATTCCATAAATATTCCTTTTAATGGAAGATTTAAGTGAAATATTTCGAAATATTCCGTAAAGACTTCCTAGAATCTGCATGGAAGGTTCTATTAAAATATTCTAGTGGAAGATTTCAAAATATTTCAGTGAAATCTTCTATGCTGTATGAGCTATAACTTTTAAACTGAGCAGGACTTTCTGATGCAATAAAGCTTAAATCAACGTAATAAACTTATACTCTCATTTATCTTTTTTATATTTTTCTGTGAGAGTTTCAATTTTTTGGTTAATCAAGTTTTTATAAGCGCTTCTTTTTACTATATTTTCGGAAAATGGCTTTATCTTAGTCTCCTGTTGCATTAGACGAAAAGAAAGGACCCGGGTTTATTTTTTTTATTAAAGAATCGTAACCTGCAGTATCAGTCAAATCTGTTTTCTAGAGGTGAAAATTTCTCCTTGTTAGTTAAGCAAGTTTCAAATTACGACTGAATCGCTCAAAATCTGACGTATGATATGATCTTCAACAAATTAAAGAATATATTAGAAGATGGCATCGATATAAATATTTATATTCTTTGAATACTATGTATCTATACAAAAGTAGCTATAGAATTATTTTTCGAAAATATTTTTGATATCTGAGCCCAATAGCTTTATAACATAAGGTCAATATTCTTTAATTTTATTGTATTTTTACCATTATACCTACGTTTCGATCAATTTTGAGAATTTTTTTATAAATGAAATAAAATTGTTTTTTTTCGAATTATTATTATTTTGAATTATTCTTTTCATTCTTATCTATTTCCCTCTAAATCAGGTATGTGAACCGATTGTAAAAATGATGTCTAAATCTTTATAATGGGCCTGTCAAACATTTTCGAAAGAAATTTTGTAAATTATTGTTCAAAAAATTGTTTTTATTCAAATTTATTTCAAAGCACCGTGATCGCCAAGATTGAACTTCTTGAAAAAAACTGACAAATACATTTATTAGCATAACAAAAATACCATGGAAATGTATTGTGAACAGAAGAATTCAAATTTTGAAATGATCCAGATAAAAATTGACAATGACATTTCAGATACAATTTTTTTAAACTAAATGATGATTTAATGGATTTCGATGATATCCACATAAATTATAACGATATTAAAATTAAGACCGATGAGACTAAATTAAATAAAGAAAAAAAAAATTGAAAGAAACAGATGACAAAGGAGCTTTATATATAACAGGATTTTATATGAAAATGGTAACAGAACAATAGAATCAATATGAAAAAAGTTCAGAAAAAGACATGATTATGAAAACGCAAAAAAAAGTAATGATAAATTAGAACTAAGGCGTGTTCGTAATGTTTACATAAAAAAGATCGACCATATGAATATAAATAAATATTAAATATTAAAAAGATAATAAAAATGAAATTGAAAAAAAAATACTGATAAATTAGAACAAGTACGTGTAAATGAGGCTTTACGTAAGAAAGAAGCTTATATGAAAATGAAAAAAGAACAATCAAATAAATATAAAGAGAAATTAGAAAATACTAGGATAAGAAAAATGGAACTTGAGAAAAAAAAGAGTACTGATGAATTCGAACAAATACATGCGAATGGGGCTCTACGAAAAGAGGAGCTTATATTTAAATGAAAAAAAAAACAACTAAATAGATATGAAAAAGTAAGAAAATACAAAGGTAACGAAATTAAAATTCAAGAAAAAAAAGAGTATTGATGAATTGGAACAAATGCGTGCAAACGAGGCTTTACGTGAGAAAGAAGCTTATATAAAAATTGAAGAAAAACAACCAAATAAATATAAAGAAAAATTAAATAATACTAGGATAACAAAAATGAAATTGAAGAAAAAAAAAGGTTACTGATAAATTGAAAGAGCAAGAGAGGAAGAGAGACAACAAGAGAGGGTAAGAAAGACATAGACATAGACATTCTTTATTCGACCTTGGGATATATACCCTGTCTGCCGCTATTAGGTAAAATACAACGACGTATAAAATTATTTATAAAATTATTCATAAATATTGGGCCCAAAAAAATATGAGGCCCAAGGAAGATAGGACTCAGAAAAATGTAGGGCCCGAAAAATATAAGGCCCAGAAAAATATAGAGTCCAAAAAAAGACGAGACCCAAAAAAATTTAGACCAAAAAAAATATAGTCCCCGAAAAATATAAGGTCCAAAAAAAATATGGAGCCCAAAAAATTATAAGACCTGAAAAAATTCAAAGCCCAAAAAAATAAGGCCCAGAAAAATATAGAGCCCATGAAAATATAGGAATCAAAAAAATATTGGGCCAAAATATTAGAGGCCCAAAAAAATAAGACCCAGAAAAATGTAGGACCCGAAAACATATAAAGCCCAAAAAAATATAGTCACCAAAAAAATATTGCGCCTAAAAAATATAAGGCCCAAATAAATAAGGCTCAGAAAAATATAGAACCCAAGAAAATATAGGAATAAAAAAAAGAAGGGCCGAAAACAATGGACATTGAATAAGAATATAGGCCAAAAAATAATATAAGGCCCAAAAAAATACTGCCCAAAAAAAAGGTTTTGACTAATGAGTACTAATTATATAGGATCCAATAAAAAATTGCTACTCTTATTATCAAAAGATTAGACACATTTAAAAAATGCGGAGAACCGGAGAAACTGAAAAAAAGTGGTTTCACTTTATTATAATATAAGATGTTTGCTAACGAAGAAATTCTCTCTTTTCAAGCAGCTAGACTGGTGTAGTCTTTAATAAAATATCAATAATTAAAATTCATATTTGAGGAGAAAGAGAATGTAAGAGAGGGTGGGGAAAGATAAAAGAAGTAAAAAAAAGTGGGAAGAATAAAGAATAGTGAGAGGAAAAAGACAATAAGGCAAAATATAGTGGAAAATAGATGAAGAGAGAAATATAGATAATACGGATTCTATTGATTAAGGCCATGACGACAGAGCCGGTCTGTGGCACAGTCAGTAGAAGCGTTGGATTCGTATCCTCGGGGACCGTGAATCGAATCCCGCTCTCGGCTGTTTTTCAAGCTAGCACCTCTGTTACATGTGCTATATTTTTCATAAACACACTTACGAGCTCCGTCGTTAAAGGACGAAAAGTAACTTAATTGCCAAAGGCAGCTGGCTTGCGTCCTAGTGGATCGAGGTTCGACTCCCTGGGAAAATTAGGAAACAATACAAAAATTTAAAAAATAAAAAGTCCCCTCGGGGCAAAAATAATTAATAAAAAAATTAATTGATGATGGCTTATGATGATAAGTCGAAAAGCCAATTTAAGAAAGAAGAAGAAAAAGAAGAAGGGCATGACGGAGCTCGCTACCTTCTAAAATAATTCATTAATATTTTAATTCCAAGTTCACGAGTAAACGGTACGTTAGATCGAGTTGTTTCATTACCGTAAGAAAATTTATAATATTAAACTTGAGTGCGGAGAACTTACAGAATTTACCGAAATACTGTACATAAAAAGTTATAAACAATTTTTCGGTTTATAGTATTTTTAGTTTTATCGAGCTTGATATCTAATTTTCATTCCAACCCTGTTAAAAAAGTCCAGGTGGATTTCCACGTGGAAAATCCACGTGGAATTCCACGTGGATTTTCAGTCTGATTTCTCGGATTTTCAGGGTGATTTACTTGGATTTTCAGGGTGAAAATCAGGGTGGAATTCCAGGTGGATTTTCAGGGTGAAAATCAGGTTAGAATTTTAAGGGGATTTTCAGTCTGAATTACTTGGAATTTCATAGTGAAAATCCACTCTGATTTTGAGTCTGAAAATCCACTCTGATTTTCATAGTGAAAATTCACTCTGATTTTCAGTCTGAAAATCCACCCTGATTTTCATAGTGAAAATCCACTCTGATTTTCAGTCTGAAAATCCACCCTGATTGTGGATATTTTTAAGCATTCAAAAAAATATTTTTATCAAATTAAATTTATTTATGTTTTTCATTGCAACCACAAAAATATCTCTGCTCACTTAATAGAATAGAACGTGAGAAAGTAGGCCGAATGATCGTCGTTTTAGACAAAATTAAACTGTTAGTTTATAAGCTCTAAAGTCTTTTATTCTTTTCATGCGCGTTGGCTTGCCATAAGAAAGTCAATACATAAAAAGCATGGTAGCCCCCTAGTGGTTAGTTATTGAATATGAATATACACATGTATATAATAGTACTGATGATTAACCGTTAGGGGGATGCTCCGCTTTCTACCTATTGACTTTCTTATGGCAAGCGAACGCGCACGAAAAGAATAAAAGACTTTAGAGCTTATAAACTAACAGTTTAATTTTGTCTAAAACGACGATCATTCGCCCTACTTTCTCACGTTCTATTCTATTAAGTGAACAGAGATATTTTTGTGGTTGCAATGAAAAACATAAATAAATTTAATTTTATAAAAATATTTTTTTGATTGCTTAAAAATATCCACAATCAGGGTGGATTTTCAGACTGAAAATCAGAGTGGATTTTCACTATGAAAATCAGAGTGGATTTTCACTATGAAAATCAGAGTGGATTTTTAGACTCAAAATCAGAGTGGATTTTCAAGTAATTCAGACTGAAAATCCCCTTAAAATTCCAACCTGATTTTCACCCTGAAAATCTACCTGGAATTCCACCCTGATTTTCACCCTGAAAATCCAAGTAAATCACCCTGAAAATCCAAGTAAATCAGACTGAAAATCCACGTGGAATTCCACGTGGATTTTCCACGTGGAAATCCACCTGGACTTTTTTAACAGGGAAGCTTATAAAAAAATAACAAGTCCAAATGATTTTTTATTATAACAAAAATTATTGTATTAACATAGCTTTAGTGCGGACAAGTCATTACAATTGTTTAAATTACGAATTTAAAAAGGTATCAATAAAATAATAAAAGCAAAAATTGTGTCCAACAGCTACGACATCCCGTTAAGAATGACCTATAGATGCGTTAGAACCTGAATCTAATTTCAAATTAAAATATTTATCATCGGGTTTTCTTAAAAATAAAAATGATCAGAATTATTATTAATTTTTAGCTACAAGACAAGAACATGTGTTCGAAGTTTTGAACTTATTTATTGAACCCACAAAAAGTTCAACAGCATCTAGTTTCCCTAATTCTTAATTTGTCTAAAAACAAGCATATCTAAAATGTTTTTTTGGATTACAATTTGAGTATTTATTCAAATTTTCCTGATCATTTTTCTTAATAAAAAATGGTCTTGATTCTTGATTTGAAAATTTATTGAAATATTTTGGTTGATTATTTTTAAAAATATCATTAAGGTAAACGGCTTTAAAAACACCTTTTTTGAGTAATTTTATTCCTTTCATTTGATTAAAATAACAAAAATTAATAGTGGTCCTGCGAGTATAGTCCTTCTACATGCAAAAATAATCTGTGCTTTTCCTCTCAAACTTGAAATTGAAGCAATGAACTTATTTTTGTCTTCTCAATTTTGCACCTGAGCTATGAAATTAAATTAGATCAAACATTTCCTCAATCGACATTTTCTATCAAAATAATCAGATTTGAGTCGATATCCTCAATCGATTCCAATACTATTATTTTCATTTATTAACGATAGTAATAATTGATCTGGTATATTATCATTTCTAAACTAAATATTTTGAATGTTTTGGGTTATAGTTGATGATGAATTTGATGTTAAATTTTGTATCTGATATCGTTTGTATTGGTTTCGTATCATTAGGTGTATTCATTAATTGATATTAATGAATTAGTTCTTAAGGTTGTTGTTAGAATTTCTGAATATTATTTTTTAGTTTTTTCATTTCCGCCTCTTGTCGCTCATGTAAGTACCTTTCCTCGCGCAAATTTTGATCTTTAAGAGGAGGTCGAGTATATCTGTCATTTTTTAATCATAGAATTGATTTTTTTACAAAAACTAATAATTTTAGCGGTAAATAAAGAGAGAGCCGCATCTTGTATAAAAAAGGAATATTTTTATTGATGAGGGAGAATCGATTTTATCGCTTCGTTCACAAGAACACTTTGAAAATCTTAAAACATAAAGGTTAGGGTAAACAATTCGGTTTTTCAAGGTTTTCTTGAAAAAGAAGCAATAAAATTAATTCTTTCTTATCAAAGAGAATTTTGCTTTTTTTGATACGAGATGCGGCTTTCTCTTGATTTTTTGACAAAGTTATTAGTTTTTGCAAAAAATTAATTCTTTGATTAGAAAAGGACAGAGATACGTGACCTCCTCTTAAGTGGAAGTTCTACTGTCAAATTAATGGTTTTCAAAGTTATGGCAGTTTTGTTGTTCTTTCTCTAACTTAGATCTGAATTTACGACGTTCCTCATCAAAAGCTTCTCTGGTTAATTTCCATTCCTCAATAACCTGTAACATATTTATGTTATAATTTAAAGAATCAATACCTGTACTTATGAATAGTATAATTAAGGGTGTAATTTTTAAAATTAAAATTAGAAAAAGGAAACAAAATAAATTTATAATCCTCCAAACGCGAAACAAGTATTTCTTGATCCTCGAGTTAAAAAAATAGTATATGAACCACGAGTGCGACGGAGATTTGTGTTCCTCGTGTGAATTTGGCAAACTTAAACTCAGGCCAAAAATCCCCTATTTCGCGCCCTCAGTACCTAATGTACTATAATTTAATTGGTTTATATTTAATTTGTGTCAGTGTAACGTGTTTATTATTTTTATTAAAATGAAAACAACTTATATGTTATGATCAATATATCGAAGTTCTCTCTGACACCTTCAAATAAAGATGATTCCGGTAACATAAGAGAAAATTATTTTTTGTTGCATAAGATGATCCCAGATGAGCTCCCAAAATTTTTACATCCATTTTATCAATCAATTAAAAAAAATGTAACGCAATAATTCAACAAAGTTTTATATGAACAATAATATTATTTATGGTTATAGACGACTTGAATCTGATAATCATAACAAAGTTATTTACGTGAACATCTTATTAACATGTATAAAAACGATCTTTAAATTTTTTTTCTTAGCAACTTCTATAACTCGACCAATTTCATATTACAACAATATCATTGATTATATCTTTTCATAATTATAAAACAAAAAATTATTGTCTTAAATCAAAGTTGATGAGAGGAAACTTCAGAAACTTTGACAAAAATCTAGCGAACACTAATTATTTTTATTAATTTTTTAAATCCCTTGTACTTATTTTGATTAAATATGAAATATAGTAATGAATAACTATTTTTTTATAAAAATGTAAAATAATCATAGTAATATTATATATTTTAGGGTTCAGCATCAGAATGTATTTTAGTATGTATGCTAGCAGCTAGAGCTCAAGCTATAGCTCGTTTAAAAGAATTACCAGCTACTAGTCATATGGACGAAACAGCTTTACTTGGGAAACTTATGGCTTACTGCAGTCGAGAAAGCCATAGTTGTGTTGAAAAAGATGCAATGATCTGCTTTGTCAAGTTAAGAATACTTGAGCCTGATGAAAAAAGTGTGCTACGAGGGGAAACTTTACAACAGGTCATTATTTATAATTTCAAATAAATAGTCAATTAACATCAATATATTAAAATTTGACTCAAATTCATTCTATATTATTATATTTTTAAATTTTAAAAATGGTAAATAAATATTAACTAACATACTGAGAAAAAAAATGAGCAACTATTACTGCGAAGTTTGGTAAACATAACTGAAATTGTGGATAGAGCCGCAGAAAGTAAAAATGACGTTATATATGGAGTAGCAGTTACTGAAAAACTAATAGAGACTGATCAGAATATATGATTCATTATTTGGTTTTGTAGTATCGAAATTAATAGTCAAGGCCTAATAAAGCTTGATGTCGCTTAACATAATGATTCATAAAATACTTACCTTATAAAACTGAACTTTTAAAACTCTAAATCGTCTATTTTCCTATTTGTCAATAAATATTTTAAATTAACTCTTGAAAATTAGCAGACTTATAAAAAAAAAGAAAAGTTTTGTTTCCATTACTAAATATTGCTGTAATACAGTTGTGTGTATAAGTTTCTGGTCACCCTATAACAAAATCATAAAATATTAGAAGCTTACAACTATTTTAGAGAGTCATGTTTCTCAAAAAATCAAATACGATTTTTAAATGCAAAGCTATACTTTTCATATTCGGCCAGTTTTCGTGAAAAAAACTTATAATTGCGTCTATCATAATCATAAAAATTAAATATTTTATTTTTCATTTCTCCCCAAAAAAATCTTGTAATTTTTAAAGGATTTATTTGTCCCTTATATAAAAAAAGAACAATAATTTATATTAAACAAATAGAAAAATTATTTTTATTTAAAAAATTGATTTTTTTCAAAGCTTGTTTTCACGGATGTTCAAATAAAAATGTGTGTATTAAAAGAAGCTTTCCGTTCGTCGTAAAAAACATTGTGTTAAATACTTGAGAAAAAATTGATTTTAAACTCGTGTGAACTTCTCACCCTTGCTTTGCTCAAATTTTTCTTGAGAGAATTCTCGTATGTTAGAAACTTTGAATAAAAAACAGCTTAATCATGAATTTTCGTTAGAAAATATAAAAATAATTTAAAACTTTTATTTCTTCACTGTTAAATTCAATTTTTCACATGAAAAATTCATTGAAAAAGATTTTATTTAAATAAATAAGAAATAACTTCTATTAGTAGATACTTATTCTTACTCCAAACTACTTACAAGGCTGAGATCGATGGGGTTTTCCAAGGCTTCACTCGAGTGGATTAGCTCCTATTTATCAGGTAAGAAACAAATAGTTTTGCCCGCATTTGAAAGAGAAATCGAATTAACTAACAACCAATTTAGTAGTTCCATAGGGTTCAGTGGTGGGCCTCTGTTGTTTTGTCTTTACATTAATAACATACGTGACACCCTCAGCTCCAGTTGCGTCGAGCATCTATTATATGCGGGTGACCCGCAAATTCATACGCAGGTCTCTTGTGAGGATGTGAATGAAGGTATTCGTATTCTACAGATAGTGGCCAAGACGGTGTCGGAGTGGGCTGTTGATTTTTCTCTCACATTAAATATAGGCAAAACTAAGGCGATCGTTTTTGGCAATGGTCGATTTATTAACGACTTTTATGCTGCTGAGCCAAGGACGATTGAACTTGGGTGGTGTCGGCATATCTTTCGCTGATGCCGTTACGAGCCTTGGTGTTGTCCTTGACTCTAAGCTATCATGAAGGCCACACATTAATATGTAGACTAAGAAGTTTAATAGGACTATGTATGGCTTACGGTTTTTTCGTCGGTATACCACTGAGGCTCTGCGCAAACAACTCGCAACCGTCCTACTGTTTCCACGTCTCGACTACTGTTCAGTAGTTCTGCTCGATGCCTAGCAGGAGTTGAAAAGACGTTTACAAAGACTACGAAATGCATGTGTGAGACATGTATTAGGCGTGAGAACGGGCGATCATATCTCTCCTTATAGAGCTGCGCTGGGTTAACTGCGTATTGATGCGAAGAGACACTATTTTATGGCTGTACTTATGTACAAAATTGTGCGCATGAATATTTCCGAGTACCTAGTGAGTCTCTTCACTAGATATGTACCTCGGGTAGCCACTAGAGGAGAGATTAAGGATTTCGCGGCGCCCTCCATGCGTACTGAGACTGGAAAGAATTCCTTTCAAGTTCAAGGTGCGCATTTTTGGAACTCCCTGCCTGCTGATATAAAGAATCTTTTATCGCTCAGCAGGTTTAAGTCGGCTCTGAGGAGGTACTTGCTCGACCTCGAATGAACTTAATTTTATTTTTTATTTATCTGTTAATTTATTATAATGTGATGTCCGGTATATAGGCTTAAGGTATGATTGTATTTATTGGCTGAATGGTTAGTGAGTAAATGCTTGACTTGTTTTTATTATTTTGACTGCGTTTTGTGCTATTGCATACGCTTATTATTTTATTGTATTATTTAGTTTTTTTATTCTGTATTTTGAATAAAAATTTTTACATTGTATTTTACATTATATTGTGTGACTGACTTTTAATTTATAGGATGTTGCGTATATTTTACTATTTTTTTGTATCTGTGATATCACTTCTTTTGTTGTGACTTACTTATTTAGTATTATTTGGTTTATTAATTGACTGTGATATCAACTGCAATATTTTTGTATTTATACATTGTTTTATGTGCAATATTTTTATTTTAATACATTGTTTCATGTGCGATATTTATTATTATATTTATAAATTATATTACACGCCTTTTGTATTATGATATAAAATAGAAAATGATATGTATCTATCTATCTACATCCAAAATAAAAAAATTTCTTCACTTAAAATTTTTTTTACGATAAATGGATTTAAAGATAATAAAACTTGAAAAAAATGTTTTTTTTAAACAAAAATCTATAAATTTTTTAATTAGTTCAATGAAAATCCACAATATAGTTCTTATTTTGAATAAAAGAATACGCGAATACACACTACACAAGCTAAGTATAGGAGGGGAGAGAGAAGGCACATCAGCGTACAAATCGGTGTTTATATGCTGTTTGAGTATTGGGTTACTGAATTAGCGTTCAGTATGTATAAAGCACGCACTTATACACATATACATCTTTAACGGCCACTTAATAATTTTTATTCTAATGCGTTAATTATTAAAAACTTCCTGTATGTTTGTATTATGTATGTATTATGTATGTATTATGTATGTATGAGCACTATATAAATATATATATATATATATATATATATATATATATATATATATATATATATATATATATATATATATATATATTATGTCATGGTAGGCTTTATTCGGTGGAATACCTATAGATCTTACTAAATTTGTATAGACATTGCATACGTTCATGCTAATACCTCGGCGATATTCTCTCTGTAAATACTCCCTTAGGGAGTATTGACAGATCTATACTCCCTAAGGGAATATTGAACAATAGAATATCATCGAGATATCGCTCAGCATGGCCGTATATGACGCGAGCGACATCGATTTGTAGGTTAGTGAACATAAAAGAATGTCATCAGATATGTGAATGCCTAAATTTTTACAGCTAATTTTTAAAATTATTCACTTATTTTTAATATAATAAATATCATTAATTTTGAAAAATCATTTTTATAGTTCCTCATACGACCTACAACGACATTAACTTATCAACGTAACTTGGGAATACGAAGGATTCTGAATCCAGGCTTGACTAAAGTGCTTGTCGCTTGAGCAGCAGTCAGCTCAACCTATGTTACTCAAGTGACAAACACTTTAGTCTCGCCTGTATTCATCCTTCGTACTCCCAAGTTACGTATATAACTAATATATATATATATATATATATATATATATATATATATATATATATATATATATTGCAACGAGTATTCATACTCGCGCAGTTTGAATCTCCTGCCCAGCAGTCAAGCTACCAAGGAACAGCAGTTCTGAGCTTAGCTGTTCGGTGGCGACCCCGCGCGTCGTTGCACGCAAGGGCAAAAACGAGGCTCAGGTATATAAAGAGCTGAGAAGCTAGCCAAGCGAAGCAGTGTAGACTATAGTCTCTCCTTTCCTTACCTAAGTGAGCACATAAGGCTAAGAGAGCGCGAGGCAGATAGTAGCTTGCTGTCTTGACTTGTGGCGCACCACAGTCAAAGATAGAAGCTTCTCTCTCTTGTACATGAGAGTAGACCGAGTGAGCACACAGGTATATACAAAAGTGCATAGGCAGGCAGTACTAGAGATACCTCAAGTGAGCACACAAGCACAAATCTATGCTACCCAGAGCACACGCTTGCAGCCTCTTTTGCCGCCGCAATACCGGTTGCGCCGTTGAATTTAAGGGCACAAAACACCTTTTCCACCTGCAAGTAAAAAAGTTACGTATTAATTGAATTTGAATTAATTATTGAAAAATGGAAATAGTATTTAAAAGTAGACTAAAATACCTTTATTTTGAGCCTTTATAAACTCATATTGCTGTAGCCATAGTTCCATAATCATTCGATCAATTCTTGCTCTTAGCATTGCTCCCCCGTAAGGTTTAAGCTTAACCGCTGGATAAAAATGACTTTTCCAAACATACTTAGCTTCAGTATTTTTGCCATTCTCGCGTAAATCAGGGAATTCCTGAAACACAAAAAATTTTTCACTTATCAACAAAAAACATTAATTTATTCAATAAATTTTAATATTTTTACCTTATTTTTTGATTTTTTAATAACTTCTAATCGTTTGATTTCAAAACCCTTCATTTACGTGAGAATTGTGCTAATAATAAAGTTTAATCAGTTTGAAAAAGTTAGATTCATCCAGCGGTTCAACTCAAATCTTACGGGGTAGCACCTAAAATTATAAAAATTCAATATTTGAGAAAAACAGCTTTAAAGTTTTTAATTATTAAATCTTAAAATTATCAATGTCATACTTATCTTTCATAAAATAATTTTTTCCTGGTATCTTTTATTTATATCAACTACCAATATGAAAAAGAAATACCAGACAAGAAAACCTTGTTATCGACTCGATAAAGCTGAAATGCAAAAAGATATGTTATTAAAATAATTAATAAAAATAATCTTTCTTATTATAAGATATTTTGTCAGTACTCGCCCTAATTCACCAATGAAACTATGTATTTGTTGTAAGAATCAACAAATATATAGTTACTTGTTACTCTGATGGTTGTTAGAATCACTCGTACTAACCTCGAATCAGCTGGAAACTAAGAAATAATATTTAATATGGAGTAATCATTTTATATTTTATAATTCAAATTCAAAATTAAGAAATAAAATCTAGATTTAAAATTTATATTTTGATTAATATTAATATTTATAAATAGAATTTATATCTAAATATGTAATAATAATTAGAATTATACACTTACATGAATTTAATATGCACCCGGTGTATAGAAATCCATCACCCCTATTCGTACTTTTCTTTTCAGAGTATGTGCTTCTTTCCAATGAGACTAACTTGATTACTCTACATTGAATTATCTTCTATCATTCAAAGTTCTGACCCACTCGACAGATACATTTCTAAGTTCGATGTTCAATTTCTCCAACATTTTGAGAAAGTTATATCAAGATCAGCACTATTTGGGGAAGTCGATTCAAGTTATTTTTTAACAGCTTTAGATGTAGAACCTTTTGCCACTTGTTCGTATACTTTTGTTATTTAACAACTTATAGCACTGAACTCTGACTGGGCAACTGGCTTTGATAAATCTATTAAACTACAAAAACTAGACAAACTTGCAAGTCCATGGCCAAGTACATGAACAGCAAGAACATTATATATGTTAACTTTATTCGTATTGTCCATAGAACTTTCTCTCTTGTTAGAGTTTACAGTTGCCTATTCATCACAAAAGTCACAAATCATATTAATTTTGAATCCTTATCCTCCAAAATAGGTTTCAATAAATTTCATCTTATGATGACACACACTGCAACACAATTTTTCCAACATAGAAGATAGAACGTTGGTATCAACATTTCTATCATTTGTTCGTATTCTAAATGTCTATTTAAGCTTTCTACACTTTAAATACACTTTCTATTTAGATAAACGTAAAATTTCAGGCGCATATAAAAAAATACGAAATAACTTGCGAACGTGTAATTTATTAAAAATTAATAATTTGATGTAAATTAAACCACAAAACCTACTAATAATTTTTTAAATGCACTTTAAATAAACAAACTAACTGCGAACCGACCATACAATCAGCTGAGACTGACTGTAATGTAGCGGAATGACGAGCCGAAAGCGCGAATGCGCGATATTCAAATTGATAAAAAATTACATGAATAACTATGTGCCACTCGTTTTCTTACAAAATCAAAACAGAATAAAATGTCGATGTAAAACTTTTTAGAGCTTTAATCAATAAATATTTTGTTAAAATTGAAAAAATTAACTCTTTTTTTTCAATTAAACCCAAAAAAAATCAATAAAAATTTAAGAAATATAATTTAAAATAATTCTTAAAATTTTTTAAATTTGTAAAAATTATATCATTATAGACTTAACAAATAAAAACTCTTAAAACTTTTTGGAGATTAATTAATGATTTATGAATCATTGAATCAAGTAATAAAAAAATAATTTGTTATAGTGTTTTAATAAGATTAGCTAAGAATTCGAGAAAAATCTCAAAATAGCAAAATTAACAAAAAATCAATTAAAAGTTTATCCTACTAATTTCTTCATAAAAACTAAACTAAATGAGATAGGGTAAAAAAACTTTTTGGAGCTTTCTACAGTAAATTTTCTATAAAAAAAAGCAATAAACCCAAATTCGATGGTGGGACCGGAAAAAAAGTATTTAGTGCCCTTAAGGGTGACGACCATCCAAAATTTGATATTCTATTTCACATTTCGCAACCAGTTTAATCAAGGGTGCCGTCCACCCATAGCTTGTCGCATCCGCGTATAAGTGAATTATAGAATAAATTAAGGGTGCTGTCCACCCATTACGTTTTACGTTAATTGAAGGACTCCGTCCGACCGACTTATAGATATTAGGCTTTA
Organism: Anastatus disparis; assembly: GCA_017163975.1. Classification (NCBI taxonomy): domain Eukaryota; kingdom Metazoa; phylum Arthropoda; class Insecta; order Hymenoptera; family Eupelmidae; genus Anastatus; species Anastatus disparis. The sequence continues at coordinate 1,833,743 of JAFFSR010000025.1, read as the reverse complement.
GAATAATTTAAGGATGTTGGCCACCTATTGTCTTGGCATCAACTAAGGGCTCCAACTGTCCACGCCAATAGAGATTAGTAATTTAGATAATTAAGGGTGCTATCTACCCATTACTGCCGTAGCATTAGCTATTGCGATATTAGGTGCAGTCCACCTATTAGTATTGTAATTATTTAGCTATTAATCTTTTGTTTCTTTTTGTTTGCACATTGTTGCAGGTAAAAGCGACCGGTACATACTAGACCGTCCAGACCGTTATAATCAAACAAATCTCTTAGTTCAAGATGAACTATTATTTATTTTTCCTTTTAAAGATTCATTAATTGATTTAATTATTCTTTCACCGAATAGCCGTCAAGTGGCCGAGATTAATAAAATACAATTGCTTTTTTAAATTGTATTTTCACTCAAGGTTAGGTTTGTTTACTTGTATTATACATAATAGTAGGGTTAGTTATGATTAACGATTCATTATAATTTTATTATTGTAATCGTCGTTGTAAATGAGTTTATTGAGTACAATAAAGCCAAGGTACTCCCTAGCATAACCAAACGTGTTTAACCTGGTTACTTTCTTTTATCTTCCACCGTCCGTCCCTACAACTCCTGCCGATCTTACCCTGACAATCCCTGAAGCGTCCGGCAACAGGAGATTACACGTATTTACCTCTCTTGAAAAAGAAAAACGTTACATGACTGCCCGTACAGGGACAGATACCGTTTTTCTTTGACCACCACAGATTAACTTAAATCGCGTTTACAAGCAAACATTACATGGCGCCCGAGCATTAGAACCCCGTGAAAACCACTTAAAAAAGTAAAAAATTTTTTTTTTACACTTGTTCATCTTTTGTATCAATACGTTGCATGGCACTAAAACATTGAAACTTATTTAACTGAAAGACGATTACTTCTAGTAACTCGTCAATCATTTGTAACAATACGTTATATGGCAAACCGATCGACATTTTTTTTATACTTGCTCGCAATTTGTGAATAAATTACATGGCACCTGTACATTAAACTTTATAAAAATTTTGTTTTTATTTAACCAGAACCGGTAAAAAGAATATTTTTTTATTTCACTGTTATTTTTCACCAGCGTAACCTTACATTACGTGGCGGAGAAGCAAAGTTTTCCTTTTCAGCTTTATCAAACCGCTAATGATATTCTGTGTTCCCACATCCTGTCCGACACATTGTACATATCACTCCTATGTTAGAATAGTTTAGATTGAAATAAACTTAGATTAAATGTAAGCGTAGGCTCGCACCGCCAGGAAATACCAAGAAAAATAAATCTCGATTTGAAATAACCCGCCCGCCAGCTTTTAGTATGTAATTTCGCTACACAAATTATAAAATTAAAATTTTTTCACCGTACCCACCCGGTGAAAATAACATTGATGTACACCGCCGAAAAAAAGAAAGAAGAAAACCATCAAACCAAGCGAACATCTATCCATTTGATCCACTACCCACACCCACCCACAGTATACAACAACACCGCAAGCAGACAACCGTTCAATGGCCATCAGAGGCTGATGAGTCAAAGGTTAAGAGGTTAATTCTTTCTTTATCTTTTATTGGCTTTTGGACTTTTCGTCATAGACCATCATCAATTTTTTTTTGTTCCGAGGAATTCTCTATTTTGTATTTTTTTTGCGTTCTTCGGGTTCTCTTCCCCACGGAAAACTACGAAAATTGTTTTTCCCAATTTTCCCAGGGAGTCAAACCCCGATCCGCTAGGACGCAAGCCAGCTGCCTTATGCAACTGAGTTACTTTTCGTCCTTTAACGATGGAGCTCGAAAGTGTGTTCATAAGAACAAAGCACATGTAACAGAGGTGCTTGCTTGAAAAACAGCCGCGAGCGGGATTCGATCCACGGTCCCCCGAGAGTACGAATCCAATGCTCTTACCGACTGTGCCACAGCCCGGCTCTAAAGAGGTTAATCAAAAGCCAGGAATTGCAGGGTAAGAGTGACAAGCCAAAAGATAATGGGCATGAGTAGTAGCGATAAAGCAACGTCGCGTATGTACAATCGTCAACCAGCAAGGTATGATTGTAATTTTTCTGATTTTCATTTTTCACGCTTGGTTATTTTTTATAAATTTTCCGTGTTATACTTTATTATGTCACGCCGTTCACTATCGCTCACCCTCCGGAGGAAGAGGGGGATGTGACGATTATATCGCGCATTTAAAACTCTCGCCTAAACGAAGCCTACTACCAAGTACGGTAGTACTAGGCTCAGCCGCTATGCGACGCTGCGCCAGTAATGAGAACAGCGAGCTTCAGAGCATATAAGGAGCCAAGGCTCAACGAAGAGCCAAGCCTTGCAGACTAAGCTCTTTCTCTCTCTCTCTCTCTTCGCCTAGTGAGCACGCTGGCCTAGAGAGAGGAAAGGCAATATTAGCAGCTATCTTGCCCAGAGCCTTCAGTCTGGCTAAGAATGATCGTTCTCTCTCCCTCACACTGAAGGCTATATGTAGCGCGCATGCTCATATAGATTTAAATGCGAATTGAAACACAGTCGATTTTTGCGTAGTGAGCACACTCGCCTAAATCGAATGCAACCGAGCTAAGCTGCAATTGCACTTCATCCCGTCGTACCGACCGCGTTGTAAATGATAAATTGGATTAATTTCATATAAGTTTGTATTAGTATTGAGGGTGCTTCACACCATACCATCATAGCATGTACCATTAAGTCTAATCTGATTTGAGTTCTGTTAACTGTTAAAGATAAACAAAACGTGCCGTCCGTCCCGATCCACCTCCTGCCTTCGAACCCTACTGAAGCGTCCATAACAGGAGACAAAAACGTCACTTCCTAACTCGAGGAAAATAAAAACGTTACGATATATATATATATATATATATATATATATATATATATATAGCGCTACTTCAAACAGTATTGTCTCTGATAGTCGCACAACAAATATCATAAAAACAAATTAGATTAGATACAAAATACTAACTTTTTACTTTTTTTTTAAATTAATGATCACGAGAAAATTCAAACGGAAACCAAAAGAATTTTCATAAATCTAATATTCATTATAGATATTTTTTCTGTTACAAGACCCTACTGAAAAAAAATGACATGAGATCTCACGTGAGATCTCATATACCGCAAAATTTTATTTTTCCTGATGCCCGATCTCACGTGAGATCTCATGTGAAATCTCATGTGCAAAAAAATTAATTTTTCCTTTACCCGATCTCACATGCGATCTCACGTGAGATTTCATGTGCAAAAAAATTTTTTTGCCCTATACTTGATCTTACATGAGATCTCATGTGCAAAAAAATTTGATATTATCCTACACTTATAGTTGTAATCAATGTTAACAAATCTAAAATCTAAATTTTGGTCTATAATTCAATTAATTTATATATATTAATAAAATTACGATTGAATGATTCTACAGTACATCTACAAAACAATCGTAATCTAAAGCATGCTATTATGGATCATGGTTTTAAACTATATTCGAGCATAATTATACTTGGTGATTGAATAATAATAGAAACAAATTATTTACGAAGATTTAGACGTTATTTACAAGTAATAGTTAAGATACTAGTCACTACAATTATGCATATCACCTTTTACACTTGAAAAGTCCATCACTTTTAGTGACGTCTAGAGCGATGCCATTCGTATATAAAGGTTTGTACAGAATTTGTGTACTCACGAATTGAGTTACTTATTATATATCGCAGACAAAATCGTGTATACGAGGCTCGGGGTCAGTTCACTGATTAATGACAGTTTTTCTAATCGATGGATAATGTCGTTCTATGACGCACGCTGCATCTGGTTTAGATTTACGGCATAACACGTCTTACCAATTGTTACAAAATTTGCATGTCGCTGTAAAAACAGTTGCAGCTTTATTTATGTCTTAGAACATTATGACAGACTACCTTCAATGAACTGACAGTGACTTAGTACTTAATATCTTTTGTTTATCATACTGATAAATTATTTTAACATATCATTCACAATAGCGTCTTACAGATTTAAATAATATAGGCATTTCTGACTCGAAAATTTTTTATTTTACTTTTATTTTAGAGTATTATCGCAATCTTATTGCTTGTTTTCCTTATTCAATCGTGAATCTACCGTAATCTAAAAAATTTAAAAATCGTGCTCAAACATAATTTTAAACCATGATATATAATTATATTCATACAGACTATTCACATAGTTTTCATATTAAGAATTATATTTGTATGCAATGTAAGTCCAAACGTTAAAAGTAAGGTAATACACATATTTTAGTATTATACTATTTGACATGTTAAAGGTCAGTTTTAGACGAGGTTTTAGGCATTTTTTACTGGTCGAAAGTGGCTAAAAAAGTAATTTAATTTATTTTTAGTAAAAATTTATATCAGAATTGCTTTCACTTGTAAATATCTATTTATTTTAACATATGAGAAACGGAAGCGAATACATTTGTCAAAATTCATTTTAAGATGTTTTCGATTGGTAAAGTGAGTCGAAAGCTGATCCCTAATTGTAAGGTGATGCCATGAAATACCGTGCAAAACCGAGGTGACCAAAATTAGAACTACTAACCTTGGGCAAGATACATTGGGTCTTATGGCTCTACTAAATTTATTGAATATGATGATGTCCTAGTATGCGAATACGTATTTATAATATAAGTGTAATTATATAAATAAAGGGCATGGTGATGCTTCCTCCTTCTGATAATATTTCTGATCCAAGTTAATGTTTTACTTGAATAAACAAATTGGTAGGATTCAACTTGAGTGCGAACAACTAAAGAAATCTACCAAATACTTCACATACAAACACAAATACATAAAAAGTCATATACAAATTAGCAATTTATAGTATTTCGAGGTTAGGTTTGGCAACTTTGATATGTGATTTGCGATTTAAGTTCATAAAAAAATAACAGCCCTAAGGGATTTTTTTTTATTTTAAGTAAAATAATGGTATTAATATAGATGATGTCAAAATTTGTCAAAATTTAAGAAACAAGCCAAAAAAAATAAAGTAATTAATATCTTTTTCAAATTTTCAAATATATAATGAAATATATAAGAGATCCCATGTGAGATCACATATGAGATCGCACACGAGATCGCATATTAGATGTCACATGAAATTCTCTATGATATCGCATATGAAATCGAATGTATATTCGTTAAATTTAAAAAAAAATAAATATATGTGCGATCTGACATGAGATCTCACATATATTTATTTTATTTTCAAAATTAAACGAATATATATGAGATTTTATAGGCGATTTTTTTTTTTTTTTTTTTTTTTTTTTTTAACGTCGCTCTATTTATGCTATCATTTGATGCTAATTAGCGACGGAGATCATCAGTGTGTTTGTGAACAAAGCACATGTAACGTACAGTGGTACTTGTATAGGCGATTTCATATGAGATCTCATATGAGAGTTCTTACAATATTTTCAGTAGGGATGATTTTTCTCGGATTGTTCTTTGAATTTGAACATATTTACACTCTTCCGATTCTCATTTATTACTACGTTTTTATTAACTCGCTTTGGTGTCTGTCTGTCTGTCTGTCTGTCTGTCTGTTCGGTACAAATTTTGCAACCGATTGTAAACTAACTTCCCGATGAGCTAGAGACTTGAAATTTTAAATATAGCTCAGAACTGGATGACAATGCAATATTATAAAAAAAATATATATATTTACCGAACAATATATTAATATATTCGATCATATACGGAGATGTTGGCAAAATTAAAGATTTGAAGATTTTATATATAGATACACTTTTAACATTAGTGTCTAAACATCTTCGAAAATTTTAAAAATCCTTTTTTGATATATTAATATATTAATATATTCAATATTATATTTTTGCACGCATTGTTGGATAATATAATTAAAAATATATATTCCCACCGAAAAATATATTAATATATTTAATTATAAACGGAGATATTGGCAAAATTGAAGATTTGAAGATTTTATATATAGATATACTTTTAACATTAGTGTCTAACCATTTTCGAAAATTTTTAAAATTCTTTAACTTGTCATATATTGCAATTAGACATAAATTACAGCATTTTCTATTATACATATAGAATTGGAGACTGTATTTTATTCATTTTATGGTCTAACAATGCATAAAACAATAAATCTTGGTTGAATTTCTAATGGCGTCATTATCGTCAAAATGGCGGGAAACTCACCATGCGATTACGTGTTCTCTAAAAAAAATAGATGAAACACGTTTTAGTCCCTTGACAACAATATATATGCTATATAATATGCACTGTTGGACAACACGATAAATAATATTAATAATAATAATAATAATAATACCAAAATGTATAAGATAATATTTAAATAAAAAAAAAAATTTCAATCTACCACGTTTTTTAATTGAACTAAAAAGTATAAAATAATATTAAGAATAAAAAAAAAACTTTTTAATGTACTACGTTTTTATAATGAACCAAAAAGTATAAAATAATGTGTAATAAAATGAAAAATGAATAATGATTTGAAATAAAAAAAACGTGGGGCGCATACAATACATAATAATAAACATGCGCCCCACTTTTTTTTAATTTCAAATCATTATTCATTTTTCATTTTATTACACATTATTTTATACTTTTTGGTTCATTATAAAAACGTAGTACATTAAAAAGTTTTTTTTTTATTTTTTTTAAAATAAGTTCATATTCATAAGTAGAATCGGTGGTAGCGCAGGAGCTAACGCTCTTGGCTCATGCTGTAGTAGACCGGAGTTCAATCCCCGGGAAAATTTTGGAAAAATTTTTCCGAATTTTCGTCTGTGAAATAGAACTAGGAGACCAGGAAAAATTAATTACAAATTCTCCCAGGCCAATAAAAATTACATGAGTAAGGTGAAAACACGGGTCTCAGTCCACAGCGATCAAGAGACCTACTAGCAATAAAATAGAGGAGAAGATCCCTAGTGGAAATATAAAATCCTTAGTGGAAATATAAAATCCCTAGTGGAAATATTAAATCCCTAGTGGAAATATAAAATCCTTAGTGGAAATATAAAATGTGCATTACTGTTTGAAATAGTTTAAAATTATTCAAAACTGTTTCAAAATGTTTGAAACTGTTTAAAACTGTTCAAAATAGTTTATAAATATGAAATTTGGGACATTTAAGACAGTTGTAAACAGACTCAAACATTTTTGAACAGTATTGAACAATACCGATTAATTTGAAACTAAAGTGAACATTTTCTCGCATATATTATATAAATTTTAATGTACATAAGAAAATTTTTACAAACACAAAATTATGAAAAACTGTTTGAAATCATTTCGAACTTTTTAAAACTTTTTAAAACTGTTTAAAGATGTTTTGAATTGTCGTGAATGTTATCTTGCCGTAGCACAGTGGGCCAGAAAAACTAAAAAGCTGGCCAAAACTCTAATTAATAAGATGACGGTACAAAAATTAACATACCCATAATTTTTGATGCGCTGAGTTTGAAAAACATAGTTTTAAGATAATTGAACGAGTTCTTCAAGGTCATTTCAAGGTCAAACATTTAAAAAATTCAAATTTCGAACTAAAAATTAGTATACCCATGTTTTCTGATGCGTTGAGTTTGAAAAACATAGTTTTAAGATAATTGAACGAGTTCTTCAAGGTCATTTCAAGGTCAAACATTTAAAAAATTCAAATTTCGAACTAAAAATTAGTATACCCATGTTTTTTGATGCGCTGAGTTTGAAAAACATAGTTTCAAGATAATTCAACAATTTTCTAAAGTTCTTTTGAGGTTAAACGATTAAAAAATTAAGATTCAACACTGAAAATTTGTGTACCTAAGACTTTCATAGCCACAGTTAAGAAACATATATATATAGGCTACCTTTATACTTAAATTGAAAATTTACCCTCGCCCAATTAGTTTCAATTTTATGAATTTACTTACGCGCTTCACCACGAGAAGGTATGGGGTGGAACTTTGAAACGCATATTATTTTTTTTTTATTTTTTTTATTTTTAATTTTTTTTTACATTTTATATTTTATATTTTTTTTGGTACTTTATAAATATTTTTATTGTTTTAAGTGTTTTTAATTGTAACAACTTTGTCTTATTTAAATGAAACTAAATGCTTATTATAGTTAGACTGCAAAAATTGTTATGCAGCTTATTATTTACAATAAACTTAGTTTTATTCCTTATCTGAGCTTTCTTCGTCTTCCAATTCTTCGTTTTGCATGATAGTTTGTGGAATATCAGGCACTTGCAAAAGAGCAATGATATCAGCAGAAAATGATTTAGACTTTTTTCTTCAAGTTTTTTGTAAGCTCGAAATTAAAGGATTTGATGAGACAAGAAGGATATTTAACAAGTCTTGGTTTGTATGAGTTCGTGAAAACTTCCTTGTGTGACTTTGCCTGTACATTTTATAATTTTTGTTACCTGACTCCTGTGCTTCTTCTGATAACTGCCCGATTAGCAAAATTGAGTTTGAAATTATGACTGCACCGTGTAGAAGGATTTTGTGAACAGACGCGGGCATTTTATACCAACCATATTTTTCAACAAAAAGTCTAGCAGTTTCAAGAGCATAATGTTCGTATGCATTTGCATTTATAGCAAATCCACAAGCCAAAGTCAGAAGAATGACTTTGAATCTTCTAATTAAATTCTCATCAATCTCGGTTATTTCAGACGATTTTAATGGATCTTCGAAAAATCTACGTGCAGTGTTACCGTCGTTTGTTGTGCCACTTCCGCCGGTTTTTGGTATATCTACCAGTAGACCCATTTGATTTTTGAATTGCGATTGAATGTGAGACTTCCTTTCTGCTACAATGAGTTTATCTTTCTCTCCGCGAACTTGCCACTTCTGTATATCAAGTCTGTAAGCAACATGCAAAAGACACTCGAAACTTCGAATCCACGCATGGAGTGGTGATGTCGCGAATTGCAGTGATGTTTCGTCAACAATCCTCTGTGAAACCTTTTCTAAGTTGTTCATTTCCTTCGGTGTAGCTCCGCAAATGTAGCAAGTTTGAGCTGATGCTGTTGAAGTTATTGCATTGCACACTTTTCCGGCAATCATAGTCAGTAGCATTTCATATGAAACGGTAACTTGTCCGACTTCACAAGCACTGACTGTTTGTTTCAGATTCTTTATTTGAGTTTCAACATGTTCATGCTCATTCTTTGAAATTTCTGTCGTTTCTTTTAAGAATTGAAATCTTATGAGTCGACAGAATCTTGTAGAAGACGGTCTTGGGTTTTGTCACACGATTATTTTATCTGACGAGTTTTTCACATTTGCATACAGCTGTAACGGAACCATCGAAGTTAAAATAAATTGCTGTCATCGAAGGTATCTGCATCAACATTAGTGACTTTCTGTTTGTACTGTGATTGCCCGGAACTACCGTCAAATCCCCATTTTGAGATCAGTACCAAGTTCTTTTTGTTATAATCAGAAAGAGTCTTTAGAACAGGATCACACAATTCGAGTAACCTACAAGTTGTGTGGTTTAACAAAGCTTGTAAATTCACTTCAGCGATTTTGTCATTGACAAAGATAGAGTCTGCTGGAGGATAGCATTTGCGTTTGGCTTCTAAGACTTTATTATAAGTTGGATACAAATCAACTCCTCTGTCTTTAGCACCACTCCTTAAGAGGAGGCCGTATCATTCTGTCCTTGTCTAATCTAAATTTTCGTTATTATAAATAAATAAAATATTTTCATAGAAAAGTAAGACAACCGCCCAATAGAGCAAAAGATAAGCAAACGATTCTTTTCTATGAAAAAATATAAAATTTCTATTATTTTTCGAGTGAAGTCTGAAACGGAAAAACAATCGAACTTGATTGAGTTAATTGAACTGTTTTTTCGTTTCAGACTTTACTCGAAAAATAATAAATATTTCATATTTTTTCATAGAAAAGAATCGTTTGCTTGTCTTTTGCTCTATTGGGCGGTTGTCTTACTTTTCTATGAAAATATTTTATTTATTAATAATAACAAAAATTTAGATTAGACAAGGACAGAATGATACGGCCGCCTCTTAAACTTGAGTACTGAGATTTGGAGAGCTTGTTTGAAACAATCATTGATAATGCCTCGTTTGGTGTGTAAGGAGTAAATGTATTTTTTTGACTCGTAGGTTGCTGTAAAACTTTAATAACAGCCTTGCTGGTTTCTGGTGATACCTCATTGATTTTTTTCACTACTTTAGCAGCTGCGTTTTGACCTTCACTTCTAAGCTTCATTTGTGCTGCATAAAGCAGTTTATCTGTTCCAGTGTTGCTTCTCAAATCACCAGTTTTTCTGCGCTTTGATCTTTCAGATGAGTCTTGAAAATTTAGAGTACGTCGTCCGCCTTTTCCTCCTTCATTTTGAATTGCAGGTTTCTTAACTGATATTTGTACTTGAAGCCAAGTTTCGTATTTCCGTTGAAATTTATCGTGATTACGAGAAACTTTATCGAGTCTACTGAATAGTTTCACACAAAATCTATCAACAATTTTGAAAACTGCATCTCTTGTTTCTCCTTTAGCTCCCAAGATACCTAACTTACTACAAAAATGATCTGTCAAGTGATTCTTTTGCTAATCTCGTGAATGGCCCTTTCTCTCTCTCAAAACTTCATAAAACTCTTTTCTTGTCCCCATGAAACTCATTTTAAACAACCAAGTTTAAAATCCTCTCATTCGAAAAAGGAAAATTTGTAACTGTCACTGATTGCACCAAAATTATTTTAATAAGAAACGAGAGATTTCTGTGCTTAAAAAATGTCAAAAATAAGAGCTTGTAAGATTTAACACTGATGCACAAAAATAACAGTTCTATCGAGAAATGGAATTAAAGCACAACTCATTATGATTACTAAATGTATATGTTACTTTAACCAAACTATTCTTGATTTCTGATGATGACTTTATAAAGCTTTAAGTTATAAACTTCCACCTAAATATATTTTTTAAGTTTCAGAAATAAAGAAAATACACTTGACTAATAAATTCAACATAAATTCAAAATTTAACCATTTGAAGGTCAAACTGACCTCCGTAATTTTTTTCAATATTTTTCCTGAAATCATCAGAAAAAATTAATTGGGAATATGTCCTTTGATTTTTGTTTTCAAAGAAGTCAATATTTAGCCCATAATACTATTACGGATTTTTACTGAATGGTTAAATCACGAAGTCGCAAGTTTGCGCAAGATTTTTTGATTTGAGGTCACACTCTTAAGTGCCCTTAAGAACTTCCTGACCGTGGTACTGCGCGGAAACGCACGGAACACTTGCTGTAGAAAAGGAAAAATGCCGTTTATAGTTCCCATTTAATTTACATATAAATTAATAAAATTACGAAATAAATAATATCACATTACTAAGAAACTAAACAAGATATATCAAAATGCTTTTATACGCTTAAAGTCAATAAATCAAAGATTAGAAAATAACTTGTTTGAACAATTTTTGTTCACTTTTATTTCTTTGAGTTTTGGCCAGCTTTTTTGGAAATTTGGCCTACTGTGCGTAGGTGGCAAGTATTGCTATGTTTTTTATAAATTTAAGATTCAAACACAACTTTGAAAAAAACTTAGTTGTTAATTTAATTTAAGACAAAATTTTTACTACAAAAAGCAAATTTTACTTTATGTTTTTCTTTATGAACTAATACTTCTATATTTATTTTACATTTAAAATTTATATTGAAATAAGGAAAATAAATAAACAACACAATCAAGGGAAAAAGCCTGAAAAGGCATAAAAAACCCTTTTATTAAAAGAAAGAAATAAAAGAAACAATCATAGTAAAAATTTGTATCAGAATTATTACAAACACTTAAAACTTAAACCTATTTTCAATGAATTTGAAAGAATAGTTAATGACATCACTCTCACACAACAAAGCACACTGACACAATGCGTTACAAAGAAAATGTTGACTTTGAAGTTTATAATCATTAAATACTGATTATGATAAATGCCAAATCGGCAGTCGATCGACGAGTTTACTTTTCTGATTTAATCAGATTTTAGTGCCAAAAAGGCGATTTCCGAACAGTGGCAATATAGTTGTAGCCGCTTTGGGCTGTCGTGCGCACGACGATAAATCGTTTATTTTTCGTTTAGTAAATGATTATTTACTAGTTATAAATAATATGTAAATTGTGCAATTGTTTAATTGCCGTTTGAATAAATGTTCAAGTAATCGGTAAAGAATATGTAAATGTATTCAACAAGTTGTAACGTAGCCAGCACGAGAAAAACAAGAGAGATGTGTACTTAAAGGGACGCCAATTAGAACTAAAACACTTACTAAAAGAAAGAAAAAGGCATCAATCTTTTTACTTACCTTGAGTGGACCTTTCTTAAGAGAAAGAAAGGGGGGAAGGTGCCTGAGACGTGCTGACATCTCTCTCGTTTTTCTCGCGCGACAAATCATATACGCACCTATTTATGAGAGAATATGTTACGACGCAACATACTATGGACGCAAGCTGCGAATGAAAATGAAGCTGTGAATCTATTCACAGAGTTATGTTTAACTAAAAAATATGACATATAAATCATTTACTAATCTACACTTTGGTAAATATTTAATTTACTTGTTCATTGAGACTAGACAAGTAAAAAGAGTTAGTTTCCTCTGGAGGAACTACTCCTTTGATTTGGTTTAATGATCACAGAAAGTGAATCATATTGGTTTAAATCAGTTTAGGATAATTATATCACAGAGATTCATTAGATCAGAGCTTTAATTCAGCGGTAGATTTATGCCATTTTTGTCTTGTTTGGAGTTCATGAAGATACTCCTTATGCCACCTGTTCCAGAAATCCTGTCTAGTTTTAGTAATGAAGTTGTAGGTTGATAGTCTGTTATCAGGAACTGAAACAAAATTTTTGTCTGGTAAAAAATTGAATGATCAACCTATGAGAAGATGAGCTAGAGTTATTGATGAAGGATCATTGGAATCAGCTGAAAGAGTACATAACGGTCTCAAATTTAATATTGCTTCTATCTCGATCAACAAAGTGTTGACCTGTTCATAAGTAAGTCTTTGATCCTTTATAACTCGTTTCAAGTGATGTTTGAAACTCTTTACGGTTGCTTTCTAAATCCCCCCTAAATGTGGACATAAAGGTGGATTAAAGTGCAATTCAATTCTTTTGGTTAATGCATAATTTTTTACTGAGTCTTTAAAGGTTGAAGTGTTTACGAGATCGTAAATTTCTCGAATTTCTTTATTTGCACCTACGAAGTTTTTTCTATTGTCTGAATAAACATATTTGGGGACACCCTTACGACCTATGAATCTACGAAAAGCTGATAAAAAGCCTTCAGCAGAAAGATCCGTTGCGAGTTCGATATGAACTGCTTTGGAAACCATGCAAATAAAAACACAACCGTAGGTTTTGATGAATGTCCTATTACGATCCTTTTTCTCTTTAATCATTATAGGCCCAAAAAAATCAATACCTGTATGATAAAAAGCTGGAGATTCATTAACTGGCGCTTTCGGTAAGTCAGACATTTGAGCGTGGACTGGTTTGGACCTTTGCCGAATGCATTCGAGACAATGACGAATAACCTTTCGGACTTGATCTTTTTCATTCAAAATTCAGTATTTTCTTCAAATTTCGGAAAGAGTAGACTGAATTCCAGCGTGTAAGTTAATTTGATAAGTTCTTTGAATGATCATGTCCGTGACAGGATGTTTATTTCAACTGCCTCTATCTCTTCAAGTTTTCATTTTCATAAAAAAAGAAAAAATACGTGTCCTTTAATTTTTCATTTTCTTAATAACGGATGTAATAGATTTAAAAAAAAATTTCATGCCACATCCCGATTCTAACAAAGCGTTCAAATTTAGAGAATCATGAATAGATATCACTACAAGAGATTGTGGTGAGTAAGCAAATACCCTTTTTTAGTTCAGGTAATTCCTTAAATGCTATTTCTGTTAAGCTTGGCCACTCGGTTTCAGGAAGACTTAACCATTTAGGAACTATCAACCAGTTAGGTAACTGTCCTCTAGAAAGAGCATCAGCTGGCTTGTCTTCTGAACGAACATGTAACCATGTGAGCTGATCTCCTATTGATTGAATATCTGTTACTCTGTTGGCTTCAAAGGTTCTTAAAAGATGAGGAGCCTTCTTCAACCAAGAAAGTACGATGGTTGAATCTGACTACAAAGTTACTCTATCTAGAGGGAAATCGAAATGAGCTTTCGAATCTACACATAACTTCTTAAGAATAGAAGCTGCGCAAAGTTCTAATCGAGGAATTGTAATCCCAATTAATAAAGCGACCCTAGACTTACTACAAACCAATCTAATTAGAACGCAGCTCTGGGCATTCTCTGATCGAAGAAACAAACATGCTCCATAACCATAAAAGCAAGCATCACAGAATCTGTGAAGTTCGATTTTAACAGGGTTCGAAATCAATAAATATCGGGGAAATGAAATCTCCCTTGAGAGTGGTAACTGATTAGCTAAAGATTTTTATCTAGTGTAAATATCTTGGGCAGTGACTCATCCCAAGTGATCTTTGCCTTCCAACAATCTTGAATTAAGATTTTGGCATATAAAATGATGGGTCCTAACAAACCAAGAGGGTCAAATATCTTTGAAATTTCGGACAAGAGATTTCTTTTGGTAGAATTAATTTGTAGATCAATAGATTGTACAGTGTACATGAAGACATCACGTTGTGAATCCCAGATCATTCCAAGGGTTTTTTGAACTGGACCTTTAGTTACTAAACGATCTAAATTGAAACACTTCTTCTATATATCGTTTAATGCGGTTTTATGACTGGATGCCCATTTCCTAATAACAAAGCTACCACGGTTCAACAACTTGATCATTTCGTCGCGAATACTCAGTATTTCATCAAGTGAATTTGCACCAGAGATAAAATCATCTACATAGAAATCACGTAATAAGAGTTTACTGGCATAAGGAAATTCCTTCGCTTCGTCACGAGCAAGTTGTTGAATTGTGCGAATGGCGAGAAAGGGAGTAGCTGCAATCCGAAAAGTAACCATATTCAGCTGAAAAGTCCTAATTTTACCTTGGTGATACCATAGGGTTTTCTGAAATTTCCTATCATCAGGGTGTACTAAGATTTGGTGATACATTTTTTCAATGTAAGCCTTGATAACATGAGGGTGTAAACGAAAGCAAAGTAATTGTTGGACGATAGTATTTTGAAGCGTCGGTCCTACCATCAGCGTGTCATTGAGCAAAATTTCCAAGGAGGTTTTTTCTAATGCATCGAACACAACTCAAACCTTAGTTGTTTCGCTAGACTCCTAAATTACAGCATGATGTGGAAGATAATAACCACCCTCAGTATCATTACAAATAGTCATGTGGCTAAGAGTGATGTATTCATTCATTACCTTAAAATACTCTGTCTTCAGATCAGGCTTTGAAGCAAATTTCCTTTTAAGAGCATGAAAATGCTTGAGAGCTTGCATCCTAGACTCGCCAAGATTAAATTTACTATCTCTAAATGGAAGACGGACTATGAACCTTCCAGTATTATCACGTTTAGTGTGAGTGGGATAATGTTGTTCACACGCAACTTCATCGCGAGATCGAAGAGGTTCATGGTCAAAATCTTCAATGAACCTAAAGCGTTCAATCGGTTTGTCAAGTTTGACCACGTTGCAAGAGGCTCTCTTTAAAGGAACGAGACTCTCGGCACTTCCAGCAACAATCCAACCTAGATTCGTTTTTTGCAGAATAATTTCTGCTTTTTTATGATAGAATTTAACTTGGCCAACAGCTAAAATCGATAAAGTTATATTAGAAGCTAACAACATATCTATGGGCTTAGGTAAGTGAAATTGAGGGACAGCTAATTGAAGATTTTTGGGAATGTTGAATAATTCACGAGGAAACATTTCGTTAGGCACAGCGTCTGCTATGTTTGGTACAGTTAAACAGTTAAGATAGGGGCCGAACTATCTGTCTCTGTCTAATAGCTTTTTTCATTATTTATATAAACACTATCCTTTATAACAAGAAAAAAATAGCAGCCCCCGCTAGATATTAGTATACTAAGTAAATTTTGTAATAACAATAAAATTTTTTACCGCATAGTTTTTGACTAATTAGAGACCTACTAGCAATTTAGAATATAATCTATCTTTTTTGGGTAGGTCTCTAATTATTCAAAAACTATGCAGTAAAAAAATTTGTTTGTTATATCAAAATTTACTTATTATACTAATATCTAGCGGGGGCTGCTATTTTTTTCTTGTTATACCGGATAGTGTTTACATAAATGATGAAAAACGCTATTAGACAAAGACAGATAGTTCGGCCCCTTCTTAAGTTTGTAATTTGAATCGTTATAAGTTGAATAAAAAGTGGCGTTAATATAATAATTTGAAACAGTGCACAAACTTTCAACTGCTCCAATATTAACCGAGCATGTTTGTTTAGGCAAATTTAATGCATTAGCAAATTTTTCTGTAACCAGATTAACTGTAGAACAAGAATCGACTAACGCGCGTGCTACAACGAAATTTCTTCGTTGGTTTAAAACCTTTACTACTGCTGTAGTCATCCATCTAGTTTCTAAAGGGAAAGCTATGGAAACGTACGAATGCTGCTCTAGTCATGTGTTGGGTGACGAAGATGTCTTATTCTTTTTGAATTGAAGAGTTTGATCTTTGGGTCGTTGCGATCCTTTATCATTGTGAAGCAATGTATGGTGATTTCGATTGCATTTTTTACACCGTTTATCACTCTTGCAAGGTAAAGGATGATTTCTAAGACAATTGCGACAGATTTTGTTAGTTTTGATAAAATCTCATCGCTCTTGTGTCGTAAGTCTTTGTAAAGAAGGACACTTGTATAAAAGATGGCGTTTATTGCATTTAGGACAGTTCAATGCGTGCGAAGTTGATGAAGAGATGGCAAAGGAACGAGCATCGACTTTAGTGAATTTACTTCGTTCCTTGTCTAAACTTTCTCCTCTTCTTTTCCTAGCTTCACCTTTATCCTTGGGTTTTGCAGAAAAACGTTCAAGCGCCTGAAGCTTAAAAACATTTGTCTGAAGAAATGACAAAAATTCTGCTAAGGAGGGGGGCTTATCTATATCTAACTTGTTCTGCCATCTACCGCGCATTGTTTGAGGTAAACATCGTTCTCCAACTCTAATCATCACATGTTTAATTGAAACAGGATTCCCTAAAAGTTGCTCGAGCATATGATAATGTTGACGGAAAGTATCAAGAAGAGTTGAGACATTCTCTACAGTAGCGACAGAAAATTTAGGTGAATCTAGAATAGCATTGAGATGTTCAACTATAACGATGCGTTTATGATCGTAAGAATCTGTAAGAGCTTTCCAAGCCTTTGAATAATTTTCTTCTCTAGGTTCGAATACGATTATCTTAGCCTTAGCTGACCCGGTGAGGGCGTTTAATAATTGAGTGAATTTAACAAAATTGCTGACGCCATTACGAGAATGTACTAAAGCCATGAATTGATTTTTGAATGACAGCCACTGATCGGCCTTGCCATCGAAAGAAGAAATTTTTATTTCCGGTAGTTTAGGTGCGTCATGTCATTGTGTTATTGTTATGTTGCTTGTGTTTAGTGTTGAATTGGCAATTGAATTGACTGTCTGTGTAGATTGTATTAGTCTCGTGATAGTCATAGCAATAATGTAATAATCATTTTTTAATGTTTGATAAGTATCTATAAGAGGGTGTTCTGGTTGTAGCGTAGTTAAGTATTCGTTATTTTTGTAACAGTTAGCATGTAAATTCGTGAGATCCTTTAATCTTAATTCAGCGTTAACTAAATCGGAGTTCGGCCCTTCTACATACCCTTTTAATTCCTGTATCTCTTTCTTTAATGACTAGCCTATGTGTCATAAACTCAACTAACTTAAACAATCGATGCATTTGAAATAAAATAGAAATAAACAATTATTAATAAACAAATAAATTTCTAACTTGAACAACAGAGTAAGCGAAATATCACTGAGTCAACCTCTACACAGATATTTAAATAAAAGATAAGATAAAATTTAAAGAAAAAATTTCATATCATTGAATAAGTGATTCACACGAAATATTTAAATGAAACGTTAAACTAAAAGAACAAATTAAATATTACTGTTTGAGTAACTTGCACAAAAATCCAACTGAATAAGAAAAAGGCAAATGAAAAGAAAAACTCAAATATCACTAAATAAGCAATCAACATAAAAATATAAATCAAAGGTTAAATTGAAAAAAGAAATTAAATATTACTTATATAAATGATATGTCAAAAATTCAAATAAGAATAGAATAAAATGAAAAACTAAATATTATTAATAATGTTTGAAGAATTCAAATAAAGATAAAATGAAATTTAAAGAAAAAATTAAATACTGTAAAGTTAAAAGAAACAAATTAAATGTTACAGAATGAGAGATTCGTAAGAAATTCAAATAAAAATAAAATAAAATGAACTCAGAAAAACGAACTATCGATTTACAATAAATACTCATAAAACTATCTTAAATAAAATTAAATTGAAAGAAAAATCTAAATACTATGATAAAGAAAAAAAATGACTCATCTGTCTTAATTCCTTTATGTTTGTATCCACTATATGTTGAGGCATCCTGAAGTGGGAACGACGAAAGCAGTAACGAAATAAGATTTCTCTGCATTGTATCAGTTTTAAGAACTAGTTGGAAGACTTTCATACACGCAATTTCATACATATGTTAACTCGCAAGTGTGTGACGTCATTCTAATTTTTGAATACAATGATTTGTGAGATTTTATCACCTCACAGGAACAGCACCATGAATTGACGTGAATGCTATCTTGCCGTAGGTGGCAAGTATAGCTATGTTTTTTCTGAATTTAAGATTTAAACACAACTTTAAAAAAAACTTAGTTATTAATTTAATTAAAGACAAAATTTTTACTACAGAAAGCAAACTTTACTTTATATTTTTCTTTATGAACTGATACTTCTAAATTTATTTTACATTTAAAATTTATATTGAAATAAGGAGAGTAAATAAACAACACAACCAAGGGAAAAAGCCTGAAAAGGCATGAAAAACCCTTTTATTAAAAGAAAGAAATAAAAGAAACAATTATAATAAAAATTCGTATCAAAATTATTACAAACACTTAAAACTTAAACCTATTTTAAATGAATTTGAAAGAATAGTTAATGACGTCACTCTCACACAACAAAGCACACTGACACAATGCGTTACAAAGAAAATGTTGACTTTGAAGTTTATAATCATTAAATACTGATTATGATAAATGCCAAATCGGCAGTCGATCGACGAGTTTACTATTCTGATTTAATCAGATTTTAGTGCCAAAAAGGCGATTTCCGAACAGTGGCAATATAGTTGTAGCCGCTTTGGGCTGTCGTGCGCACGACGATAAATCGTTTATTTTTCGTTTAGTAAATGATTATTCACTAGTTATAAATAATATGTAAATTGTGCAATTGTTTAATTGCTTTTTGAATAAATGTTCAAGTAATCGGTATAGAATATGTAAATGTATTCAACAAGTTGTAACGTAGCCGGCACGAGAAAAACAAGAGAGATGTGTACTTAAAGGGACGCCAATTAGAACTAAAACACTTACTAAAAATAGAAAAAGGCATCAATCTTTTTACTTAACTTGAGTGGACCTTTCTTAAGAGAAAGAAAGGGGGGAAGGTGCCTGAGACGTGCTGACATCTCTCTCGTTGTTCTCGCGCGACAAATCACATACGCACACATTTATAAGAGAATATGTTACGACGTAACATGTTTAAAACTTTTTAAAACCGTTCGAAATTGTTCAAGTTAATAAAAAATAGTTCATATTGATTTAAAATTGTTTTGAAATATTGTAATAATTTAAAATAATCGATAACTTTTTAACATAAAAAATTCAAAACTATTAAACACCGTTTGAAATCATTTCGAACTTTTCAAAACTTTTTGAAAGTCTTTAAAAATGTTTAAAACTGTTCATAACTGTTTTAAATGTCCTAAATTTTGCACTTATAAACAGTTTCAAACAGTTTTGAACAGTTTTAAACATTTTTAAACATTTTATATTTCCACTAGGGATCACAAACAATTCTGATATATATTCACATATTATAATTATTTAACTTAATTTTTATTTTGACATTACGAGATATAAATTTAAAATAAAATTAATGATTCCCAGTATGAAATATTGTTGAGTTCAAGAAATATCTTACGTATGTTAAGAAATATTTTATTGATATTTAAAAATTTGATTTTCACTGACGGAATAAATGATATTGATAAAAAAATATTTCACCGATTGCCAAAAAGAATATATTCGATACAATAAAATTTTTTTCGCTACAAAGAAATTTTTTTCCAGTGTAGCTATCAGATCAAGTAACGGTTGTATCATGTGTCTTTTATTCTTATCATGGAGAGACAAAGACAGAATTAGGTTCAAGTAACAACTGCTACTTGAGTTACGTATATGAATATGAGTCTAAGATTGTCTATGATAATGAAAATTTATGTGGTTAGAATATATATTCAAAATAGATTGAATAACAAATATTATTCTCTTCATTAAGAAATAATGAGTTGATTAAAAAAAAAATTTTCCATATTTATTTTATAGTCTATTTTCAATTATAATAAATTTTATTAAAAACGGAGCAATTCATCTTAACATATTTTAACAATGAAAATAATACTTTTAATTTATTCAGAAATAATACTTTTAATTTATTCAGAAATAATACTTTTAATCATATTTAAAAGTATTATGAAAATAATTTCAATTTACAAAATTGGTGGTAAAGGATTAAATATTTTCATCTTACCTGCCAGAAATAAAATTTTGGCTCTCGAATATTTGCTTTTGTGACTCGAAGGATTACAGTGAAGTTGACAGTGGTGATTTTTAACGAAGTAAAATTAATTAAAATAAAAAGTTTTATATCTCTGGAACTAATGATCGCATCTTCAAAATCCAAACGACGTTTGAAAGATTGATCAAAAATCTTTGAAATAAAGTAAGTTCGGTATAAAAAAAGTCATTTTCTAATTGCTTATAGCAATGAAAAAAAATTTTTTTTACTAATTTTTTTTGCCCACATAAAAATGAATGCCATTTTTATGGAAATTATGATATCGAAAAAAACCAAACGGGTTTTAAAACTCTAATAGTCCTCTTTAAAATGAGCTAAGTAAAATGTCTCTATGACTATTTAAACCACAGTTGTGGTGATTTTTCGAAAAAAAGACCTATTTTTTCAACCATAATTATCTCCTAAACTGAGAAAGATGGAAAATTTTGTATAAAAGAAAAAATGTTTCATTTTTAGTCTAGAATACATATATTTAGTGACCAATAAGATTCGGGAAAAAATTTTTTTTTACTGGTTTAATTAAAAATTTTTACTAATTTTTCATGAAATTTCCCTAAAAAAATAAGTAAAAAAAAATTTTTTCCCCGAAACTTATTGGTCACTAAATATATGTATTTAAGACTAAAAATGAAACATTTTTTCTTTAATACAAAATTTTCTATTTTTCTCAGTTTATGAGATAATCATGGTTGAAAAAATAGGTCTTTTTTTCGAAAAATCACCACAACTGTGGTTTAAAAAGTTATAGAGACATTTTACTTAGCTTATTTTAAAGAGGACTATTAGAGTTTTAAAACCCATTTGTTTTTTTTTCGATATCATAATTTCCATAAAAATGGCATTTATTTTTATGAGGGCAAAAAAAATTAGTAAAAAAAATTTTTTTTTACATTGCTATAAGCAATTAAAAAATGACTTTTTTCATACTGTAACGTTTTTATTTCCCGCGGGTGGGAAATATTACGTCTTTACCTCCTGTTGCCAGACGCTTCAGTGAGTGACCAGGGTTCGAGGCAGGAGGTCGGTTAGGACGGACGGTGGAAAGATAAAGGATAATAAACGGGTTGACACGTTTGTTTATGCTAGGGAGTACCAGGGCTTTATTGTACTCTGAACTCATATAATACAACGACGTATAACAATAATTGATGAAATGTAATAAACTAACCTAGATTATATAAACCAAAAATAACTAACCTAATATGTGTACGCGAGGTACAAAGAAATAAAGATTGAATTTAGTATAAGCCTCTTGACGGCTTTATGCGCCTCTTGCTGGCGATAAAAATAAATGAAATCAAAAGTAATAGAAATAACTTTTATCTTTAATAATAAGTCAAGATAGACTAACGGCGGTTAACGGCCTGGAATGAACAAACAAAGTTATAATAATTATAATGCTAATAAACTAATCTAATAACGGTGGGTGGACGACACCCTTAACGCGGTAACACGGAATACGGCTGAAGGCCTATGAATCTCTAATGCGCGACCAGATGCACATGAATAGAGTAATCCGGGCTTGCCTCTTTCCGGCGGCGGCAATGGGTGGGAAGCACCCTTAATACTAACTTAATGCTACGGTTATAATAGGTGGAAGAACACCTTAAAGTTACTATGAACTTATCTTAGACAAAATGTCTTATACACAGGTCGGCACGGCGGCTCGGCGGTATATAACGGTTCGGTGTAAATCAACCTTAATCTTAAATGTTAATTAATAAAGAATTAAATAAAGTGGCTATTTACAAAACGGCCGGTACGGCGGCTCGGTAGTACAAACTAATATTAAGTTAAACTAATCTAATATATACAGGACGGGCGGTACGGCGGTACAGCGGTACGGCGGTACGGCGGTGCGGAAGTGCATTGGCGATTCTCTCGGTCGCATTTCATCTAAGCCAGCGAGCACACTCGGCAAAGATTAATTGCGTCTCGACTTACTTCTAATGGTTTGATACATTAGAGCGAGCGAGAGAGAGTGGCTTTTCTTATAAGGCATAGGAGCCTCATATAAGAAAGCCAGTACCGTATGCTGCTTTCTCTCTCTAGGCCAGCGAGCACACTCGGCTAAGAGAGAGGGAGAGCACAGTACCCAATGCCTCGACTCTTCGTTGAGGCTTAGCTCTTATATCTACCCGAGCTCGCTGTTCCTCTTGCGGGAGCAGCAAAAACTGACGGCACCTGGCGGTTGAGCCTGTTACTATCGTGCCTCGCGGGAGATTTGAATGACCTGTCTGCACGATTATGAATAATCGTTGCAATACCAGACTTACTTTATTTCAAAGATTTTTTATCAATCTTTTAAACGCCGTTCGGATTTTGAAAATGCAATCATTAGTTCCAGAGATATAAAACTTTTTATTTTAATTAATTTTACTCTAGGGTGGGCAAAAGCAACCGGACGGCAGTGTACAAGTTTTTAATTTATAGTATTTTGAGGTTAGGTTCGTCAACTTTGATGTCTAATTTGCCATCTAAGTTCATAAAAAAATAACAGCTACAAAGAATTTTTTATTCTAACGAAAATAATAGTATTAATATAGCTAATGTCAAAATTTGTCAAAATTTAAAAAACAAGCCGAAAAAAATAAAAAAGTAATAAATTACTTAATCAAATTTTTTAAATTGAATAAAATATGTAAGAGATCCCATGTGAGATCACACATGAAATCGCCTATGAGAACGCATATGAAATCGAATGTATATTCATTAAATTTTTAAAATAAAATAAATATATGTGCAATCTGACATGAGATCTCACATATATTTATTTTATTTTCAAAATTCAACGAATATATATGAGATTTTATAGGCGATTTCATATGAGATCTCACATGAGAGTTTATACAATACTTTCAGTAGGGATGATTTTTCTCGGATTGTTCTTTAAATTTGAACATATTTACACTCTTCCAATTCTGATTTATCTAAAATAAGTTCATACTCATAAGTAGAATCGGTGGTAGCGCAGGAGCTAACGCTCTTAGCTCATGCTGTAGTAGACCAGAGTTTAATCCCCAGGAAAATTTTGGAAAATTTGTTTGAATTTTTCTCTGTGAAATAGAACTAGGAGACCAGGAAAAACCAATTAAAAATTCTCCTTGGCCAATATTTGATACGAAGAAAGTAATTAATTCAAAATATTTTTTAGATGCATAAAAATATTTTATTGGAGGAAAAAAAATTTATTTTTATTACGAAATATTAATTTAAAATAAAATTAATAATTTCCAGTATGAGATATTTTTAAGTTTAAGAAATATCTTATGTGTGTTGAGCAATATTTCATTGATGTTTAAAAATATTGTTTTCACTGACGGAATAAATGATATTGATACAAAAAGTATTTCACCTATTGCCAGAAAGTATCTACTCGATACAATAAAATTTTTTTCGTTAAAAAGAAATTTTTTTCCAGTGTAACTATTAGATCTCAAGTAAAGATTTCATCATCTATCATTTATTCTCATCATGAAGTGATAAAGACAGAATTAGGTTTAAGTAACAACCGCTACTTGAGTTAGGTATATGAATATGAGTCTAAGATCGTCTATGATAATGAAAATTTAAATAGTTGGAATATATATTCAAAATAGATTTAATAACCAATACTATTTCCTTCATTAAGAAACAATAAGTTGATTGAAAAAAATTTTCTCTCATTTATTTTTTAGTCTATTTTCAATTATAATAAATTTTATTAAAAACGGAGCAATTTATTCTAACATATTTTAAAAATGAAAATAATACTTTTAATTTATTTGGAAACAATACTTTTAATCTTATTTAATTAATGAAAACAAATTCAATTTATAAAATTTATAGTAAAGGATTAAATATTTATAACTTAACTGCAAGAAATAAAATGTTAGCTCTCGAATATTCGCCTTTGCGACTCAAAGGATTACAGTGAAGTTGACGGTAATTATTTTTTACGAAGTTAAATCCGTTAATATCTAAGTCTTCACAATCGTTTGAAACAAAAGACACAAGAGTATCTTTTTTTCGTACTCTTCTTATACATCATCTTTGTTCCAAATACTTCTCGGGGTTGAGCACGCCGTATTCACAAAATTTATCACGTGTTAAGTAGCTCTTAAGAAGCTTTCTGATTGGTCGATACAGCTTATCTATAAAGAAACCTCCAGTATGTGTAGTAGATTTTCAGACACAGCAATATACTAAGCATTACTGGTGCGGAACTTCAAAAAGCGTGTTTAACACAGCCATTTGTATGCGAACGTAATTTCGTAAGCAAAACAATAAAAAGTCTGTGAATGCATCCATGCGATACAATACATACATACATATAAAAATATTTAAGTGGTGTTATGCTGAGAAAAACTTAAATGTAAGTAATTTTATGCTGACATTTAAGATTTATGCGGACTGTCACATAAAGGGGAAATTATTTCCTTAGTGCAACTGGCGTTATGCGGACATTTTACAAATTCTATCCGGACTTATGCTGACACAAAAAAAAAATCATGTATGTAACCGGTCTTATGCGGACAAGTCCGCAAAGAAAAATATAAGATTTTGGTAGATTTCTGTAGTTGTCCGCACTCAAGTTGAATCCTACTACTTTTTTTCTTGAAGTTAAAAAGCCCGATTAAATTCTCCATTTACTCATAAAGTTGGATAACAAATTTTATTAGAAGGGAGCTTTATTATGCCCTTAATGTATTTGATTACATTAATATTTTAAAAACGTATTTAAATACAGAACATCATACTATTCGATAAATTTAGGGGAGCCACAAAACCCAATGCATCTTCCCTGGGGTTAGTATTCCTTATTTTAGCCACTTCATTCAATTTGCATTGTATTTCATGGCGTCACTTTCCACTTCGGATCAGCTTTCGACTAACTTTACCAATCACAAATAACTAAAGAAGATATTTTGTTATTATTTATTTCTTTCGGCTTATTCTTTGAATTTGGACAAACCCTTACAGAAAAAAACTATAATCAATAGCTGTAGTAAACTATAGCTAAAGAGTGCAGTAATATTATAGTAATAAAGTATAGTTTCTTGTAGTATTTTCGCGCTACTATAATTAAAGATCACAATCATTATGTAGTCGAACTATATTGAGGATTATTGTATATTATAAGTAATGATTATAGTTAATTACATTAATTTCGTCCTGCTATGAAATAATTTCTATGGGTCTATAGTGTATCGCTTTATAATATACTTATAGGTTTATGGGTTTATGGTTTATGAATTTACGGCTTATAGGTTTATGGGTTTATGGTTTATGAATTTATGGCTTATAGGTTTATGGTTTATGAATTTATAGTTTATGATTTATGGATTTATAGTTTATGGGTTTATGATTTATAAGTTCATGGTCTATAGGTTTATGATTTATGGGTTTATGGTTTCTGGGTTTATGGTTTATGGTTTCTAGGTTTATAGTTTATGAGTCTATAGTTCATGGGTTTCTGGCTTATGGACTTGTGGTTTATGGGTTCCTCGATTTATGGTCCGTGGGTTAATGGTTCATGGGCTTATGATTCTTGGTTTATACGTTTATGGGTTTATGCGTTTGTAGTTTATAGGTTGATGGTTCATGGGTTTATGATTCTTGGTTTATACGTTTATGGGTTTATGCGTTTGTAGTTTATAGGTTGATGGTTCATGGGTTTATGAATTTATAATTCATGTGATTATGGATTTATGTTTTATGGGTTCATGGT
The DNA here is from genome assembly GCA_017163975.1 of Anastatus disparis. Classification (NCBI taxonomy): domain Eukaryota; kingdom Metazoa; phylum Arthropoda; class Insecta; order Hymenoptera; family Eupelmidae; genus Anastatus; species Anastatus disparis. The sequence continues at coordinate 1,807,095 of JAFFSR010000025.1, read as the reverse complement.
TTATGGGTTTATAATTTATGGGTTCATGGTCTATAGGTTTATGGTCTATGCGTTTATAGCTTATAGTTTTATTATTTATGGGTTCATGGTTTATGGTTTATAGGTTGATAGTTTATAAGTTGATGGCTTATAGGTTTATGGTTTATGGGTCTATGGATTTATGGCTCATTGGTTTATGTTTTTATGGTTTATAGATTTATGGGTTAATGGTTTATGAGTTTCTGGATTTATTGTTTATGAGTTAATAGTTTATAGGTCTATGGTTTATAGGTTAATGATTAATGAGTTCATGGTTTATGCGTTTATGGCTTATAGGTTCATAATTTATATGTTCATGATTTCTAAGCTTCTAGTTTATGTGTTTATGGCTTATAGGGTAATAGCTTATGAGTTTGTGGTCCATGGGATTGTGGTTTATGGGTCTATGGTGTATGAGTTAATGGTTTATGAGTTTATGGTTAATAGGTTTATGGTTTATGGGTTTATAGTTTCTGGGTCAATGGTTTATCGGATTATGGTTTATATGCTAATGGTTTATGGGTTTATGGTTTATGGGTCTATGATTTTTGGGTTTATTGTTAATGGGTTTATGGTTTTATGGTTTAATAGTTTATGGGTTTATGTTTTATGGGTTTATGGTTTATGGGTTAAGGTTTATAGGTTTCTAGGTTTATGTTTTATGGGTTTATGGTTCATCGGTTTATGGTTTATGGGTTTCTGGTTTATGAGTTTGTCAGTTTATCGTTTCCTAGTATATAGTTTTACAGTTTATGGGCAGATGGTTCATGAGTTTATGGGATAATGGTTTATAGATTTATAGTTAATAGGTTTATAAATTTTCGTTAAAGGCTTTATGGATGATGGATTTATGAGCATGAGATATATGTGTCTATAGTATACAAGTTTATGGTTTTATAGTTCAGGAGTTTATGGTTCATGGGTTTATGGATTTATGGTTTATTGAGTTATGGATTTATGGTTTATATGTTATTAGCTTACGGGTTTATGGTCTATGGGTTTATAGTTTAAGGGTTAATGGTTTATGGATTGATAGTTTCTAAATTTATGAGATAATGGAATAATATATCTATAATTAATGGGTTTATGAATTTATGGTTTATGGCTTTATGGTTGATGGTTATATAAGCACGAGATATATGTGTTTATAGTATAAGGATTTATGGTTTCATAATTCATGTGTTTCTTGTTTATCGGTTTATGGAATTATGTTTTATGGCTTAGGGGTTTATGGTTTGTGGGTTAATAGTTTATGAGTTCATGGTCTATGGGTTTATGGTTTATGGATTAATGATTTATGGGTTTATGGTATCATGGGATTATGGTTAATGGGTTAATGACTTATAGGTTCATAACTTATGGGTTCATGATTTATAAGCCTATGGTTTATAGATTTATGGCTTACAAGTTTATGACTTATGGGTTTACGATCTATGGGTTTCTGGGTTTATGGTTAAGGGGTTGATGGTTTATGGTTTATTAGTTTATGGTTCATGCGTTTATGGTTTATGCGTTAATGGATTATGGGTCATTGGTTAATGGGTTCATGGTTCAGGGGTTCATGGGTTATGGGTTTGTGGTTTATGGGTTCATGGCTGATGGTTTTATGAGCACTAGATAAATGTGTTTATAGTATAAGGGTTTATGGTTTCATAGTTCATGGGTTTATGGTTTATCGGTTGATGAATTTTTACTTTATATGTTTATGGATTGATGGTATATGGGTTTATGGTTTATTATTTAATTGTTTATATGTTTATGGTTCATGGTTCATAGGTTTGTAGTTTATGGGTTTCTGCTTTATGAGTTTATGGTTTATGGGTTTATAGTTTATAAGTTTATGGTTAACGGGTTTATGGTTTATGGGTTTATGATTTATGGGGTCATGTTATTATGGGTTTATGGTTTATGGGTTTATTGCTTATAGGTTCATAACTTATGGGTTCATGTTTTATAAGCTTATGGTTCATGCGTTTATGACTTATAGGCTTATGGTTTATGAGTTTGTGGTCTATGGGTTAATAGCTTCTGGTTTTATGTTTTATGGGTCGGAGGTTTATGGTTTATTAGTTCATAGTTTATATATTTATGGTTTATGGGTTAATGGTTTATGGGTTAATGGTTTATAGGTTAATGGTTTATGGGTTAATGGTTTATGAATTAATGGTTTATAGGTTAATGATTTATGGGTCAATTGTTTATGAGTGAATGGTTTATGGGTTAATGGTTTATGGTTTCATGGTTTATCGGTTTATAGTTTCAGGGTTTATGGTTTATGGGTTTATGGATTCATGGTTCATGGGTTCATGGGTTCATGGATTTATGGTTAATGGGTTTAGGGATTTATTGTTTATTGCTTAATATTTTATGGGTTTATGGCTTATGGGTTTATGATATAGGTTTATAGTCTATGAGTTTATGGTATTATGGGTTCATGGTTTATGAGTTTATGGTTTATGAATTTAGGGGTTTTTGGTTCTATAGTTTATAAGTTTATGGTTTATTGGTTGATAGTTTATGAGTTCATGGAATAATGGATTAATATATTCATAATTAATGGGTTAATAAATTTATGGTTAATGGATTTCTGGTTCATGGGTTTATGGTTGATAAATTAATATTTAGCGGGTTCATAGCTCGTGGTTTAATGGACTAGGAATTAACAGTTTATGGCCTTGCAACTAATGGAATCATAGTTTATGGGCCTATTGGTTTACGGTTTCTAGGGTCATAGTCTATAGGTCTATAATTTATAGGTTAATCGTTTGTGGGTTGATGGTTCACGATTTATAGGTTAATAGTTCATGTGTTCATAGGAACTGGTTATGGGTTTATGAGTTTATGGTTTATGGTTCATTATTTTATAGTTTACTTTATAAGTAAATGGTTAATGGGTTTATGGTTTATGGGTGCATGCGTCCGAGATATATATATTTATAGTATATGAATTTATAGGTTGAGTATACATGTGTATATAGATTATTTAAAGTTACAAAGTTATAAAGAGTTTAATTATAAACCAATATACCAGAAATCCATGAAATCATAAACTATAAACCTATAAACTATGTACCTATAAACCATAATCAATAGACCCATAAACTATGGAACCATCAACTCATAGGTAACAAGACACTCTGCTCAATTCCATTTGGCCGAATTTTTCGGCTGAATGTTATTATGCCAAATGAGTTATTTGGCCGAATGGTATATTTGATTGAAAGGTATTTGGCCGAAAGGGACATTTGGTCGAAAGTTATTTGGCCGTAAGGCACATTCGAGATTTGCGTTGTATAAGCAGCAAGTTCTATGTATAACAGTTTCTACATACATTTCTTGTGTTTAAGGTGTTATTTATAATGTATACTGTCAATAACCACACGCGATGTGCGCCGGATAACCAGCAAGTTTTACGTATAACAATATCCACATACATTTTTTGTGATTAATGTGTTATTTGTAATATATACTTTCAATAACCAACCGCGATGTGCGCCAGATAACCAGAAAATTCTATGTGTAACCATTTCCACATATATTTCTTGTGATAAACCTGGTATTTGTAATATGAACTGTCAATAACCAACCGCGATGTGCGCCGAATAAATAGCAAGTTCTATGTATAACAATTTCTATATACATTTTTTGTGATTAACGTGTTATTTGTAATATAAACTGTCAATAACTAGCCGCGATGTGCGCCGGATAACCAGAAAATTCTATGTCTAACAATTTTCGCATACATTTTTTGTGATTATTCTGTTATTTGTAATGCATCCTGTCGATAACCAACCGCGACGTGTGCCGGATAACGAGCAAGATCCGTGTATAACAATTTCAATGCATTTCTTAGAATAAATAATAACTTCACTTCATTGTTCTTAAATATTGTGGAGTATTGAATAATACCACACTGCTGAATGCTAAAGTATATTGTGCATTTAACAGTGATTATTATGTATTCAAGCAAATATTCCTTTTATCAAATGACCCTTCCCGTCAAATAACTTTCTGCCAAATGGCTTTCGGCCAAATGTCCCATTCGGCCAAATAACCCTTCTAATCAAATGGCTTTCGACCAAATAACCCTTCCAATCAAATGGCTTTTGGCCAAATGACCCATTCGATCAAATGGCTTTTGGCCAAATAACTTCAGCTAAATAGGATTCGGTCAAGTATAATTTGGCCAAGCATCCGTAATCCCAACTCATATACCATAAAGCATAAGCCCAATAACTGTGAAGCTTAAACCAATAAACCATAAAGCATTAGCTTATAGACCATAAAGCATAAGTCCATAAACCATGAAGCATAAATCCATAAAGCATAAAGCATAAACTCATAGACAATAAGCCATAAGCCCATAAACCATAAAGCATGAGCCGCAAACTATTAACCCATAAACTATAAAACTATAAACTCATAAACTTATAAACCATAAACGTATATACTATTAGTACCTGTATCTTCAACTTAGTAACCCATAAATTATAAATCCATAAACTCATTAACCGCGAACCCATTATTCTATGAACCATTAAGCTTTGAAACTGTGAACCAACAACCCATAAACCATAACCTATTAACTACAACTATAAACCCATAAACTCATAAACTTATAATCTAATATACCATGAACACTTATATCCCGAACCCATAAACTCATAAACTATAAGCCATGAACCTATAAACCATAAATTTATAAACTCATAAACCATATATGCAAAAATCCATAAACCTTCAACTCATAAACCCATAAATCATCAACCAATAAACAATTAACCCGTAAACTATAAATCCGTAGACCATAAATCCGTAGACCATAAACCTATGAACCATAAACTTATGGCTCAGAAACATACTAACGATAAATTAATAAGCTATAGACCAATAAACCATAAACCCATAAACCATAAACCCGTAAACCATAAATGCATAAACCTTAAACCATTAACCTATAAACCATAAACCCATAAGCCACAAACCCATAAACCAGAAACCCGTATACCATAAACCCATTTTTTTTTTTTAATTAATATATAAAGGATATTGTCTTCTATATGATTAACCTTTTTTATATGGTGAAGTCGAGGTAGTCCTTGCCTGTCATCTGTTTAACACATTACATCAGGCTAGACTGTCAGACCTACCATACCGAAAACTTTGACTACCGATGGATGGTCAGCCACTTCTGTAACCAACAATCAACCGATACCCAATGAGGTCGGATTGTTAAAGAGTCACGATATAAATGGCACGTACACTAATTTTCTTCCGAAAAAAAGTTGGAGGTACCTGGCCAGGATTCGAACCCATGCCCTCTGCGTTAAAGGCAAGAGCTCTATCCATTACGCCACCGCGCTCTCATATCATAAACCCATAGACCATAAGCTTATAAATCATAAGTTCATTAACAATAAATCCATAAACCATAATACCATAAGTACATTATAAAGCGATACACTACATAGACCCATAGGAATTATTTATTATGATTAATCACGTTATCGATTATAGTAGGACGTCATTAATGTAATTAACTACAATCATTACTAATAATATACTATAATCCTCAATATTGTTTGACTATATAATGATTGTACTCTTTGATTATAGTAGCGCGAAAATACTCAAAGAAACTATACTTCATTACTATAATACTATTACACTCTTTAGCTATAGTTTATTATGGTTATTGATTATAGTTTTTTTTCTGTAAGGGAATTTACGCGCTTCCGCTTCTCATTTGTTAAAATAAATAGATATTTACAAGTGGAAAAATTTTTATATATATTGTTATAAAAAATAATTGAAATTACTTATTTAGCTATTTTTGATGGGTAAAAAGGGTCCAAACCTCAACTTCAAGAGTAAGCTGGAGCAAATGTGGTGACCGACCGAGAAGTAAAAATGTTATTTTATCATAAATAAAATAATTATACTGTTTTCAAAAGAAATTGTTATCGAGCGCAATTCGTCATACATACATGATTGTATAATAGATGTTTTTTTTTCATAATATTCATCATATTTTAAACAAAAAGTAAGTAACTGTACTTACAGTTTAATAAACAGTTAAAGTATAAAATTTTTTAATTTTTAAAATTTTCTTTAATTATTTTGATAAGTGCAATAGAGGAATAAATTTCGTGAATGTATTTAAAATTCTAATGCATTCCATTACGTTTAGTAGGAGAAAATTAAACAACGGATGTTCAATTCTCGGTCGTTATCGAATCTGCTCCGACTTGCTCTTGACGAATAGCATAATAATAAGTTAAATTTATCATCTTACTTTTAATGTTTGGACTTAAATAGTATGCAAATATAAGTATTACTATAAAAACTATGTGAATGGTCTGTATAAATATGATTATATATCATGGTTTGAAATTATATTCGAGCACGATTTTAAAATTTTTCAGATTACGGTAGATTCACGACTTAATTAGGGAAACAAGCAATAAGATTGCGATTACACTCAAAAATGAAAGTAAAATCAATAATTCTTGAGTTAGAAAAACCTATATTATTTAAATCTGTAAGACGCTATTGTAAATGATACGTAAAAATAATTTATCAGTGTGATGAAGAAAAGATATTAAATACTAAGTCAGTGTCAGTTCATTGAAGGTAGTTTGTCATAATGTTCTAAGACATAGAACAACACTACCTATTGATTAGAAAAACTGTCATTAATCAGTGAACTGACCACGAAACCATGTATACAGTGAACTCATATACATGATTTCATCTGCGATATTTAATAAGTAACTCAATTCGTGAATACACCAATTCTGTACAAACCTTTGTATACGAACTATACAAAACTTTGTATACAAAACTTTGTATACGATTGTGACTCCAGTTACATATCAGTATCTTCATTTCCTCACTAATCAACATTGATCAATAAGTCATTCGAGAAATAACTATTATTTCCCGATATAACCTTCGAATGACACTGTAAATTTTTTTTACCTCAAGCGCAATACTATATTTCTATGTAAAATTAAACGCTGAATTGATTTCTGATATAAAAAAAATACATATAATCACTTTTGAATGTATTAGAATCAATTTTTGAAAATTTTTTGTGAAATCTCTAAGTTTGAGCCGCCATATTGGAGCCGCCATTTTGAATTTTTAAAATCGCCACATTGCAAAAGAAAGTAGAGTCTAAGACGAAAATTTTGAGCCCATACACGATTTTTTTGGTGATCTACAATTTTGGACAGAGCCATTATCCGTTTGACGTGGATTGGCCCATATAATAATATGTGAAACGCAATTGCTGATCAAATTTTCACTTTTGATGTTTCAATTGTATATAACTTCAGTAAAAAGCATCAGAACAAAAAAAATCAGCGTTCAATTTTTTATTTTTTTAAATTCTTTGAAGAGAATGAATTCCCGTTCGAATTTTTAAGTTATTATTGAAAATTATACAATTAAAAGAATTTTTTTCAATTTGAAATTTCTACAAATTTTAAAAGAGGATAAATATAGAATAAAATTTTATTTTATTTTTTTTTGTGAGACAAGTAGAACCAGAGATAATACTATTTGAATTAGCGCTTTTCATCTAAATTTTTTCTTGTGAATTTCTGAAAGTCTGAGGTTGGTTGTCAGTAGGGGAACGTAGCAAATCGCGAATAAGTTTACAAATAAAAGCCATGTCATCACGCTGCTTAGACCTAGAGTATAGAATAGTCTCACGAATATTTTCCGTCATTGATCAATTGAAATTGATGATAGATATACTGAAAAGCTAAATTCTAATATTTTAACATGCTTACAGTAAAACTATTGATTTTCAAATTATTTATATTTAGTGCTCGGTTCAAAGTTTTAAGAAAAACATCGACTAAACTGTAGTTTGAAACTGCAATTATAATTCACATTGTGCATTTTTTTAATATTTTTAAAAAACCATGAAAAAAAATATTAATTATATTTTCGGCTATTAAGTTAAGCTTTAAAGAGTATAGCTGGATAAGTACGTTAAAATGGCCTGTCCTTCGATTTTTTTAGAATTTGACTTATTTATTTATCATGTCGAAAAACTCCGATCCTGAAAGTTACAGCTCGCTAGACTCAAAATTGGCTTCCTAACCTCAAAAAATGTGATTTTCAGTTTTGTAAGCATATTTCTGCGAATTTTTAACCGATTTGGGTGATTCTAAATCGAGATTAAGGGAAATCATAATGCGCACATAAGCTTATTATTTTTAGAGGTTTTTTAAACCAAAACATAACCTAAAAATGGGTTCGAAAATTTCTAAGTTGCGTAGAAAAAAAATATTGTTTGGATTTTTTTTTATTTCACCTCAAAGTCTTCTTTTTATTTGAATTTAGTACCATAAATTTTTTCAGATTTTTCAAAAGGGTGGAAAGTAGTTAAAATGATGAAATACTCAAATTTCCACTCATTTTTGGGATTTTTCATAGTATTTAAACAATTTCAAAGTACAATTTATGATGAAAACATAAATATATAGCTCGAATGTCGAGAACTAACCTCAAAAAACGCGTTTTGATATTGCATACGACGTAAAAACTCACGTTATCTCGGTAATGATCCAAGGTGTTGACTTAATGTTTATTGAAAACATCATTTTTTCTTCAAAAATGCTATATTATTAATGACATTAAAACTCACATTTTCCATATTTGACACAGTCCTTTTGATGTTAAGCTAAACACTAACCTTTAAAATAAGTTATCGACCAACAAATTCGTTTAGATATAATGGTAAGTCACGTTTCTGTTGAATAAGTGAGAGTATATGCGCGAAAAAAATCAAATAAAAAACACTGTCATCTGCCTTGGCGCAGTGTTTTAGAGTTCTTTAAGTTCGAGTAATTAGACTTTATTTTTCAAAATGTAATTCTAATATAAAAAATGATTTACCAGTAATATTTCCTAATATTTTTATAAAGCTCAACTTAATAAAGTTTCATAATTAAATTTGGCATTGAAAAAAAATTAATATAATGAAAACAAAGTTCATTTGATAAATGAAAAAGCAAATCAATAGATCAAGCAAATTTTGGAACATATCCATCGAGTACTTCACGTAAAATAAAAAAAGGAAAAAAAATCGAAATTATTTTAATTCTTCACTAATAAAAATTATTTAATGACAATTAATTAGTTTATTATAAAATATAAAATCATTTAAAAATTTCAAAAACACTTATGTCGATATAGTTATTTTCTTGTTCTGAAAATAACATGATGAGAATATTTAATTTTCAGTTATATGCAGTAGGCTAGAAACACTAAACATATCGTCGGGTTGGCCAAAAAAGATTGTAATTCAGCCAAGCTCAAAAACGGAACAACTTGGCTTCGGCAACTAAGAAGTTGTAATTCAACTTAGCGTATGAAAAAATTGTAACTCGGGTTTGGCCATAAAAACGTTATAACTTTTATGCTTGAACATAGGAGTTATAAAGTTTATTTATAATTACTACTTTTTTGAGCGCTAAGTTGAATTAGAACCTTTTCGTGAACCAAACCAAGTTGTTACGTTTTTAAGAGTTGAGCTGAGTTATGATGTTTTTCCGCCTACCCGACGATATGTTTAGTGGTTCTAGCCTACTGCATATGACTGAAAATTAAATACTCTCATTATTTTATTTTCAGAACAAGAAAATAACTATATCGACATAAGTGTTTTCGAAATTTTTAAATGATTTTATATTTTATAATAAACTAATTAATTGTCATTAAATAATTTTTATTAGTGAAGAATTAAAATAATTTTGATTTTTTTTCCTTTTTTTTATTTTACGTGAAGTACTCGATGGATATGTTCCAAAATTTGCTTGATCCATTGATTTGCTTTTTCATTTATCAAATGAACTTTGTTTTCATTATATTAATTTTTTTTCAATGCCAAATTTAATTATGAAACTTTATTAAGTTGAGCTTTATAAAAATATTAGGAAATATTACTGGTAAATCATTTTTTATATTAGAATTACATTTTGAAAAATAAAGTCTAATTACTCGAACTTAAAGAACTCTAAAACACTGCGCCAAGGCAGATGACAGTGTTTTTTATTTGATTTTTTTCGCGCATATACTCTCACTTATTCAACAGAAACGTGACTTACCATTATATCTAAACGAATTTGTTGGTCGATAACTTATTTTAAAGGTTAGTGTTTAGCTTAACATCAAAAGGACTGTGTCAAATATGGAAAATGTGAGTTTTAATGTCATTAATAATATAGCATTTTTGAAGAAAAAATGATGTTTTCAATAAACATTAAGTCAACACCTTGGATCATTACCGAGATAACGTGAGTTTTTACGTCGTATGCAATATCAAAACGCGTTTTTTGAGGTTAGTTTTCGACATTCGAGCTATATATTTATGTTTTCATCATAAATTGTACTTTGAAATTGTTTAAATACTCTAAAAATCCCAAAAATGAGTGGAAATTTGAGTTTTTCATCATTTTAACTACTTTCCACCCTTTTGAAAAATCTGAAAAAATTTATGGTACTAAATTCAAATAAAAAGAAGACTTTAAGGTGGAATAAAAAAAAATCCAAACAATATTTTTTTTTCTACGCAACTTGGAAATTTTCGAACCCATTTTTAGGTTATGTTTTGGTTTAAAAAACCTCTAAAAATAATAAGCTTATGTGCGCATTATAATTTCCTTTAATTTCGATTTTGAATCACCTAAATTGGCTAAAAATTCGCAGAAATATGCTTAAAAATTGATGGAAAAATACAATTCAACAAATTAAAAGTATACTTGGGTTAAATTTGCTTTTTTACGGATCATCTTTTAGTTTTTCTATTTAGAAAAAGTATCTCAAAGCCGAAGTTGAAAAAATTACTGAAAACTACTTAATTTTGCAAAATATTTTGAAAAAATAATCACTCTTAGCTTACAAAGAGAGTAATACCCCACCTTCGGGAAACGGATTTGGCTGAAACTGCAGGATATGATTCTTTTATGAAAAAAATTAACCAGTTAAATTTTCTTTCCTACTAATAGGTCCTAAAGACAAACATACAGACATTTTTTCAATGATTTAGTGGAAAGAAACGTTTGTAAGAACATAAATACAACTTTCAAAAGCATACCGTACTACAAAGAAATTCAAAAAGCATATTCCAAGTTTTTTTTAATTTTTCACTAGAAGGTTTATATTATCATTCAAAATATTTTTGCCAAATTGCAGTGAAAGCTTGCAGGAAGGTTCATTAAAAATTTGCAAAAGGACTTTAAAGAAAGATAGTATTGAAACCTTGCAGTAATGTCGCAAAGAGGTTATATGGATACATATCAAATAAACTTAAGAACAACTTTGCAAAAATATTTTAACGAAATTTTTAGGAAATTTTGCCACGATATTTCGTGAAATATTAAAAAATACTTTTCTGCAAGCGTACTATAAGGTTTTTTCGAAGTGAAACCTTTTGCTCAATCATTCGATGGAACCTGCTGTATGGGTTCTGCTTTTTAATGTTTTAAAAACATTTAATAGGATGTTCCATGGCAAATAATGAAATGAAACTGAGAACCTGTAATCATTTGGATGAAATTATCATATAGTTTGCTTCTCATTTACGTGACAGAACCTACTCAGTATTTTGTCAAAATGGTTGCTCAAATGATTGGTCCATTACTATTGCGGGTATTGCAAAATACCCGCAATATACTCGCTAAATACTCGCTGTACGGGCTCTTTATTACGCTGAGCGCAGCGAAGTCGTCTCTAGGTCTATTTCGCTAATTTTTTCACCTTCCTTTCATCTTCAATTGCGCAACGCCCATTAGATATATCTGGTTAAATCAAGTCAAAAATGTTGTCAATTAGGTCGAAAAAGAACCCTATTCTTTTTGGTACCAATAGTCATAAAGGTTTCCAAATCTTGTCCATTGAAAAAAAAGCTTTTCGTATTTTTTTGAAATATAATTGCATTTAGTAGTACATTTTCATTTATACGTATATATTCATAATTATTCATATATATATATATATATATATATATATATATATATATATATTGCGACGAGTATACATACTTGCGCATTCAAATTTCCCACCTGACGACCAAGCTACTATATAACAGTAGTTCTGAGCTCAGCCACCAGGTGGCGACCCCGAATGTCGTTACGCGCAACGGGAAAAATGAGGCCAGAGTATATAAGAGGCCGAAAAGCTAACCAGAGCAGAGCAGAGTAGACTACGGTCTTCCCTCTCTCTTTACCTAAGTGAGCACACAAGGCTAAGAGAGAGTGAGACAGGTAGTAGCTGGCGGCCATGGCTTGTGGAGCACCACAGCTTAGGAAGAACTTCTCTCTCTTGCACATGAGGGTAGACCAAGTGCGCACACAGGTCTACACTTGTGCATATGCTGGTAGTATTAGAGTTACGTCAAGTGAGCACACAGGCGTAAATCTATGCTACCTAGAGCACACTCGCAACCTTTTGCCGACGCCGCAATGCCGACCTTGCGCCGCTGAATTTGAAGGGTGACATCCACCCAAAATCTGATATTCCATTTCACATTTCGTTACTAGCTTAATTAAGGGTATCGTCCACCCATAGCCTGTCACGTCCACGTTTACGTAAATAATAGAATACATTAAGGGTGTCGTCAACCCATTGCATTTTATGTTAGTTAAAGGACTCCGTCCGACTGCCGCGTAGTTATTAAGATTTTAGAATAAGTTAAGGGTGTTGGCCACCCATTGTCTTTACATTACTTAAGGGCTCCGCACGCCCATAGAGATTCGTAATTTAGATAATCAAGGGAGCCGGCTACCCATTATTACCGTAAGATTAATTATAGCGATACTAGGTGCCGTTGCCTATTTATATTATTTATATTATAGTTATTTAGTTATTAATCATTTGTCTCTTTTTGTTTGCACATTGTTGCAGGTAAGAGCCGCCGGTACAAATTAGACCGCCCGGGCCAAAGAATCTCTTAGTTGAACTTAAACTATTAATTAGATTCATTCAAAAATTTATTAATTGATTTGATTCTTTTATTAAATAGCTGACAAGTGGCCTACCTAACCTTATATACAAATTACATTTTTATATAAGGTTAGGTTAGTTAATTAGTATTATATAAAATAGTAGGTTGAGTTTGATTAATACATCATTATTATTTCATTATTGTAATCTTCGTTGTAAATGAGGTTGACAAGTACAATAAAGCCAAGGTACTCCCTAGCATAACCAAAAGTGTTAAATCCGGTTACTTTCCTTCATTTTCTACCGTCCGATTCTTCCTACTCCTGCCGATCTTACTCTGGTTACTCACTGAAACGTCCGGCAACAGGAGAAATACGTATTTCCCCCTCCTGGAAGGGAAAAACGTTACAATATATATATATATATATATATATATATATATATATATATATATATATATATATATATATATATATATATATATATATATATATATAGATATATATATGTCAATCCTCGTCAAACGGATAATGGCTCTGTCCAAAATTGTATGGGCTCGAAATTCTCGTCTTACACTGTACTTTCTTTTGTAATGTGGCGGCTCAAACCTAGAGATTTCATAAGAAATTTTCGAAAATTGATGCTAACCCTATTAAAAAAAATCAGGTGATTTATCAGGTGATTTATCATGCCAAAACATCATGTAACGATTTTGTTGGTCTTTACACATTTTAAACCATGCTCAGTCAATTTAGAACAATTTTTGAAAATTTTGGAAAATTTTGAACTTAGAAAATTTTTTAGATAATTTGGTCTTAGAAAAAATTTTGACTAAATCACAAAAAAATTTCTAAGTTCAAAAATTTAAAAATTTTTCAAAAATTGTTCTAAATTGACTAAGCATGGTTTAAAACGTGTAAAAACCAACAAAATCTATACATGATATTTTGGCATGATAAATCACCTGATAAATCAGGTGACTTGTCACCTGATTTTTTTCACCAGGGAATTCATTCAAATCTGATTCTATATATTTTTCATATCAGAAATCAATTCAGTGTTCAATTTTACATAGGAATATAGTATTGCACTCGAGGTGAAAAAATTTACAATGTCATCAGAGGGTCATATCGGGAAATAATAGTTATTTCTCGAATTACTCATTGATCAATGTTGATTAGTGAGGAAATAAAGATACTGATAGATAACTCGAGTCACTGAATCCAAATTTGATGTCCACTTAACCCTACAAAATCTCCATCAAGATCATTTGAAGGTCGAATCGCGAATATCTTTTATTGTTTCATAAGATTAGGACATCTTCAAGTTTTACGTGTTGCTGAATTTGAATCCGGGGTCTGTTGGAGTGTCAAGCGACGTAATTACGTAAAAATTAATTGAATATTGACTAACAGAAAATTTTTGTTCTTCAAGAAACCAGTTTGAAATAAATTTTTCTGTAATTACGTCGTTTGACACTCCAACGGGCCTCAGATTCGGATCCAGCATCACGTAAAACTTATAGGTGTCTTAATCTTATCAAATAATAAAAGATATTCGCGATTTGACCTTCGAATGACCTTGATGGAGGCTGGTAGGGTTAGATGGGTATCAGATTTGGATTCAGTGACTCGAGTTACCTATCAGTATCTTCATTTTCTTACTAATCAACGTTTATCAATGATTAATTCAAGAAATAACTATTATCTCCCGACATGACCTTCAGATGATATTGTAAAATTTGTTTACTTCAAGTGCAATACTATATTCTTATGTAAAATTGAACGCTGAATTGATTTCTGATATAAAAAAATATGTAAAATCAGATTTGAATGAATTAGAATCAATTTTCGAAAATTTTTTATGAAATTTCTAGGTTTAAGTCACCATATTGGAGCCGCCATTTTCGATTTTTCAAAATCGCCACATTGCAAAAGAAAGTAGAGTGTAAGATGAAAATTTTGAGTCCATACACGATTTTTTTGGTGACAATTTTGGACAGAGCCATTATCCGTTTGACGTGGATTGACACATATATATATTTTTGTTTTAATTTTTTACATCATATACACACGTACGCATACACAGATACACATACACACACATTTACATATACACATACACACATACACATGCAATCACATCGATTTGGCGATTACATCGAATCTCTCTTAATCGTAAAATTTAGAAAACATAATATCACCCAAAATTTTTAATCTACTCAAAAACTACTTTCTAATCTCTTTTTCGGACGCTGCTACTCTATCTAATGTCAAGAACTGCCCGCGACAGGGTCAAGTCTAGTGTCTTATGGATAGTCGTAGCGAATGCTAGTTTTAAAGGAAACTGTTTTCTCGTTATGAAAAAGGAAATACTTAATACTATTTTTTTCCCATAATTGTATATTCGATTTTATTGGAAATACGTTAACTTGTACATAAGGTCTATCATACGAATCGAATTCGACCATGATATACTTTGGTAAATTAGGAGGAGTAACGGTTTCATCATATAAAATAGCACGTACAAACCCTAATGAGCCGTTCACCGATCCTCCTGTCATCCACGTATTGTAACAAAGCATTACTCTACAACCTATGGCCAAATACAGCGTTTTTGATGAACCTGAAAATTCGTCACGATGATTAGGTAAATCAGAACTGTCTACTGTATCGGTTGTTGAAGATTGCGTAGACGATTTTCATTCTTTATCCTGATATCATTTCATTCGTTGGTAATAAATGTATAGCGTTTGTGAATTGAATACGATCTTCTTGATTTAAAATACTTTCACTTCTTGTTGATAATAAATGATAATCTTTAGCCGATATATTTCCGTTTGCTAGTCAATCTAATAACGCAGAAAAAGTATAATCCTTTTATACTTTTTTTTGTTCAGCAGACAAGGAGAATCTTTCGATTTCATTCGATTTCGAAATTGAGGCACAATTTTGTTCATCTTTATAATTAATTAAAAAATTTTCGATTTCATCGAATGATGGAAAATTTTTATAATTTGTTTGCCAAATACGAATAATATCTATCAAACATTGTCCTAATTGTTCATAGGATTTCTCATTATGTGATGTCGAGGCCAGTTCATATGTTTTATAATAAATGTCGTCATTATTGCACTCATCTGTATAGTCTTCATCTATCTCATTCAAGTTCAAGTTTATCGGTTCAATAGATATTACATCATGTTCTTCGTATAATGAAAACCAAGAATATTCATCAGTTCCATAAACTTTCCATAACGTATCCCACGCTTCAGAAAAGACAATAAGAAGAATACATCGTAGGCGATAATAGGGTTCCACATCACTATCATTATTAACAGTTAAAATTGGATGGACTTGCAGAATATTTTCTTTTCTATTCTTGGTATATTGTTGACCATTTAGGTTAATGCATTTGGTAAATTTAAATAAAGAATAATCATCATATTTTTCTGGGCGAATCATATATTTCTCGGTACTAGCAATATGAGTTTTATCTGGTTTAATATCCTTTGACTATAAGAACATACTATCAAATAAGACAACAATACGAAATGAGTAAGAAAATAGAATTATGCATATATCTAAAATATGAGCAGCTTCTTGGGCAGAATAATCTCTTTCGTTGATAGAAGAAATAATCAATTACGTAAACGCCTCGCGTGCAGTCTATTCTTCGAATCATTCTTACAAAATTTTTCTATAAGGTCCTTATATGTACGAGAAGTTATTCCACCCTCACTTGTAGAAAAGAACGGAGATACCGTATCTCAGATACGTGACCTCCTCTTAATAAATAATAGTTTCTGAAAATCAGTTTCTATGTCTATCAAGTTCTGCCCAACTATAGTGCTTGTGTAGCCGCAACGGGGGATGCTAGTAACCTATATTCATATTTCATATAAGATTGTGTTATAAGACTATTGTGTTATAATTATGACAAAAGTTTAGTTCCAGTGCATTTATATAATTTATATGTATTCATTATTGAGTTATTTTACAGTTTATCTATGTTATAATTACAACGAAAGGTAAAAAAGTTCGATGATAGACCCGGTAATTGAAATGTGGATTACAATCCAATTCTTAATTATATATTTATTTAATTTTAGCTTTACGTAGCCCAGAAATGGACCTGAGTGTTTACATGTTTATTACAGTTATGTTACAGTTTTGTTTGTTTGTGTACAAAATACATCATAATACATCATAATACATCATATCTTATTTTATTATTATTACGTTATATTATGTTATGTTATTCTGTTGATATAATACATCATATTGTAACCTACTATTTTCTATTTCCTTTGTTTAAATTTATATTTTGTTCTATTTTATATTTTACATATTATCTTTTACATTTTACCTTATATATTACATTATTTTACATTATTTTACTTTATAATACTTACATTTTTATTTATTTTTATTACATTCATTATATTTTTACATTTCTTTCATTTTTGTATTTTTGTATTTTTATTTTCTTTCCCTGGTAGAAAATTGAGCATATTTTGGGCAGAATTTCTGGTCAACGAAAGTTAAAATGACACCTATCTAGAAATTTTAGAAATTCTTCGTACAAAAGTTTTAGATAAGTGTCATTTTAACTTATCATTGACCAGAAATTCTGCCCAAAATATGCTCAATTTTCTACCAGGGTTATTAATCACAATATCTCAGTACCTTTGATTTAAGTTTTTTTTCTTTTCTTTTTTCCCCATTTTTTTATTTTTCTATTCTATTCTTCTTTTTTATTTCTTTTTCTATTTTTTTAATCAGCTTTATTATTATCTCATTGTTTTTACCTTCCCAAATTTTTTCAAGATCCCTATATCCTATCTTATATGAGCCTGTCTTGTAGCTTTCTATGGTTATGCATTTATCTAGCATATGTGTTAGGGTGCTTTTTTCCCTGTTACATAGTACGCACATTTTTTTTTCTTCTGGTTCCCAGTATTTATTCGCTTTTTCTAAGTTTCCACATCTGATTTTGGCTATTTCCTTATAATTCCTACATTCTTTAATCAAATACTCTGGTTTACCTATTGTCATTATTTCCTTATATCTTTTGTTATATCTTGATTTTTCTATCTTGTTTATTGTCAGTTGTCCTTGTATTTCTTTTTCTCTCCTTAGCATTTCTGCGTGTACCTTTTTGAACTCATTTATTCTTTCTATTTCAATTTTACTTATTCCTAAGCTGTTTAAGTAGCTTTCTTTTTTTTCATATAATCATCTTCTTTTCCGTTTTCTTTTTTTTCATTTCAGCAAATTTTTGTTAGTCTTGTTTCTTTTTTTTCATTTCTTATTTTATTTTCATATTTTAATGCTCTGATGGTCCATCTACCTTTTAGTTTTTCTATATCCATTTCTTTATATATTAAATATTTAGCTGTACAGAAGTCAAGTCCTAATATCCATCTCCAGTAGGTCAATTGAATGTTTTCTAGTTCACTTTTTTCTTCCCAGCCCCAAATTTCTACTCCGTATTCCATTAAGCTTCTTACTAACTAGGAGAGTATCAGACCTCCAGATGACGGATTTTGCTTAAACGTTGGGATAAGTTTTCAGATGTCAAAATATGAGAGGAAACAAAATTTTAGACCCCAACGCTCAATATTTCCCCAGTTACAGGCAATTACAGAAAATCACTAAAAAAGTTACGAGATTTTCAAACGCTTACAGTTCGTTAGCATTGATACTTAGGAGTATGAAACTTTTTTTAAATGAAAGCTGAGCTCAAATCCTCTCGAAATAGTAGTTATAGTATGTCAAAATATTATTTTTTCCCAAAGTTATAGCGTAATAAACATTTGATCCAATTTCAGCTTTTGTTATTAATTAATGTTTTAAAAAGAAAAATCAGGTCCAATGTTGATCACGCTATAACTTTGGGAAAAAATAATATTTTGACATACTATAACTACTATTTCGAAAGGATTTGAGCTCAACTTTCATTTAAAAAAAGTTTTATGCTCCTAAGTATCAATGCTAACGAACTGTAAGTGTTTGAAAATCTAGTAACTTTTTTAGTGATTTTCTTTAATTGCCTGTAACTAGGGAAATATTGAGCGTTGGGGTCTAAAATTTTGTTTCCTCTCATATTTTGACATCTGAAAACTTATCCCAAAGTTTGAGCAAAATCCGTGATCCGGAGGTCTGATACTCTCCTAGTAAGTAATTAAATAGTATGATTCTTCTTTTTATATCCCATTTGCAAGCTCTTTCTCCTAATCCCCATATTTCTTTGGTTGCAGCTATTCCTTTCTTTTTCAGTTCTTTTATGTGATCCTTATGATTCCCTTTCGAGTTGAAAACTTAAGTATTCAAATGTTTTCGTTTCTTTTATATGTTTTCCTTCCCATGTCAAAGGTTCTTTTTTTCGTTACCTTTTTTGTTAAAAATCAGAACTTTACTTTTCTCCGGGTTTAGCAACAGGTCTCTTTCTTTTAAAAATTTTTTTAAGGTGTGCATCATGTCTATCAGTGCTTCTCTATTTAGCGCTAATAGCACTATATCGTCTGCATAATCCAAACTCCAAATTCTTGTATTTCCTATTTTAACACCTCCAATGTTTCTTTTTCTAAATTCTTTATCTAATTCGCTTATATATAAACAGAACAAAATTGCTTAAAACGCATCCTTGTCTTAGTCCCAATTCTATCCAGAAGTCTTCCGTTGTGCCTTTCTCAGTTCTCACTCTGGCTTTCGTTTCTTTATATAGTCCTTTTAGTCTTTCGATTAAATATTTACTAACGCCTATTTTTTCCAGTATCTCCCATAGCTTTTTCCTATTAACAGAATCAAATGCTTTTTTTAAATCTATAAATAATGCGTATAGTTTTTGTTTTTGTTTTTTCTTTTTCCTAATCAGGTGGTCTAGTATGTATATGTTGTCTACAGTTGATCTCTCTTTCCTAAATCCTGCTTGACATTCTGGTAATAAATTTTTTTTTTCTACCTCAGCTTCTAGTCTTCTCCTAATTACTTCAGCGTATATTTTATATGCTGTTGGGAGCGGCGTTAATCTTCTGTAGTTATTTGTGTCATTTATGTCCCCGTTCTTATGTATTGTAATTATAACGCCGGTTTTCCAATCTTCAGGTATTTCTTCTCCATCCCATATTTTTCCTATTATTGCAATTAATTTATTCGTTATTTCTTCGTTACCGCTTATCCATACCTCGTTAGATATATCATCCCAACCAGGAGCTTTGTTTTTCTTCAAGTTTTTCCACGCCAGTTTTATTTCATCAACCGTGATTTTCTCTTTTTCTTTTTCTGTGTTTTCAGTAACCAGGCTTCTTTTTCCTCCTGTTTCTCTGTTGCTTGATCCTTTTAATAATTTTTTAAAATGTGTTTTACATTGATCTATTGTTATCTCATTCTTATTAGTTCTCTTTCTTTTCTTTTTTCTATGTTTACTAATATATTTCCATACTTGATTTTCTCCTTTGATAATTTTTAGCTCTTTTAGTTGTTTTCCTTTCCATTCTTGCTCCCTTATTCTACATATATTTTTTTATTATCTTCTTGCTGCAAGATAGTTATTTTTGTCTGATTTACCTAGTTTCCATTTTCTATATTCTTTTTTTGTCTTTCTTTTTGCTTTCGTGCAGTTTTTGTTCCACCATGATTTGTACCCTAACTTTCTTTTTCTATATTTTTTAATTTCTTGAGTCCATGATTTTTCTATTATGTCTTTAGTGTCTCTCCATCTGGTTTCTACATTGTCCTCTTCTTTTTCTATTATTTCGTTGCATAGTTCTTTTGTTATTTCTTGGAATCTTTTTATTATTTCTTCATTCCAAATGGTGATTTTTTTTATCTGTTCTGTTTCTGTTTCTGTTGTATTTCTACCTGTTGCTGTTTGTTCTCTTTTAATTTCTAATGCGAGTGGTAAATGATTCGATTCAACTCTTTCCTGTATTTCAAAGGTTTTATCCTTATTCCATATTTCGTCATTAAGAGGAGGTCACGTATCTCTGTCCTTTTCTAATAAAAAAATTGAGTTTTTCACAGAAACTGATAACTTTAGCAAAAAATGAAGAGAAAGCCGCATCTCGTATCAAAAAAAGTAATATTTTCTATGATAAGAAAGAATTAGTTTTATTGCTTCGTTTTCAAGAAAACCTTGAAAAACTTAAATCATAGAGGTTAGGGTGGACAATTTGGTTTTTCAAGGTTTTCTTGAGAACGAAGCAATAAAATTAACTTTTTCTTATCAAAGAAAACATTGATTTTTTCGATACAAGATGCGGCTTTCTCTTCATTTTTTGCTAAAGTTATTAGTTTTTGTGAATAAATCATTTCTTTGATTAGAAAAGGACAGCGATACGCGACCTCCTCTCAACAATAATATAGTCTATTACTGTCGAGCCTCTTGCACCTATGAATGTGTATTCGCCTTCTCTGTCTCCTGTTGTGTTGCCGTTTAATATTTTCCATCCTTTGTTTTCGCATAGATCAATTAGTTTTTTTCAGTTGTTGCTGCATTTTTTGTCTTTACTTTTTCTATATACATATTCGCCGTCTCTATCTAAGTTTATGTATTTACCTTTTTCTCCTATTCTTATGTTAAAGTCTCCTTCTATTATCATTTTTCTTTTATCATTTTCTTCTATTTCTTCGAGTTTATTTATTATTTTGTATGTGTTCTTTGAATTGTAAAGTGATTATTATATAATTATTTCATCTATATCATTTTTCATCTATAATCTCTGTTTTTATCAAACCCTCTTCTACTAATTTTGTCTTAATATCTTTTTTATTAGTCCAGTTTTTCTTTATTCCTATAATTAATCCACCTGCCGCCCTCCCTTTGTTGTGTGTTTTTTTTGCCTCAATAATTTCCCACTCAAATTCTACAGGTAATATTGATTTTACATACTCAGTGTTTATTTTCTACCCAAGTTTTAAACAGGCTCACAAAATTACTTTCTCCTATATATTCCCAAAATTCGACATCCTTATTATATATCCCTGCTACATTCCAAAATAAAAATTTTTTTTTATTATTATTACTTTTATTTTCTGTTTTTTTTCCTATTCTTTTATTAGTGTTTTTTTCTTTTTTCCTTCTTATTAACTCTCTACTTGTATTTACTTTTGTTACTCGGTTATAATTATTTTTGCATATATTTTCATTACAAAGCTTATCGTTTACCTTATCGTTTATCTTATGTCTCTTATACTCTTTATCTTTTGTTAATTCTAATATATTATATGTTCTTTTTTCCTCGTCCATTTTTTCCTTTCTTTCTTTTTTCTCAACTATTATCTTTTTACTTACATTACCTTTTATTTCAAATTTTTCTTTATTTTTGTTTTTGTTAAAGATTATATTCTTATTTTTATTTACCTTTTTATTTTTATTATCATTCTTATTGTATATTACATCTTTTAGCTTACATTTAGTCTCTGTCTTATCCCTTTTTGTTTCATTAACAATTTCCTCATTGTCTATGTTCCATCCCTGGGCTTGTCGAAATTTATTTGGTTATCATTCTCTGTGCCGTCAAGTGTTTCCGTGTCGTTTGTCGTCTGTTGTCTTTCTCTTTCTTTAAGTTCGTTCAGTTTTCTTTTCACCTCTTCATATTCAATTTTATTCAACCTATCTTTATCTTCCTACTTAATCCACTCTCCCTCTACAGACACTCTACCTATTCCTATTTTAATATTCCAATTATTTAGTTTTCTTTCGTAGGCCCATTTTTTAATTTCTTCCTGTCTTTTTCTATCTTCAAAGTTCAAGTCATTTTCGATATGAATATTTGTCCCTTTTAATTTTGATTTGTTTCTCATTACCTCTTTCTTTTCTTCTTCGTTACTTAGTTTTAATATAATCACTCTATCTCCACCCCCGCTGATTCTTGCGTTTATTATATTTACTTTAATTCCTATTTTCATCGCGAGAAACCTTTCAACCCACCCTTTTAGATCATTTTTATATATTTCGTTTTTTTCAATTTCATCTATCTGTTCCTTCATACCCTTTAGTACAATATTATATGCCTTATCTAACCTGTCTTTATCATATAAAAGTTTTTTCATCTGTGTTACCTCTCTCTCTGTTAGCGTTTCTGAAACGCTGCTAAACCTGCTCGTTGTGCTTCTTGCTGCGCTTCATCCGCTCAGTCTGCTTCGTACACTTTTTTCACTCGACGCACTTCTGAGGCTCCAGCTGGATCAAGTGGCGCCATGTATTGGCTCGTACATGTAGAATTCGTCTGTCATGTCTCCCTTTGTGTCGTCCGGTGTCATTAATGCAGCGTTTAATTTTTCATTCATTTCTTTAATTTTCTCTTCTAATTCTCCTATTTTTTCAGCCATTTCTTCTGTTTGTTTTGTTAATTCTTCTATATTTGATTCTTGTGTTTTATTCCTAATCGTCAATTCTTTTCTTTCTTGTTCCCATTTGACTTTGTCGTTTTTTACTTTGTCCCTTAATTTCTCGTGTTCTTCCTTTATCACTTTTATATCTTGCTGCATTTCCTTTATATGATCTCCCTTGAAAGTGACACTTTTGGCATTCTTATTTTTATTGAGTGCAGCGTCTAGTGTAGTTTGTCTTGTGTTCATTTTAGCCTTTTCATTATTTGTGCTTTTATTTTTATCCTCTTTGTCCTTTTCACTTTCTTTTACTTTGTCCGCCGTATTTCGACTATATTCTCCACGCCGTGCTTCCTAACCTCAATCTTTGCTTTTTCTTTCAAACTCTTTTTTCTCTTTTTATACTTTGTTTAAATGTCAACTTTTTCTTGTTTTATACTTTCTATCGTTATTGCTTTTAGATTTTGCGTATTTTTTAGCTATTTATGTCGAAATATAACTGTAATAGTCGTTTCTATTGTGCGACATCAGAAACGCGTGCGCACCTCTC
This sequence comes from Anastatus disparis, assembly GCA_017163975.1. Classification (NCBI taxonomy): domain Eukaryota; kingdom Metazoa; phylum Arthropoda; class Insecta; order Hymenoptera; family Eupelmidae; genus Anastatus; species Anastatus disparis. The sequence goes on along the minus strand of JAFFSR010000025.1, from coordinate 1,783,230 downwards.
CACGCTCTACACTCAAGTCCCCATTTCTTAATTAAAATTTTTATAAATTTTACCTGACGACTCTTCGCTTAGCGCCAGCAACGATAGTTCTCACTGTTTAGTGATTTGATTAAATGGTTGTTACAATGTCATTGATTCTAGCATGTATTTGATTGGGCGACATACCCTCAAAGAATTTTTAAAGCATATTAAACGATTTTTTATAAAATACCCCTAATGTTTTTTTTTAAACTATAGTAGTTTGCATCATTTTTTATCAATCTGACAATTTTCTATTGAAGGTTCTCTAAAATATCTATCAATCCAGCTGTATTTTTATAGGGCGATGCAATTTTAAAATTTTTTACGAACAGATTATAAAGTTTTTTCATCGCTACTCCTAATATATTTTCTTTGAAATATGCTCATTGCACCATTATTTTCAGCCTTTCAAGAAATAAATTGAAATGTCTCTAACATAGCTATTACGTCAGTAGGAGCCTGATTAGGCGACACGCTCATGAAGAATTTCGCGAGCTAATTTACTGTTATTTGCTAACTACCCTTAGAGTATTTTTTTCATAAAAAATACTTTACACCATTTTTATTCAACTTTTAACGACTTGATTAAAAGGTTGCTAAATTGTCAGTCACTCAGTGACTAAGTGATTTTCAATTAAGTATTCCTAGCATAATTTTTTAAAGTAGATTACTCCATATCATGTTTTAGCTATTTTTAAAAATTCTTATAATAGTATATTGTGTAACGAGTGAGGTTTAGTTGACTATTGCGCATTAAGGCCAGGTGGCGCACGAGCGTAGCGAGAAGTAGTGGTTTCCCGAGTTGTGCAGTAGTCAACTAAACCGAACGAGATTTTATTATTATTATTATAATAATTTTGTTAGTTTTTTGTCCCTTTTTAATATTATTCTCTGCTTGTTCACGTATTTTTTCAAGATTTCTTTCTTCCTCGGTTTCGAGTACTAAACACACAGAGTCATTTATTTTGCCAATTTGTTTAATACCGAATAACAATTTGCTTGGTATTTCGCTGGTAGAATTAGACATTGTATTATTTATCGCAAACTCAACATTATTAAGTACTTCATTCTATTTTTCTGGTATTTCAGTCAATTTCGCAATCATAGGCGTTATAACGCGATCCATACGCTCCACTTGGCCATTAGCACGTGGCGTACCTACAGCTATAAGCGTATGTTTTATTTCTTCGCTCTCAGTAAAATTTTTAAACTGATGAATTAAAAGCTTTGCCGTGATCTGTAATTAATAATTGAGGTTGGCTACATGCACGGAAATATTCCTTAAAATATTTAATTGTTTCAGCTGATTTTGTTGTTTTACTTGCAAATATTCTAACAAATTTAGTAAATCCATCTATAATAACAAGAATGTGATTAAAACCTTCGCTAGTTTTCTCAAGCGGGCCAACATAATCAGCATGCAATGTATTAAAAGGAATATTTCTCTTCTCAATGCTATGCAGAACACCTTTTTTCCGTTACATGGCGAGTATTCAATACAACGCAAACAATTTAAAATATAGTCTTTTGTTTTTTCACGCATTTGCGGAAACCAATATATTTTTATTAAATTTTCAAAAACTTTGTCTGCACCAGCATGTCCTATATCGTCATAGCAGGTACTAATTACATTTTGTTTCATTGCACTAGGACCATAAAAAAGTAATTTATTTAATTTGTCTTTACGATAAACTAAACCTTCACGTAGTTCATAAAATTTCATTTACGATTTTTCAAGCTGTTTACGAATCTTTTTAATTTCTTCGTTTCTGTCTTGACGCAAAACTAGGACCTGTTCAAATGTATTTTCTTCAATAACAAGTATACTATGATATCTACTTAACGCATCTTCATGTCTCATGCGTTTCCCTGACCTGTGTACTATTTCAAAGTCATAGTCTTGCAAAACCATAGCCCATCTTAATATTCTTGGGTTTATATTTTTCTTACTTAACGTTAAACGGAAACTGTCACAATCTGTGACCACTCTAAAATGAATTTCCGATACGTACACATGAAATCTTTTTATAGCATTAACAACTGCTAAAGTTTCTAATTCAAAGCTATGATACCGCGATTCTACTGATGTTGTTCACTGACTGAAATATGAAGTAGGCCTAAAATTTCCATCAATTTGTTTTTGCAAGAGTATGGCTCCGAACCCTGATGCACTTGCATTACAGTGCAATTCTGTTTTTAATTTCGGTGAATACACAGCTAATATTGGACTTTTTGACAAACAATCTTTTAATTTTTCAAACGCTTCTATTTCTTTTTCTCCAAATATAAATTTCGCATCTTTCTTTACAAGATCATACAACGGCTTTACGATTAATGAAAATGACTGAATAAAACGCCGGGAATAACTTGCAAGACAAACAAATCTAAGCATTTCTTTTTCATTACGAGGTATCGGATAATTTATTACTGAAGCGATGTGCTCAATACTAGCAGAAATACCGTCTGCATTAACTCGATAACCTAAATAATTTATTTCTTTTTGGGCAAAAAAACATTTATCAAATCTAAAATTTAAATGATTTTCTCCAGCTATTTTAAAGAATTGACTTAGCGTTTTTAAATGTTCATAAAAATCATTAGTCGCAAGTAATAAATCATCCGAATATGCTATTATTTTTCCGGATCTTAACAATGATTCAAATACTGTTATTATGAAGCGCATAAAAACTTTTGGTGCGTTCCATAAACCAAACGACATACTAGGTATTCAAACTGACCTAATGGCGTAACGAAGGACGTATATTTTATTGAATTTTCTTCCATCTTAACATGATGGTAACCATTTTTTAAATCAAGTAATGTAAAAAAATTTTTCTCTCTCAACTGATCTAAATTATCGTCTATCAATGGACACGGGTGATTATCTTTCATCGTGATTTTGTTTAATTTGCGATAATCAATACATAAACGTACTTTTCCTGATTTTTTACGCGCTAACACAATCGGACTTGCACAAGGCGAAGTGCTTGGTCGAATAATTTTACGAACAAGTAAATCGTCTAATATTTCACGCAATTTTTCTTTATCTGAAAAAGATAATCGTCTCGGGCGGAAACTAATAGGCTGCTCATGTTTTAACAAAATACGCATTTCAAAATTAAAACTTTTCTTTTCTTTTTCTTTATTTTGTAAATATTGCGTTTTGAATAATTCTTTAATTTTCTCTACATTGTCATGGCCGATTTCTTTATTAATTTGCAATTTCTCTTTTAATATTTTACATTCTTGGATACAATTAATGCTTAAAATTTCATACATTGAATTTTCAAAATTTTCAGCTAACTCATTAGTTTTTGACGCTATTATCATTTTCTCATCAATTACAATTTTTATATACGGATTAGACGAAAAATCACGACCAAGGATTGCAATAAATTCCATTGTGTCGTCCGGAACTACATAAAATTTCATTTTTATTTGAATTCTTTCAATTTTTACATCACGATAAAACATACTTAAAATATTTAACTTAGAACCATTAATACCGCGAAACTCGCATTCGTTTTCACTTACAGGCATTGTCGCATACAACGGAACAGAACTATTTTTTATTAAGCCGATCAGTGAGCCTAAGTCAACCATCGCATTTAAATTATAATTACAAACATTACCACTATGATCCGCAATCGCATATGTTATTGAAACCATGTAGAGGACCGTAAGCGACGGTGCTTGAAGAACATTCTTTGATGTCGTCGAACTGTTTGGCTGCTTCGTGTTTTTCTCTTGCTTTGTTGATGTTCGTTTCGGGAAATCTTTCAGTTATTGCTCTGTTGAATCACATTCAAAACACGTGCCGCTTGCCCTTTTCGGTTTTGTACACATAGTTGATATATGGCCTGCCTCTGAACAATTGTAGCATTTAACTATTTTCTTTTCTTGTGACGTAGAAAATGGTGTTTTATTTTATTTTTTATTTTTTATTTCACGTTCACTTGTATTTTTTACACCCAATGTAACTTTTTCAAAAGCTTTAAGTAAGTCAAATTTATTTTTAAAACATTGTGTACGAGCTTGATCTTTCAATCGATCGTCTGGTATACCATCCACAATGTAATCTACGACCTCATCTTCCGAAATTGGTACTCTGCTCGCCAAAATTATTTTATCATGAAAATAGTCTGAGAACGACTCACTTTTTTGCCGTTTTCTACATTCAAACTCACGTCGTAGAGCTAATTTTCGGGGTCGATTATAAAACATTTTTTCCATTTCTTCTAACAGGTTATCAACTTCTAGTGACAAATGTTTGGCTTTGAGTGAAACCAGGTATGCGCTCTACCTTTTAATTTTGAGCTTATCAATACTCTTGTCGCTGTATCATCGAGACGATAAGTCTGTCGAAGTAAAAGAATTTGCTGTTTCCACTTCCAAAACGAATTATCACTTGCATCAAAAGAACATAATAATTCTCCAATACACTTTATATTGACATTAGCAAGTGACGAACTTCCGACACTAAAAAGTTCGTTGTGTACACCGTTTCTATTGTTTTCTGTGTTCACGTTAATTTCTCTTTCACGCTGGACAATTTCTAACTCACGACGAATCACATCTTTTCCTCGTCAAAGAAGTTCAATTTCACGGTTTTTGTTTGTTATTACACTTGCTACTAATTGGTCTTGTAGAGCTGCTTGCATTTCACGCGTTTCGTCTCTTATACGAGCAGCTTCTTGCTCTGCTAAGCGTGCTGCTTCCTCTCTTTCCTTCTCAAGTCGTTCAGCTTCCGCTTGTTCACCTTTGCTTGAGAGTATAGCCCATATATCTGAATCGGCTTCTTGTAATCTTTAAATCAATTCCGTTTTTGCACCATTAGTAGACAACTGTCGTTCACGAAGAGCTTCCTTTAATTCATTTACAAGAGAAACTGTCGGTTTTAATACCACCATTTTGATTTTCACTATGTTCACTTTTGTTACGCAAAAAGTTGAACACTTACACTACCAAGCGAGTCAAAAGAAAAAAAAAATACACTTATTTTTCTCTTTTTTTTTTGCCGTCACAAAGAACAAAAAAAATCAATAATCACTTTAAACAAATGTCACTAGTCTGTCACACAAAGTAACAAAATTAACGCAAGTTGATTACCGTCCGCGAAAATTCAATAAAATAAAAGAAAAATGAGAACACTTTATCTCACGCCGATTCAATAAAATACGAAAAATACACTAATTCCTATCCCGCTTCTGAGCTGTAGGGGAAATTGTCGGATGGCTTGGGCAAATAAAAAGAAGTATATGTTTTCTTGTAAAACAGTTTTATTAAAATAAAATAGTACGGGATGATAACGTGCGCGGTTCAGTTGCTTATATCAAAAGTCGAAGCGATGAGACGCAAAAGACGGAAAGACGAAAAGAACCCTGTGCCGCTGGCGTTCATGGCTTTTACCATCAGAGCACGGACCTTAGCTTTCACAGTCGAACGCCCTCATTGGCTATTAATGATATTAGTCAAAAAGACGAGCACAACACTTGTACCGCGTTGAGACTCGCGAACTCCGTGTAGAGCACATAAGTAGGGGAGGTTGCTAGCTGCTGCTGCAACCGACACGCATTACTAGGAATCGACGACCAAAGGTCATTCTTCGCAGAATTACAGTCACCTGATAAAATATTCTACACGTTAAATGTTGAATAAAAATGGCGCAAAGGAATTTTTTATGAAAGAAATATTCTAAGGGTAGTTAGGGTTGCGTTATGAGGTCTTACAGCTTGATCTCGAATCCACGAGTGTGTAAACCTTTCGTGTTAACTTAATAGGACACAAAAATATTCTTTTTAAAGTAAAATAATCTAAGTTTATTAAAAGAAATATACAAATACAAGTTATTCGTTATGACTGCCTGCTCGAGAGGCTAAGCAAAGAGTGACGAAGGTACAAAATTTTCTAAACTAGAAAGGTTAGTGTAATAAAAAAATGACAGCGTCGTTTGAGTACAAAATTACAAATTCCTACTCTTACAAATCTAAATTGTCATATAAGTAAAGAACGTTAGTTGAGATCAAGGGTTTTTCCGGCAATAAAGGACCCGTACTAATTACTACGTGTTTTCCGCTATGTTATAAATGTATAAAACTGAATAGTACCTTTTTCTTATATTGAAGAATATATTCCCTTTACACAGAATAAAGATTAAAAATAAGCAAAAATATGTTAAACTTTAAAGCTTTAAGATAGATATGTTAGACTTAAATTATATATTTTATTACGGTATTTTAGTAGAAAAAATTTGTTTTTAAGTTTTTTGTCCCTTCTTTCTAATGATCTCGAAAGAAAATATATTTTTCTGTTGCACGGCAACAGTTAGCGAATAACAGTATATTCGCTTGTGTAATTCTTCATGAGTTCGTCGCCCATACAGACTCCTACTGAAGTGATAGCTTATGTTAGAGACATTTTGATTTATTTCTCGAAAGTCTATAAATAATGGTGCAATGAGCCTATTTTAAAAGAAATACATTAAGGGTGATTATGAAAAAACTTTATAATCCGTTCATAAAAAATTTTAAAAGTCTGTCGTCCTATAAAAACACAGCCGAATTGATAGATTCTTTAGAGAACCTTCAATAGAATCTTGAAAGACTGATAAAAAACCGCCTTGAACGGTCAAGTTCAAATGAATTAATGATATATGATTAAAATTTATAAAATACATAAATGAAATACAAAAAAAGTTAATGTTCAATATAGTGATGAATTACGCTATATTAATATGAAATACAAAGTCATAATGTTCACGCTAAATACAAATTTTCTTAAATTTAATATTCGCTATAAATTTATCGGTAAAGGTGATAGTTTTTTCACACAACGTTTATATTCACCACTAAGAGTTTTCATAGTAACTACACGAATGATTCCATCAGCTCCTGAGGGGCTATTCAAGTAACGATACATATGTATGTATGGCGCTGTATGTATGCGCGCGCATACTTTTTATTCTCTTACCGACAACTATCGTCGCGATACATACATGTGTATCGTTACTTGAATAGCCCCTCTGGGTGCACATCGGTGATTTTACCCAGTGGCCAACGCATTAGTGGTGTTGCATCTTCTTTGATGATAACGATGGATCCAATGTCAATATCTTGAGCGCTTCCTGTGTGCCATTTTTTCCGCACTGTTAAGTTGTGAAGATATTCTTTATGCCAACGCTTCCAAAAGTTTTGTCGCATTTGTTGAATTTGTTGCCAATTGGATAAACGTGCAGCTGGTATACCTGTAAGATCGTGTTCTGGTATGTTTGTTAAGCATTCGCCAATAAGGAAGTGGGCGGGAGTTAAAACATTAAGGTCATTAAGATCAGAGGAAATAGGTGTGAGTGGTCGAGAATTTAAAATGGCTTCTATTTCAGTTATATAAGTTATAAATGCCTCAATTGTTAATAATGTTTCACCTATAACGCGTAGCATATGTTTTTTAAACGATTTTACCGCAGCTTCCTAAAGTCCACCGAAATGGGGTGATCTAGGCGGGATAAGATGCCAATTAATGCCTTCGTTGGCAAGTGTGCTACTGATCGTATTTGTATGTTCTTTAGAATTAATAAATTTATATAATTCGTTTAATTTATTCTTAGCACCTATAAAATTCGTACCGTTATCTGAATAAATATCTGAGCCCTTGCCTCTTCTTGCAAAGAAACGTTTAAGCGCCGCTAAAAATGCTTCCGTAGTTAGATCCGATACTAATTCAATGTGTATGGCTTTAGTGGCAAAGCATACAAATATAGCTACATAGACCTTTTCTTTATTACGGTTACGATGACGTTTTTCTTTAACGAAAAATGGGCCGCAATAGTCTATACCTGTGTGCAAAAAGGGACGCTCGAACTTAATACGATTTTCGGGCAAGTTTCCCATTAGATAATTAGATAAGGTTGGGTTGGCTCTAAAGCATTTAATACATTGACGAATAATTTTTTTTATTGAACTGTGAGCATTAATAATCCAATAATTTTGTCTAATTGCATTTAAGACCGCATGTACACCAGCATGAAAATTTTTTAAATGCGTTTCTTGAATTATCAAATTGGTGACATGATGATTTTTAGGTAACAAGGCTTGATGTTTCTGATTATTGTTAAGCTGCTTCGATAATGATAATCGACCTCCTACTCTTAAAATACCTTTCGCGTCAACAAAGGGATTTAAAGGTACGAGATTACCAATAACCGTTTTAGATTCTCTCAATAGACATATTTCTTTAGAAAATGTTTGCTCTTGAACTTGTTTTATAATAACATTAACAGCTGTTTGTAATTCGGTTGTATTTAGCGGTTCTGCTTGATTTAATTTGTTCAAGTTTAAGATAGCTCGATCATTTTTATTTTGTTTCCGATCGGATACGATTTTTCGACAATTGTTCTAAAATCTAAAACAATATGCAATAACACGTTTTAATCTATTAAATGTTGAAAAGCGTTCAAATATTTCGTTAGTATTCGATTGTACGGTTATAAATGATATAGTTGGTTTGCATTCTGGAATTGCAGTATTAACGATTTCAAATATTGGCCATTCGTTTTCATCGTTACTTAGCCAATGAGGACCGTTATGCCAAAGATTATTTTTTAAAAGTTCTGCAGGTGTAAGTCCACGAGATATCAAATCCGCTGGATTATCGCGCGATGGTACATGACGCCATTGAGATGAGTTAGTATCCCTATTAAAAAAAATCAGGTGATAAATCACCTGATTTATCAGGTGATTTATCATGCCAAAACATCATGTAACGATTTTGTTGATCTTTACTCATTTTAAACCATGCTTAGTCAATTTAGAACAATTTTTGAAAATTTTGAAAAATTTTGAACTTAGAAAATTTTTTAGATAATTTGGTCTTAGAAAAAATTTTGACTAAATCACAAAAAAATTTCTAAGTTCAAAAATTTTTAAAATTTTTCAAAAATTGTTCTAAATTGACTAAGCATGGTTTAAAACGTGTAAAAACCAACAAAATCGATACATGATATTTTGGCATGATAAATCACCTGATAAATCAGGTGACTTGTCACCTGATTTTTTTCACCAGGGATACGATTGAATTTCAGAAACGCGGTTACTAACAAACGTTTTAAGTATGTGTGGTGATGTGTTAATCCATTGTAAAGTAATAGTGGAATCGGACCAAAAAACTATTTTATCGAATTTACAATTGTGTAAGGAACCTTCTACAACCCTAAATAATTGTACTGCTAATTGGGCTGCTGACAGTTCTAATCGAGGTAAAATTAATGATTTCAAGGGTGCAACGCGAGATTTTGCACATAGTAGTTGCACTAAACATTCGTTATTTTCGTTATACGATCTAATATAAATACATGTACCGTAGGCTCTTCCACTAGCATCACAGAAACAATGTAGTTGTAAATTGGTACAATCGGTAATAATCGTTTTTCTGCTAAAGTGTGCATCATAAATTAACGGTAGTTCACTAGTAAAAGTTTGCCAAGCTGTAAATATATTTAAAGGGACCGATTCATCCCAGTCGACCTTTAATTGCCATAATTGCTGCATTAAAATTTTTGCCTTTACAATGACTGGCCCAAGTAGACCGAGAGGGTCGAAAAGACGAGCAATTTGAGATAAGATTTCCCTTTTAGTTACCTTTGTTGTTTGTTTGGATGTATTTACGGTATAGGTAATAGCATCCATTTTTGCGTTCCAATAGACACCTAACGTTTTCACTGTATCGTCGATATTTAAGCTTAAATAAGATTGTTTTGACGTTTCAAAAAAATCAGAAACTAATCTTATATCGTTCGAAGCCCATTGTCTTAAGTTAAGACCGCCGCGACGTGTGAGAGATATCAAGTCGTTCCGCAGCTGTTTTGCTTCTGTTAGAGTTCTCGCACCGGTCAATAAATCGTCCATATAAAAGTCTTGGCTTAAAACATGTGGAGCCTTTGGAGAGATTTCCGCCTCGTCAATCGCTAATTGTTTAAGCGCTCTCGTTGCTAAAAACGATGCCGGTGTAGTACCGTACGTTAAGGTATTCAGCTTAAAGATTTTTATAGGCTGATTTTCGTTATCACGCCAAAGAATTTTTTGAAACGCACGATCGCTTTCGTCCACAAGAATTTGTCGATACATCTTTTCGATATCGGCTGTTAAAACATATTCATGTGTCCGGAAACGTAATATAATTGATAAAAGATCTTCTTGGATGATGGGGCCTTTCATTAGTACATCGTTTAATGAAATACCGCTTGTCGATTTAGCTGAAGCGTCAAACACAACACGTAGCTTGGTAGTCAAGCTAGAGTGTTTAATCACGGCATGGTGGGGTAAAAAGTAACCGATGTTCTTTGAATTTTTTACGTGATCTAAAGTCATATGACCAAGCGCTTCGTATTCATGCATAAATTCTGTGTATTGCGTTTTGTTTTCAGAATTTTTATTCAACGATCTTTCAAGTGATAAGAACCTTTTTAATGCTTTATTATATGATTCTCCTAATTTTTCCTTTGATTCGTTAAAGGGCAATTTTACGATGTATTGTCCTGTAGTTAAATCTCGAATAGTATTGTTTACAAAGTGAGATTCACAAGCAGCTTCTTCGATTGATAAATGTTTCTTTTGTGATATCTCTTCTATCTCCCAGAATTTCGATATTTGTTCTTGCAAGGCAGTAGAAGAGAAATTACATATTAAACCCTTTTCAGGAGTATTTGAAGCTACTTTACCGCCGATAATCCAACCTAATCGAGTTTTTTGTAGTACTGCGCCGTATTCGTTTATTTGCATTTGACCAATTGATAATAATTGATAAAATATTTCGGCACCAATGAGCGCATCGATTTTGCTCGGTTTATAGAATAAAGGGTCAGCTAAAGATAAATTTTTCGGTATAGATAAGTATCGTTTGTCAATATGCTGTGAAGGTAGAGTTTCAGGCAGATTCGGTAATATTAAAAACGTTAAAGCAATAGAAAATTGATTTATTCTTGATTGAATTCCTGTTTTAACAGATTCCTTATAATAATTGATTGTATTATTTATACCGTTTACTGGAATATTTATGTTTTTGCGATCTAAATTTAATCTGTTAGCAAATTCTTCGGTAATAAAATTAAATTGTGAACAAGAGTCTAGAAGAACTCTGCAGATATGAGTGTTACCTTCCTTATCTATAATGTGAATTAATGCCGTCGAAAGTAATACTTGTGCAGGCATATCGATTGTTAAATAGGACGCTTTCGTTTGTTGAACAGTCGTTTCTTTATGAAGCAAAGTATGATGTTTATTATTGCATTTTTTGCAAAGAGCCGATTTACAATTATTTATTGTATGATTAGATCTCAAACAATTCAAACATAGTTGCATTTTATTTATTAACGCGATTCGTTCGTTTACGTTTAACGTCAAAAGTTTTTCACATGCTTGAGTGAAATGGTTACCTTTGCAAATATGGCAAAAGGCAACTGTTTGAGCTTGGTAAGAATATGCTATGTTATTTAATTTTTTATTATTAAAATCTGTTGAACGATACGGTCGATTTGTCGGATTATTAATAATTTTTTCGTTCTTCTCTTGCTTTGACCCTTCTAAGATTTTTTGACGTGAGTGCAAAAATTCTAGAAGCATTTCCATTGTTGGAGCATCTATATCTTGAACGCGTTCTTTCCATCTTAAACGAGTTTCTTCGTCTAACTTTGAGGTAATCGCGTATATTGGGAAAGCTTCTAAAAACGGTCTGTTTAAAGCTTCAAGGGCACGGTAATGCTTGCGCGCGTTGTCTACTATCTCGCCTATATCTGCAGCGCTCGGTTTACTACAGGTAGGTAGATCGAAAATCGCCTTTATTCTTTTGTTTATATACGCGTTAGGATCGTTATAATATTTTTCTAATTGATTCCATGCTACCAAGTAATTGGCATCAGTAGTTCCTAGCGATTCAATTTTGTTTGCTGCTTTACCCGTTGAGCATGATCTAAGATATATGAGCTTTTGTGCGTCCGTAAAGCGACTGTCACGATGCACAGCTGCTTTAAAAGCATCAGAAAAACCCGGCCACGATTCGTATGATCCACTGAATTTGGGTAACTCTAATTTAGGTACATTCATGTATAATTGCGGTGCATTTAGATTTTCGTTATTATGAGTTATTTCAGAATTTATATTAGAAGACGTAGAGGATTGTTGTCCGATTTCTCCTCGAATAGGTGTAAAATTTGCCGCTTTTATAAAATTATCTAATTTACCACGACACGAATAATAGCCTTCTTGATAACTTATTCGCTCTTCGATTTGCTCATCTAATTCTTTTTCATCAACAATTGTTTCTATTTCGCTTTGTACCGTTTCGAATTCATTATTGTCCTCAATTAATTTTTCTTTTCTAAGCAAAAGTTGATATTTATCCGTTTCACTATCGTAAGTGTCTAAAAACTTTTTTAATGTTGTTAGTTTAGCCTTTAAAACACCGCGTTGTTTTTTAAAAGATTTGAGCTGTTTGGCGATATCTGACGTTTCAAACATTTTAATCGTTAAAATTAGGGATTAAGTTTAAAAATAGGATGGCGATATATTCTTAACAAACAAACGAACACGTACTTACTCAGTAGTTGCTTGAATGGATTCTTTACTGTTGATTTATACACCAAAATGCCTTTGTTTAGATTGCTTGTAGATGCTGATAGATCTGTGGTTACGTTCAAAACCTTCCTTGATAATTCGTTCTTGTCGTTCTGTTATCGTTATTTTCGTTATTTTTTGTTTCGTTAATTTGACTCAAAGTTGCGTTCGAAACTTTGTCGTCTGATGATGCCTCTGCTTTCGTTGATTGTTGACACTAGTTTTCAAAAAACTGCACGATTTATAGATTGATTTCGATTTTTTTTGTTTAAACTTGCACTAGTATACACTTAGAATATTCACTTGTATAACGTTAATAATGATATGAGTATGCGATACTTTTTTACACGTGTATCCGGCTCGAAGGACCAAATGTTGCGTTATGAGGTCTTACAGCTTGATCTCGAATCCACGAGTGTGTAAACCTTTCGTGTTAACTTAATAGGACACAAAAATATTCTTTTTAAAGTAAAATAATCTAAGTTTATTAAAAGAAATATACAAATACAAGTTATTCGTTATGACTGCCTGCTCGAGAGGCTAAGCAAAGAGTGACGAAGGTACAAAATTTTCTAAACTAGAAAGGTTAGTGTAATAAAAAAATGACAGCGTCGTTTGAGTACAAAATTACAAATTCCTACTCTTACAAATCTAAATTGTCATATAAGTAAAGAACGTTAGTTGAGATCAAGGGTTTTTCCGGCAATAAAGGACCCGTACTAATTACTACGTGTTTTCCGCTATGTTATAAATGTATAAAACTGAATAGTACCTTTTTCTTATATTGAAGAATATATTCCCTTTACACAGAATAAAGATTAAAAATAAGCAAAAATATGTTAAACTTTAAAGCTTTAAGATAGATATGTTAGACTTAAATTATATATTTTATTACGGTATTTTAGTAGAAAAAATTTGTTTTTAAGTTTTTTGTCCCTTCTTTCTAATGATCTCGAAAGAAAATATATTTTTCTGTTGCACGGCAACAGTTAGCGAATAACAGTATATTCGCTTGTGTAATTCTTCATGAGTTCGTCGCCCATACAGACTCCTACTGAAGTGATAGCTTATGTTAGAGACATTTTGATTTATTTCTCGAAAGTCTATAAATAATGGTGCAATGAGCCTATTTTAAAAGAAATACATTAAGGGTGATTATGAAAAAACTTTATAATCCGTTCATAAAAAATTTTAAAAGTCTGTCGTCCTATAAAAACACAGCCGAATTGATAGATTCTTTAGAGAACCTTCAATAGAATCTTGAAAGACTGATAAAAAATGATGCAAACTACTCTAGTTTAAAAAAATACACTCGGGGTAATTTATAAAAAATCGTTTAATATACTTAAAAAATTCTTTGGGGGTGCATCACCCAATCAAATCCATGCTAGAATAACTGACATTTTAAAAACCTTTTAATCTAATTACTAAAAGTTGAATAAAAATGGTGCAAAGTCCTTTTTATGAAGGAAATACTCTAAGGGTAGTTAGCGAATAACAGTATATTTGCTCGTAAAATGTTTTAAGGGTGCGTCGCCCAATAATCACTATTACAGTGATAGATATATTCAAACCTTTCGGTAGCATTCTGAATAATAAAAAAAAATGATGCAATGCTTTATCATTGTAAATTTTAGAGTTATCGGAAAATGTTTAAGAGTGAAAACATCCACCTTAAATATCTCAGCTTCCCCAAGGGTTAGGGAGCTAAATTTTTTTTTAAATTACAGGTTTTTTTGCATTTTAAACGTTGGTTTCCTATAGGGGGCGAATTTCGAGTTTCTATGGGCATCCTCCTTTTGAGAGATAATTTTAGATGCATAAATATAAAGAAAGCCAATATATTAGACTCTAACGCTCAGTATTTCCTTAATTACAGGTAATTAAAGAAAATCACTAGAGAAGTGATTATATTTTCAAAGGCTCTTAATTCTTCAGCATTAACAACTAAAAACTTTAAACTGTTTTTAAATGAAAACTGAGCTTTAATCCTTTCGAAATAACACTTACAATATATCGAAACATTATTTTTTCACACTCTGCGCCAAAAGTGGGTACTTTTTGCGCCTCATGTGTAAAAATCATATATTCACCACGGGAGCAAATGAAAAATGCCTTAAATCGTATGTTTGAGATCGTATGATTTAAGACATTTTTCGTTTTTACTTGCTAGGTGATTAATATTCTATTTTTCTAAAGTTATAGCGTAATAAGGATCAGGCCATATTTCAGCCTTTATTATTAATGTTTGGAAAAGGGAATTCAGGTCAAATTTATATTACACTGTAACTCAGGAAAAAAACAATGTTACGATATACTGTAAGTGTTATTTTGAAAGTATTTAAGCTTAATTTTATTTAAAAAAATTTTTTACTTCTAGCTATCAATGCCAAAAAGCTTAAAGTGTTTGAAAATCTAGATTAAATCATACAGGCAATCAATATTGAAACGATGAGAAGTAACTAGCTCTATCATGCTATCCAATGTTTCCACATACAAATTGAAGAAATTTAAGGCTCTATAAAGTGTAATGTTGAGTATTTTTGATATATCATTGTAAAGCACACTGCAATTATCAAGTAGTAAAAAAATAAGAGCTTAATAAAGTTATTTGAACCAGCAATTTTTTTATTCTTTATTACTATGAGATGGAGTATATTCAACAGGACTGAGATTCAATATCTTTTCGTAATATTTCAACTAATAGTTAACTTCTATTTTGATGATTCAAAAATAAGTAAAGTGGCTCTCGGTGTAGAACATGCTTATACATTATCACGGACAAACCTGTTAAAGAAATTTCATTATTTTTTTTAAAGTTTTATAAACTCTTTATTTTAAGTGAAGAACATTTTGATGAATAAAACAAATTTCTTAGGTGAAAATTTGAGAATTATAAATATATTGGTTAAGTTTATAAAGCTTATTCGATGTGTCAGTTTACCGGGTATCACCTGCTTACCATTTAAATCAGGATCTTATTTACCCTGCTCTGATTATCAGATTTCAATCCTTTAAAATAGGGACCGGTAATCGAAAGGGACTATATTTGTAATATAGTATATCATAGTACTATATTACTAGTGGCAAAGGACATGGGTTCGAATCCTGGCCAGGTACCTCTAACTTTTTTTTCGAAAGAAAATAAGTGTATGTGCCATTTATATCGCGACCCTTTAAAAATCCGACCTCATTGGGTATCGGTTGATTGTTGGTTACAAAAGTGGCTGACCATCCATCGGTAGTCAAAGTTTTCGGTATGGTGGGTCTGACAGTCCTAGCCTGATGTCATGTGTTAAACAGATGCCGGGCGGGGGACTTCCTCGACTTCACCATATATAAAAGGTTAATCATATAGAGGACAATATCCTATATATATTAATCTTTTTTTCTTAAAAAAAAAAAAAAAAAAAAAAAAAAAAATACTAGTGGCAACTATCGTTGCCGGCGCTGAGCGAAGAGTCGTCAGGTAAAATTTATAAAAATTTTAATTAATAATTGGATTGTAATCCACATTTCAATTACCAGGTCTATCATCGTACTTTTTCACCTTCCGTTGTAATTATAACATAGATAAATTGTAAAACAACTCAATAATAAATACATATAAATTATATAAATGCACTGGAACTAAACTTTTGTCATAATTATAACACAATAGTCTTATAACACAATCCTATATGAAACATGTATATAGGGTACTAGCACCCCCCGTTGCGGCTACACAAGCACTATAGTTGGGCAGAACTCGGTAGACATTGAAACTGATTTTCAGAAACTATTATTTATTAAGAGGAGGTCACGTATCTCCGTTCTTTTCTAATCAAAAAATTATTTTTTTTTTGTAATAACTTATAGCTTTAGCAAAAAATAAAGAGATAGCGCTGTCTTGTGTTACAAAAAGCAATATTTTCTGTGATAAGAAATAATTGATTTCATCTATTCGTTTTCAAGTAAACCTCGAAAAACCAAATTCTTTACCCTAACCTCTATATTTCAAGTTTTTCAAGGCTTTTTTGAAGACGAAACAATAAAATTAATTCTTTCTCGTCAAAGAAAATATTACTTTTTGTAATACGAGATGGGTCTATCTCTTAATTTTTTGCTAAAGTTATTAGTTATTGCAAAAAACTCAATTCCTTCATCAGAAAAGGACAGATATATTCGACCTGCTCTTAAATATTGCTCACATGAATGTATTACTATGATAGAGAATAAGTGCAATAAAAATTTGCTGATAAGTTGTACGCAATAATCTTGCGATATAAGTACTTCTACCATGCTAATATAGTAATTATACTCTTATCAGATTCATCGATAATCACTGGAATTCCTCGATGATTGATTCTCACCCTTTGTTACTTCTAAATTTTTGCTCAACTATTTTATATCTTGAATGCCTAATTGGACTTTTTAAGAACATAAGTTGCCCCGAAGAGCTTTCTATAAGGATTTTCATGTTCTCCAGGTTTTATTTTCCGTAAAATAATTCAGAACAATTTTTCCAGAATTTTCCCGGGGAATCAAACTCTGGCCCACTAAAGCGCAAGCCAAGAGCCTCAGCCCCTGCGCTAGCACCCTGCTCTAATATATTAAAGTAAGCGACAAAACCGGTTGCCACCTATTGGACAGTCAACGGAGTGTCAAGTTGTAATAAAAAATCGTCAGTCATTCAATAGCTGATTATCACTGGCCTGATTTATTTATATTGCTATCGCCCGACGTGCCGTATGAACAATTGAAATCGAAAAAAAAAAGAAAATTAATGCACGAGAATCGTTTAAAAGTTACCTATTTTTTTTTTAAGAACGAGTTAATTTATTTTTGAATAAAATATTAATACCAATATTCAATGTAACAGACTATGGTGTAGATTTGACTGGCAAATTTGAAGCAGTCTACATATTGATGGTGTATTATATTTAAACGACGTGCCTAACCTTGTTGATAAAACCATATAGTTTAACCGCACAGCTGAAGCACATGGTTTTACCACGTATTTTTTTTAAACAGGGATCAATCCCGTTATTTTGGTGCACATTATATTATTAAAGGATTATTTTGATAAACTTTGTTTTGAAATGAATCCCGTAGGAATGAATATAGAATCATATGAACCTCTTTTGGGACGAAGATTTTCTCATGTTTTTTCTATAGTATATGATAAAGATTAGTATTCTTCAATCAATGCTTTTCAACGACATACTAAATACGAAAAACATGGTTTGAGATTGAAAAATGGGACATTAAAATGTAGGTATGATTTTCCGAAAGACGTTCAATATGATAGTTTGATTGATGATTCAAAAGGTTTTTAGAAATATTATCCTCAACGAAATGATTCATACGCTCAACAATATAGCAACGTCGTTACCCAAACTTGGCGAGGAAACAGTGATGTCTCAATGATAATCAAGGATACAACAGCTTAAATGCAATATATTGTTAGATATACAAGTGAGGGTGGAACAACTTCTCGTACTTATAAGGACCTCATAGAAAAATTTTGTAAGAATGATTCGAAGAATAGACTGCACGCAAGGCGTTACCGTAATTGATTATTTCTTCTATCAACGAAAGAGATTATTCTGCCCAAGAAGTTGTTCATATTTTAGATATATCCATAATTCTATTTTCTTACTCATTTCGTATTGTTGTCTAATTTGATAATATGTTCTTATAGTCAAAGGATATTAAACCAGATAAAACTCATAGTGCTACTACCGAGAAAAATATAATTCGCCCAGAAAAATATGATGATTATTCTTTATTTAAATTTACCAAATGCATTAACCTAAATGGTCAACAATATACCAAGAATAGAAAAGAAAATATTCTGCAAGTCCATCCAATTTTAACTGTTAATAATGATAGTGATGTGGAACCCTATTATCGCCTACGATGTATTCTTCTTATTGTCTTTTCTGAAGCGTGGGATACGTTATGGAAAGTTTATGGAACTGATGAATATTCTTGGTTTTCATTATACGAAGAACATGATGTAATATCTATTGAACCGATAAACTTGAACTTGAATGAGATAGATGAAGACTATACAGATGAGTGCAATAATGACGACATTTATTATAACACATATGAACTGGCCTCGACATTACATAATGAGAAATCCTATGAACAATTAGGACAATGTTTGATAGATATTATTCGTATTTGGCAAACAAATTATACAAATTTCCCATCAATTGATGAAATCGGAAATTTTTTAATTAATTATAAAGATGAACAAAATTGTGCCTCAATTTCGAAATCGAATGAAATCGAAACATTCTTCTTGTCTGCTGAACAAAAAAAAGTACTAAATGTATATATGAAACAAATATTTCATATAAATAATAAAGATGTAAGCCAAATTAATTCGTATGATGAAATTAAAAGAGTGCTAATTCGAAGAAAAGCTGGTTCGGGAAAAAGTACATTGATCTATCGAATTGTCTAAAAAGTAACGAGCGATCTGGGTCCCGATGCTATCGTTGTTACGGCACCAACAGGTGCAGCAGCTTTGAATGTGAATGGTTCCATACTACATTCATATTTTCGATTGCCAATATTCACCACTAAATTCGAATCTGTAAAGGATGAGGCGTTGCGCACTTTTTAATTGAAAAATAAGAAGTGGAAATTTATTATTATAGATGAAAATTCGATGATTGGTGCGAGAATGCTCGATCAAATCGAAAATAGATGTGAGGATATGTTTTCGTTGATCAATGAACCATTCGTCGGTTTATGTGAGTGAATGTTTGGCGATTATAAACAATTATCACCAGTAAAAGATATCGCTTTATTCAATACCTCGAACGAGGATTCAATGACCACGAATGGCATGATCGTGTTTAATTCGTTTCAATTATATTTTAATTCAACGATTTGTCATCGCCAAAATACGGATTATACTTTTTCTGCGTTATTAGATCGTCTAGCAAACAGAAATATATCGGCTGAAGACTATCATTTATTATCAACAAGAAGTGAAAGTATTTGAAATCAAGAAGATCGTATTCAATTCACAAACGCTATACATTTATTACCAACCAATGAAATGATATCAGGATAAAGAATGAAAATCGTCTATGCAATCTTCAACAACCGATACAGTAGACAGTTCTGATTTACCTAATCATCGTGACGAATTTTTAGGTTCATCAAAAACGCTGTATTTGGCCGTAGGTTGTAGAGTAATGCTTTGTTACAATACGTGGACGACAGGAGGATCGGTGAACGGCTATTTCCTTTTTTATAACAAGAAAATAGTTTCCTTTAAAACTGGCATTTGCTACGACTATCCATAAGACACAAGACTTGACCCTATCGCGGGCAGTTATCGACATAAGATAGAGTAGCAGCGTACAAAAAAAATTAAAAAGTAGTTTTCAAGTAGATTAAAAATTTTGGGCGATATTATGTTTTCTAAATTTTACAATAAAAGGAGATTCGATGCAATCACAAAATCGATGTGATTGCATGTGTATATGTGAATGTATGTGTGTAAGTGTATCTGTGTATGCGTACGTGTGTATATGATGTAAAAGATTGAAACAAAAAATATATATATATATATATATATATATATATATATATATATTTATGTATATATATGAATAATTATGAATATATACGTATAAATGAAAATGTACTACAAAATGCAATTATATTTCAAAAAGATACGAAAATTTTTTTTTTCAAATGGACGAGATTTGGAAACCTTTATGACTATAAATACCAAAAAGAATAGGGTTCTTTCTCGACCTACTTGACAACATTTTTGATTTGATTTGACCAGATATATCGAATGGGCATAGCGCAATTGAAGACAAAAGGAAGGTAAAAAAATCAGCGAAATAGTCCTAGAGACGACTTCACTGTGCTCAGCGTAATAAAGAGCCTAAACAGATTTAACAATACCCGCAATAGTAATGGACCAATCATTTGAGCAACCATTTTGACGAACTACTGAGTAGGTTCTGTCACGTAAATAAGAAGCAAACTATATGATAACCTTATCCGAATGGTTACAGGTTCTCAGTTTTTTTTAATGATTTGCCATGGGACATCCTGTTAAATGTTTTTGAAACATTATAAAGCAGAACCCATACAGCAGGTTCCATCGAATGATTGAGCAAAAGGTTTCACTTCGAAAAAACCTTATAGTACGCTTGCAGAAACGTATTTTTCAATATTTCACGAAATATCGTTGCAACATTTCCTAAAAATTTTGTTAAAATATTTTTGTAAGGTTGTTGTAAAGTTTATTTGATATGTATCTATATAACCTCTTTGCGACATTACTGCAAGGTTTCAATATTATCTTTCTTTATAGTCCTTTTGCATATTTTTAATGAACCTTTCTGCAAGCTTTCACTGCAATTTGGCAAAAATATTCCGAATGATAATATAAACCTTTTAGTGAAACATTTAAAAATACTTGCAATATTCTTTTCTGAATTTCTTTGTAGTACGGTATGCTTTTGAAAGTTTTATTTATGTTCTTACAAACGTTTCTCTTTACTAAATTATTGAAAAAATGTCTGTATGTTTGTTTCTAGGACCTATTAGTACGAAAGAAAATTCAACTGGCTAATTTTTTTCATAAAAGAATCATATCCTGCAGTTTCAGCCAAATCCGTTTCCCGAAGGTGGGGTATTACTCTCCTTGTAAGCTAAGAGTGATTATTTTTTCAAAATATTATGCAAAATTAAGTAGTTTTCAGTAATTTTTTCAACTTCGGCTTTAAGATACTTTTTTTTAATAGAAAAACTAAAAGATGATCCGTAAAAAAGCAAATTTAACACAAGTATACTTTTTATTTGTTGAATTGTATTTTCCCATCAATCAAATAACCTAAAAATTCTGCATATTGTAATTTGCAATAAGCGGGTATATTCTATGTTATTTAAAAAAAAAGTGTTTCTTAAAGATTTACCAAAAATTGATAATTTCCGAGTCGGAAATTCATTAAAAAATTTAATTAACAAATATATTGAAAAAATAGAAACATTTTAGCACCCCTCACTCTTAACCCTTTTGTCTTAGAGAACTCTAAACATTTTTTGCATATTTTGGGTACGAAATAGAACATATACCGAGACTTTTTAAAGATTTTTATTTATTAATTGTACGAGTGAAATGTCCCAAATTTTTGTTATAGTTTTTTACAATTAAATTAATACAAGGATCGTCCCTTCTCATTTTTTCAAAGCTCTCGTGAAAGCTCTACTCAACCTCCTTAATCATCTTCAAAAGTGTAAAACAATTGAATTAATCTTTTTAAAAATTAAGATTACGTATGGTACCTTACAAAGAGTAAATTGATGAAATTACATTTTATAAGGTAAAATACGTACGTTCTACACTTTATCATAAGTGAAGATCAATTGAATAAATTTTTTAAAAATTAATATTACGTATTATACCTTACAAAGAGTAAAATGATGAAATTACATTTTATAAGGTATAAGACTTACGTTTTACACTTTCCCGTAAGTGTAAATCAATTGAATTAATTTTTCTAAAAATGGAGATAACGTTTTACACCTTACAAAGTATAAATTGATCAAATTATAATTCATAAGATGTAAAACGAACGTTTTACACTTTATCAAAAGTGTGAATATATCAGATTGCTCTTTTGCAAATTAAAATAAAATTTTAAACCTGAAAAAAAGTGTAAAACCTACGTTTTGCACTTTATCAAAAGCATAAAATTATAATTTTACACGTTAGAGGTTCAATTTTTATACCCTATGGTTAAGAGTGTATGTAAATTAGATCTTAATAAACTAAATGATGAAGATAAAAATTCAGAACAAAATGAGAATTTGTCCACCGGTTCAATCGACGATAATTATAAAGAGTTAGAAAACTATGTTCAAGGTGTCAAAAGAAAAGCTAGTACCAGTTTGAGTCGAGACGTTAATGTCCGTATGAAAGATAATTTCATTGATAATAGTATTAATTCAATAAGTAGTATTAAAAGGATTTTAAACTAATTTCATGAAAAACAATTTTTTTTTTTTTTTTTTTTTTATAAACATTATAAATCTAAATCGTATTGTTTTTAGGTTGCTGAAAAAAAAATTATAAGAACTTGCATAAGTCATTGCGTAAAACGGACAAAAAACTTACAAATTTTTTAGATCAAATCGACGATAACGAATGTGAAAAAATATATGAAGCTTTAATCAAATTATTTATTATTTTTATATAAAATTTGAGAATATGAACTCGAATTATTTAAAAAATTTTATACAACTGTTGCGACCAGCATATGCATCACGACTAGCGAAGATCGAAAAATTGTCTAACGACATTTTAACTCAGGTTTACACGAAACATGTTAATGATATAAAATTTTATTTGAATGGCATACTATTAATTAACAAACAAGAACCTTTAATTACTTTAATATACGACAAAAATGAAAAATATATGTTTGTCAAAAGACAAGAATCATCAAAAGAAGATTTTCAATTATTTGTCCATAATTCAATTGAAATTGTAAAAAAAAAATATGGTACTGATATATACGCCGTAATTTCTGATGTGAAATTTTTACCTAGGCCTATGAATCAAGATCAAAATTATTATTATTTGACTTGCATTTTGGTGAAATCGCAATCACTAGTTGAATCAATTATCGATTGTAAGTTTTTAGATCAAGTAAATCTATTGCTAAAAAATTTTTCGATACCGGCTTTACAACAACAATTTTATTGTAAAAGTGGCATATCGATAATAAAATTAAATGTTGATGATTAAAAATCCTACTATCATGCATTTTTTTCGTGCTATATAAATTTAAAAACGATGCGTAAAATGATTGGAGAAAATGTTTATTCTTTCAGCAAAGAAATAATTTATTTATTATACAATGATGATTTTGAATCTAAATTAAAAGAAACTTTACAAATATTAAAATTTGTCCAAGAAGTGTCAGATAAAGGAGGATTAAAATACTCGTAAGCTGATATAATCGAGGACTGGAATATATTATTATTTAATACAGAAAATTAAAATTACAAAGCAATAATAATAAATTTATTGAATACAATTTTAAATCCTATAGCTTTAGCAGCAAATTATTTACATCCTAAATATCAAGGAAAAAGTTTTATAAAAACTGATAGTTTTTCAAACCAGTTGCTTCAGTTTCTTATTGAACGACTTTATGAAGATTCGATGAATAGCTATTTTGAACATCAGGAAAAAAGTGGCACGTTCAAAATTTTATTTCCTAAAAATTACGAATCAGCTGAAGTATTTTGGCGAATTGCTGCACATAATCATAAAAATTTATCTTATTTTGCGCTAAAAATTCTTGATATTTCACCTTTTACTAGTAATAAAAAATTTAATTCTTTAACGCAAAGTTTTACAAATTCAGAGGGCAAAATAAAATTACAGAGCTTTATCACTTACTTAAAATAAACGAATAGTTTTTTAGTTATAATTAAGGTGTATTTAATAGCATAATATATGTAATATTTTCATATATTTTATATTTTAAAATTAAATATAAAACTAAATAAAAAGTATAAAACTATTTTTTGAAACCTACTACTACTATTTATTATCATCTTTATTTTATTCGTCATATTCATTATCAAAATGAGCATTTCGGACATTGTCTTTTAGTCGTAATGCATAATATAAGCAAATCAATTTAGTTGATCTTTAAGGCTTTAATCTATTACGTTTTGGATCATGAACATACGCTCATTGCAAAAATAGTCTTTCTAATTCACCCATCGATGCACATATATTGTGTAATTTTAAAGCAAGTTTGCCTAGCTCTGGATAAAAATATTTTGCAGCCTTCCAAAAAGTTTCCCATGATTGATAATTTCTATCGAAAAGTATTTTCAATATACCTTCTCTATTTGAGTAACTATTAAGTTCAGCTAATCCATTCGCGGTTAAATTTTGTTCAAAAAATTTGTTCATTTTATTTAGACTTTCTACTAAATTAGCAAATCTTAAACCCTGGTATACAGTATGTAAAAAATTCGCAGCTAACCCGTGTTTATTGATTACTTTTATTAAACGATTTTCTATTAAGACTCCATACTGTTCATTCACTGCTGGTAAATTCAAACTTAACCAATATTCTGTTGCATCAGCTACATTTTTACTTGTTTGTTCGCATTTCCGTATTATTCACAAACAGAATCTAACAATAGATTATCTTGCAATCTTGCTTCTAAATTATAATCAAACAAAAAATTACTATTTTGATTTTTCATAACAGCACCGTCATTTGCTATTTATCGCATCAAATGTACATTTTTTAAAAGTCGTCTAAAACAATCTCTATAACTACACCAACGCGTATCACCTGCTAAAACAATTCTATTACTACTTGCTTCAACTAATAAATTTTCTAAATTGGGAGACTTAAATTCCTTTAAAAGAGCATTTACTTGTTCAGCAAATGGTAAATCGACCATTGCTTTACATAGTAAATTTCCGCTATGGCTATTGCATGTAGTGTGCCACAAGTTTTTCATTCTTCCCATCGATAATATGTTGGAAGCATTGTCAGTTGTAACCGCATAGATATTCGCATTATAACGTTCTCTCGAAATAACTATGGATTGATCAACGGCTTCATTCAAATTTACGGCCGTTTCTCTTTTGTTACTAAAATTAAAAGATTCTAAAAATACATATTTTTCACTATCTAATCGAAGCATTGATACAACATTTTTGGTGTTTGTTGAAGAGTTTTTCCAATCATCCATTAATAGGACAGCGTCTACTGTTTCTTCTTTTTTTATCTGAAATAGATGTAGCTAATGTTTTTCTAGTAGGATTTTTATATCCAGGATTAAGGTGTCGAACAAAATTTCTAAAGTAAATTAATTCCACGATGACAAAAGGAATATTGTAACCGAAAAAAAGTCGGCTAGTAGCAAATCAATTTCTTTTGAATCAATCCTCAGATATTGCTTGTTTCTATACAAATGAATAATCTTTTATATTTTTTTTCACAAATTATAACAACAAGGCTAACATAATTAATAGAAAACTTTGAATCCTCACCTTTCTTCCATTTTAAAAATTAGTTCAAAATTTTGATTCGCAATATTTTTATTAATTTAATAACTAAATTTTATTTATTTTTTAAATTTAAATTTCACTCTGAAGCTTGTAAAACTGGAAAGTTGTGATAGTTTTCTTAGCTGTCAAAAATCAAGTGATGATCTTTTTTTATAAATGTTCCTTGTCACACGTTACTTGTAACATTATTTAAAAATGTTGTCTGGCGCTTATTAACTTAATGATCTATGGTCTTAATAGAATCATCTATGCATATGTTATTTTTCTGCCATAGCCCACACAGCATGAAAGATATCATTGGAATATTCCGAAATATTCCAATGAAATATTTCATTGAAATATGTATGGAAGCTTTATGGAAGAAAACAGGAATATTTCTGGAATATTGCAAAGAAAACTTTCTACGAAGAACCCTTGAAAGCCTCCGTAGGACAAGAAACCTTCCAAGGAAGATTCCGTTGGAAGATTAACGAATCATTGCACCGAAAGATTCCATGAAAGCTTTATAGAAGACTCCGTTTTCCTTTCGGGAAAATATGAGAATTTTCACCGGAATATTCCGACTTAAGTCTCCTGGAAGATTCCGTAAACTTCCGTAAATTGATAAATCATTGCACTGAAAGAATTCATGGAAACTTGAATGGAAGACCCCGTTTATCTTTTAGCGAAATATTTAAAATTGTGATTGAAACATTCCAGTGGAAGCCTCCTAAAAGCTTTCGTAAACCTTCCAAGGAAGATTCCGTTAGAAAATTGATAAATCATTGCACCGACAAATTTCATGGAAGCTTGAATGGAAGACTCCGTTTACCTTTCAGCAAATTATTAGAAATTGTCATTGAAACATTCCAGTGGAATGCTCCTAAAAGCTTCCGTAAACCTTCCAAGAAAGAATCCGTTAGAAGATTGATGAATCATTGCACCAAAAGATTTCATGGAAACTTGAATGGAAGACTCCGTTTACCTTTCAGCGAAATATTGGAAATCGTCATCGAAACATTTCAGTGGAAGGCTCTTGAAAGCTTCTGTCAACCTTCCAAGGAAGATTTCGATGGAAGATTGATGAATCGTTGCACCGAAAGATTTCATGGAAACTTGAATGGAAGACCCCGTTTACCTTTCAGCGAAATATTGAAAATTGTCATCGAAACATTTCAGTGGAAGGCTCCTGAAAGCTTCCGTAAATCTTCCAAGAAAGAATCCGTTAGAAGACTGATGAATCATTGCACCAAAAGATTCCATGGAAGCTTTATAGAAGACTCCGTTTTCCTTTCGAGGAAATATGGGAATTTTTACTAGAATATTCCGACTTAAGTCTTTTGAAAGATTCCGTAAACCTTCCAAGAAAGATTCTGTTGGAAGATTGATGAATTATTGCAGGGAAAGACCCAAGAAAGCTCTAAGGAAGACTGCATTTACTTTGCAGCTAAATATTAGAAATTTTTGACTGAAAGATTCGGGCCGAAGGTTTCAGGAAGCTTTCTTAAACATTCCTTGGAAGATTCCATCAGTAGACTAATGAACCAGGAATTATTATTTTGAATGCATGTAAAACGAACACTACACTAGCACTCATAAATATGGCTTATTCTCGATTGTAAGCTAATAAAAACAATGTTAATGACGCTTTAGCTACACTAAAGAGACATTTTTATAAAAATGAGATAATTGTTATAAAAATTAGGTAGTTTTTTTTAACGAAAATGACTTTATTGCAATAACAACAAACAAGTCCTTTTCCATTAAAATTTTTCATTATATCTAATGACGATATTTTTTCGATACATTACTTGACACACCAAAAGGCGTTTTAAATAACGTCATTTAGTATGTTAGGGATTAGGACAAAAAATAACGTCGTTTAGTATGTTAAATGTTAATAAAAAATGACGTCATTTTTTAATAACAATGACGTCCTTTTTTATATAACTTCCTACATAGCATGAAATATTTCAAAAATATTTCTGAAATATTGATATGTTCGCCAAGAAGATTGATTTGAAATATTTTATGTGATGTTTCTGTAACATTATTTCATGATTTTTTGAAATATTCATTTGTAATATTGTTGAAAGATTGCAGCAACATTTGATCGAAAGATTCATGGAAGATTATGAATCTTTCAAGAAATGTTTCTGAAATATTTCTAAAATCTTTCATGAAATATTGATTCGTAATATTGTTGAAAGATTGCAGAAATATTTTATTAAAGGATTCATAAAAGATTATGAATCTTTCAAGAAATGTTTCTGAATTATTTCTAAAATCTTTCCTGAAATATTGATTTGTCATATTGGTCAAAGATTCTATCAGATATTATTTTTGATTTTGTAAGAGTTGCATCTCAAACCATATTAGATACCTATACATTTATTTGTTATTCAGAATTTAAGCGCTTATTTATTTGTGTCTTATATACTAAACGAGAGAATGTCCCACCACTTGCGAGAGTTTGTCAACCGCATTTACGATCACATGAAAATATAATCAAGTAGCCAGCTACTGGCAAGATGGAAGAATTGCTATGCACTCAAGATAACTACAAATATTTAGACAATATTTCTCCAATATTTCACTGTTATATTCGTAAATTTTTTGGAACACTTCATAAAATGTTTCTGGAATATTACAGAAATATTTCATGAAATATTTTTTGAAAAATTTACGAAAGCTTCCAGTACGTTTCCGCTGAAATATTTAATAAACGACTTGAGGAAGACTCCTGATCGAGGACATATCCATCTTCCGGAAACTTTTCACTGGAATCTTCCTGGAAGCTTCCAATGTTTTTTCTGCAGTGAATTAAATCTTCCACGTTTTCTTCTAGGAAGCTTCTGGTAATATTCCACTGAAATATTCAACGAAAAACTTACCGAAGCTGCCTGGAAGCTTCCACTAAAATATTTCAGGAATGATGTACGGAAGCTTCGAGTAAGCTTTCACTGAAATATTCTATGAAAGATTTACGGAGGCTTCCAGTAAGCTTCCACTGAATTATTTCATTAATAATTCATGGAGGCTTCCAGGAAGCTTCCACTGAAATATTTCATTGATAATTTACGGAGGCTTCCAGTAAGCTTCCACTTAAATATTTCATGATAAGTTCACGGAAGCTTCCGGTAAACTTCCGCTGAAATATTTAATGAACGACTTGAGGAAGACTTCTGATCGAGGACATATCCATCTTCCGGGAACTTTTCACTGGAATCTTCCTGGAAGCTTCCAATGTTTTTTCTGCAGTGAATTAAATCTTCCACGTTTTCTTCTAGGAAGCTTCCAATAATATTCCACTGTAATATTCAACGAAAAACTTATCGAAGCTTCGTGGAAGCTTCGACTAAAATATTTCAGGAATGATGTACGGGAGCTTCGAGTAAGCTTTCACTGAAATATTCCATGAAAGATTTACGGAGGCTTCCAGTAAGTTTTCACTGAAATGTTCCATGAATAATTTATGGAAGCTGTCGTTAAGCTTCTATTGAAATATTCCATGAATAATTTACGGAAGCTTCCAGTAAGCTTCCACTGAAATATTCCATGAAAGACTTACGGAAGACTCCTGATCGAGGACATATCCATCTTCCGGGAAGTTTCCACTGGAAACTTCCTGAAAGCTTCTAAACTGTCTTCCACATCTTTCGGGAAGCTTCCAGGAAGCTTCCAGGAAGCTTACGTGCTGTGTGGGAGATCATAAAATCAGTAGTTGAACAACAAAATTTTCAAAGAGGTACAATGAACGAATAAGGTGTAGCAAAGAATATCATAAAAGATAGGTTCTAACTATAAAAAAGGTGATGGAACGTTCATAATATTTTCTACGGTATAATATACATATTATACATAAATTACATTTTTGACACGTACATGTCGAAAATTCCCGGCTCGTGTCGTTTACCCACCACTGTTCCAAATGCTTCTCAGGACTGCGCACGATGTATTCACAAAATTTATCACGCGTTAAGAGCAGGTCCTATATCTCTGTCCTTTTCTAATCAAAGAATTTATTTTTTTGCAAAAACTAATAATTGTAGCAAAAAATAAGGAGATAGCCCCATCTTGTATGATAAAAAGCAATATTTTCTTTAATGAGGAAAAATTATTTTTATCGATTTGTTTCGAAGAAAATATTGAAAAACTTAAAAAATATAGGTTAGGATGGACAAACCACTTTTTCAAGGTTTTCTTAAAAACGAAGCAATAAAAATAATTTTTCCTCATAAAAGAAAATTTAGCTTTTTATTGTACGAGATGGGGCTTTCTTCTTATTTTTTGCTACAATTATAAATTTTTGTAAAAAAAATCAATTCTTTGATTAGAAAAGGACAGATATACTCGACCTTCTCTTAAGGGCACAAAACACCTTTTTTCTGGTCCCAACATCAAATTTGGGTTAATTGCTTTTTTTATAGGAAATTTACCGTAGAATAAGCTCCAACAAGTTTTTTTATCTTATCTCATTTAGTTTCGTTTCTATGAAGAAATTAGTAAGATAAACTTTTAATTGATTTTTTTGTTATTTTTGCTATTTTGAGATTTTTCTCAAATTTTTAGCTAATCTTATTAAAACACTATAAGAACTTATTTTTTTATTACTTGATTCAATAATTCATGAATCATAAATTAATCTGCAAAATGTTTTTTTTAAGAGATTTAATTTTGTTTTTATTTATAAAGTATATAATGATATAACTTTTACAAATTTTAAAAATGTTAAGAATTATTTTAAATTGAATTTTTTAAATTTTTATTGATAGTTTTTTAGGTTTAATTGAAAAAAAAGAGTTTATTTTATTAATTTTAACAAAATATTTATCTTGATTTAAGTTCTAAAAAGTTTTACATCCATATTTGATTCCGTTTTAATTTTATAAAAAAACGAGTGGCACATAGTTATTCATGTAATTTTTTATTATTCATATATATTTAGATAAATATATATATTTATATATTCATATATAGGAGCGCGGTGGCGTAACGGATAGAGCTCTTGCCTTCAACGCGGTGGGCACGGGTTCGAATCCTGGCCAGGCACCTCTGACTTTTTTTCGAAAGAAAATTAGTGTATGTGCTACCCATATCGCGACTCTTAAAAAATCCGACCTCATTGAGTATCAGCTGATTGTTGGTCACAAAAGTGGCTGACCATCCATCGGTAGTCAAAGTTTTCGGTATGGTGGGTCTGACAGTCTAGCCTGATGTAATGTGTTAAACGGGTACCGGGCTGGACTCCCTCGACTTCACCATATAAAAAGGTTAATCATATAGAGGACAAAATCCTTTATATATTAATCTTTTCTTTTAAAGAAAAAAAAAAAATATATATTCATATATATATATATATATATATATATATATATTTATCAAATATGTGTATATATATAAGATTATTTATTTAATTAAATTAAATAACACACAAACATTATTATAATTGATTTTTATTCATTTAAAGATTTTGTTTTTATTATTCTTTATTCTAAATATTAATCTTACAATAATTATTGTAGAGTTAAGAAAAGTAGTTAAATGATTTTATATGAATTTTCTGAATATTAACAGAGAATAGTCGTATAATTTTATTATTTTAATTTACTATTTACGTTTTAACTGTTGTTAGTTTGGTTCGTAAATTTCGTTAATGTAAGTAAACTCATTAATTAGGAGAGAAGGAGTAGAATTTGTTTCTGACTCGATCGTCCTGATGTTTTCTCCACTCGGACTCCTTAAACTACACGATGAGAATGTCCGTGGCAAGATAAAGTTGGGCTTCCTCCTCTAATCACTTGAACGTTCGGTTAATATTTCAGATTATTACCTCGAACGTCACCTTGATTCACCTTAGATCTCAAGTTTTCACTCGTTGTCACTATTAACTGATTTCATTTTAATTAAAAATTATGTGATTAAATTTGAATTTTATATCTTAGTGTTTTCTTATTTTTATTTATTAGTGAGAGCTCTAATCCACTCACTAATATTTTTTTATATTAAAATAACTTAAGTAATAAGGACTTAAAGTAACACTTATTTTCCCAGTAGACCTGGCAGAGACTCTTGCGGTTGCCATCTTGTTGTAACTGAAAAGGCGGTGTAGTGACGTAGAGGTTTGATTTTATTATCTCGCGCCCGGACGATCGAGAGATGGAAGCTCCAATCAAACCTCGACATGTAGTCAAAATTTTCAGGACAGGAATCGTTTAACTTCCTAAAAGTTCATTAGCCAGCTTACTTATGAATTTTTCCTTTCTTCTTCGTCTCTCCTTTACACTTGTATACAGTTGACGGTTGAGTTTTCGCGATTAGTCGGTATTGGGAAACGCTGACTCGGGACATCGCATGGAACTAATTTTGGTTGTTAACCTTTTAAATAGAAATGAATTTAAGATTTACAATTTTTAAATTCAAGAATGTTTTAATAATATTATATTGATTTGAAGGGCATAGTTTCATGGGATGTCACAATATTATGGGACGAAGATATGCGCCCTGTTCTAGGATAAATTCAGAACAAACGTGCCTGTTTTCTTTTAATATCTTACAAATAATACATGACTTTGATGAAAAATCATTGATTATTTTATTACTTATTAATGTCAAATTATTTTTGTCTTTTATGCTATAATATTGAAAAAATCAATAATTTATAAAAAAATTATATCTTTTTATTACTATTTAGTTTTTGAATAACACTAATTTAAAAGTTTGTTTCATGACACAATATATAAAAAAGTTGAGATTTAGATTAGAACAGGACAAAAATAAATGACCTATTATAAAACAAAATTTTTAAGGGTTTGCTTTAGACCTACCTTATCGATCAATAATAATTTAAAAATAAATTTTTTTTTTTCCATATGAAAAAATATCAGAATTGTTTGTAATCCCTAGCGGAAATATAAAATGTTTAAAAATGTTTAAAACTGTTCACAACTGTTTATAAGTGTGAAATTTGGAACATTCGAAACAGTTATAAACATTGAAATAAAAAAAAAACATCATTTAAAAAGTTCGAAATGATTTCAAACAGTGTTTAATAGTTTTGAATTTTTTATGTTTGAAAGTTATAGATTATTTTAAATATTCAAAATATTTCAAAACAATTTAGAATCAATATAAACTATTTCTTACTAACTTGAACGGTTTTTAACAGTTTTAAACAGTTTTAAACAGTTTTGAAAATTTCGAAATCATTTCAGTGTTTCATAATTTTGTGTTTGTGAAAATTTTCTTTTATATATCAAAATTCATATAATATATACGAGAAAATGTTCACTTTAGTTTCAAATTATTCTGTATTGTCCAAAACTGTTTAAAAATGTTTAAAACTGCTTATAACTGTCTCAAATGTTCCAAATTTTATACTTACAAACTATTTTGAACAGTTTTAAACAGTCTTAAACCGTTTAGAATAGTTTTAAATAATTTTGAACTATTTCAAACAGAAACGCACATTTTATATTTTTACTAGGGATTGGAGATATCTTCTTCTTCTCTATTTGATTGCCAGTGGGTCTCCTTATCGCTGTGGACTAAGACCCATGATTTCACCTTATTCATGTAATTTTTATTGCCCAGGGGGGCTTTTTAATTTGTTTTTCCTGGTCTCTTAATTCTATTTCACAGAGAAAAATTCAGAAAAATTTTTCCAAAATTCTCCCGGGGATTAAACTTTGGTCCACTACAGCATGAGCCAAGAGCCTCAGCCCCTGCGCTACCACCACTTCTACTTGTAGAACTTATTTTAAACGAATGATAAGCGAAAGCGTTTAATTATGAGATGCGGAAGCGTGTAAAGAACAAGCCAAGAAAAATAATTCCTGCTGAAAATATTATATGAGCTCTTGTGTGAGATCTCATATGAAATCGCCTATGAAATCTTATATATATTGAATTTTAAAAATCAAATAAATATATGTGAGATCTTATGTCAGATTGCACATATATTTATTTTACTCTCGAAATTCAACGAATATATCTGTGGTCAAAAGGCAAAATAACATAAGTCTTATGCCTATACAAAGGACTTATGTTGTTTTGCCTTTTGACCATAGATATATTCGATTTCATATGTGATCTCATAGGTGATTTTATATGACGTCTTATATGTGATCTCCTGTGCGATCTCAAATGTGATCTCACATGGGATCTCTCATATTTTTTATTCAATTTTAAAAAATTAAAAAAGATAATTATTATTTTCTAATTTTTTTCTATATTAGCACAATAATTTTAGTTGAAATAAAAAATCCTTTAGAGCTGTTATTTTCTTATGAACTTGGATCGCAAATTAGATATCAAAGTTTGCAAACCTAACCTCAAAATACTATAAATTCAAGATTTGTAAATAGCTCTTCAAGTATGAGATTTTGGAAGATTTCTTCAGTTGTCCGCACTCAAATTGAATCCTACTATTTTTTTCTTGAATTGAAAAAAACCCGATTGAATTCATCATTTACTCATAAACTTGGATCAGAAATGTTATCAGAAGAGGAAGCTTCATCAAGCCCTTGTATATAATTACACTAATATTATAAATACGTCTTCGAACACTAGAACATTATCATATTCGATATCTCGTATTAGAAAAAGCAAAATTTTCTTTCATAAGAAAGAATTAATTTATTGCTTTGTTTCCAAGTAAAACCTTAAAAAACTTAAAATATAGAAAAACAATTTTTGCAATAAATGGTTTGACCATCAATTTATTTGACAAAACTTTTATTATTCTACGTTACTGCGTGAATAATAATTTAATGTTTTAATGTTGCCAACATTGGAAGTTGGAGGTACATATTTTCTTTGCGCTCTTGTTTATGATTGGTTATACTGGAATGACTGATATAATGCTGTATGGAAGTTGTTTTGCTCGTTTTTAACGTTTGTTTGTTTTTTAAGATTTGTAAGAGCAAAAAAGCATTTCTTGTTCTAGTTTGAATCGTAAAAATGTCACACTTATTGTAGTCAAATTGGATTGTAAATTGATACTTTTAGATTGGTATTTTATGATGTGTAAATTAAGCATGTTTAAAGTTTGGTTATGTACAAAAAATTTTATTGTTATGTACATTCTTATAATTTTTAATTTAATATTGCAGTTCCTGATGAGGGTTTAATGAGAAACCGAAACGTAGAATAATAAAAGTTTTGTCAAATAAATTGATGGTCAAACCATTTATTGCAAAAATTGTTTTAATTATTTAGCCATCATTAACATCAAATTTATAATTTCTATTCTGAAAATATAGAGTTTAGGGTAAACAATTCGGTTTTTCAAGGTTTTCTTGGAAATGAAGCAATAAAATCAATTCTTTCTTATCAAAGATTACTTTCTCTATTGGATTAAAGAAAAATACACATGTT
This sequence comes from Anastatus disparis, assembly GCA_017163975.1. Taxonomy (NCBI): domain Eukaryota; kingdom Metazoa; phylum Arthropoda; class Insecta; order Hymenoptera; family Eupelmidae; genus Anastatus; species Anastatus disparis. The sequence continues at coordinate 1,748,172 of JAFFSR010000025.1, read as the reverse complement.
TACATAGGGTCTATCACGCGCTGAATTTTTCGCCTCACAACAATATTTTAGACTTTTCAAACAAGATTAGCATTAATAATTATCCTATATATATATATATATGGCAAGAGTTATTGACAACATTATTGTCTTAATATATTGCACATCCGTGTATAAAAAATATTTCATGATCTTCTCTCACCTGCAGCGCCACCAAGCGGCAAATGGTTCCGTCCTCCTCTTCCTTAAGCGGATCCTTATCCGCTTTCGACTAACTTTACGGATCGAAAATAGCTAAAAAAGATATTTAGTTTTTATTTATTTTTTTTGGCTTGTTCTTTGAATTTTAACAAATTTACACGATTCCGTTTCTCATTTGTTAAAACGAATAGATATTTACAAGTGAAGGCAATTCTGATATATATTTTTATTAAAAATAAACGAAGTAACTTCTTTTGCTACTCTTAATCACTAAAAAATGTCTAAAACTGACCTTTAACATGACGAATAGTGTAAGAATAAAATATGTGTATTATCTTACTTTTAAGGTTTAGACTTACATCGCATACAAATATAATATTCTTATTATGAAAACTATGTGAATAGTCTGTATGAATATGATTATACATCATGGTTTGAAATTGTATTCAAGCAAGCTTTTAAAATTTTTCAGATTACGTTAGATTCACGACTGAATTAGGAAAACAAGCAATAAGATTGCGATAATACTCCAAAATAAAAGTGCAGTAAAAGTAAAGTTATAAAAACCTATATTATTTAAATTTCTAATAATCTGTATGATATATAAAAATAATTCATCAGTATGATAAAAAAGAGATATTAAGTGCTAAGTCACTGCCAGTTCATTGAAGGTGGTTTGTCATAATATTCTAAGACAAATAAAGCTGCAACTGTTTTTACGATGACATGCAAATTGTGTAACAATTGGTAAGACGTGTTATGCCGTAAATCTAAACCAGATGCAGCGTGCGTCATAGAACGACACTAAACCTATTGATTAGAAGAACTGTCATTAATCAGTAAACTGACCTCGAGCCTCGTATATATGATTTTTTCTGTGATATGAAATAAGTAACTTAATTTGTAAATACACAAATTCTGTACAAACCTTTGTATACGAACGGCATCGCTCCAGACCTCACTGAAAAGTGATGGCCTTCTCGAATGTAAAAGCCGGTATGCATAATTGTAGTGACTAGTATCTTAACTATTACTTGTTAATATCGTCTAAATCTACGTAAAAAATTTGTTTTTTTTTATTATTATTTGATCGCCAAGTATAATCATGCTCGAATATAGTTTAAAACCATAATCTATATTAGCATGCTTTAGATTACGATTGTTTCGTAGATGTAGAGGGTCTAATCACCGTGAAAATCATCTAATCGTAATATTAGAATATATAAAAATTAATTAAATTATAGACGAAATTTTAGATTTGATGTCGTTGACATTGATCACAGCTATAAGTGTAAAAAAAATGAAATTTTTTTGCACGTGAGATCGAATATCGGGAAAAATTAATTTTTTTCGCACACGAGATCTCGCGTGAGATCTCATGTGAGTTCTCATATGAGATCTCGTTTCATTTTCAATCGTGAGATCTTATGTCATTTTTTTCAGTAGGGTAGCAAGCGAATACGCATTACACAAGCTAAGTATAGGAGGGGAAAAAGAAGGCACATCGGCACATCAGCGTACAAGTCGTTGTGTATATGCTGTTTGGGTATTAGGTTACCATATGAGCGTTCAGTATGTATAAAGCGCGCACTTATACGCAGATACATCTTTAATGACTATTTAATGATTATTATTCTAATGCTTTAATTATTGAAATCTTCCTGTATGTTTGTATTATGTATATATTATGCATGTATAAGCGCTATATATTATCATATATATATATATATATATATATATATATATATATATATATATATATATATATAGCGCTTCTGCAAACAGTATTGTCTCTGATAGTCGCACAACAAATAACATGAAAACAAATTAAATTAGATACAAAATACTAACTTTTTTTTAATAATTGATTAGGAAAAAGTTTTAACAGAAACCAAAAGAATTTTTAAAAATCTAATATTCATTACAGATGTTTCTTCTGTTGCAAGACTTTTCAATAAAGTTACAAGTTATTGTATACATTGTTGAGAGCGCGGTGGCTAGAGCTCTTGCCTTCAACGCGGTGGGCTTGGGTTCGAATCCTGGCCAGGTACCTCTGACTTTTTTTAAGAGAAAAATTAGTGTATGTGTTAATAATATCGCGTGACTCTTAAAAAAATCAGATCTCATTGGGTATCGGTTGATTGTTGGTCATAAAAATGACTGACCATTGATCGGTAGTCAAAGATTTCGGTATGGTGTGTCAGATGTTGTGATAGCCTGATGTAATGTGTTAAACGGGAACCGGGCTAGAATCTATCTGATATTATCATATGAAAAAAGTTAATTATATAGAGGACAGTATCCTATATATAATTAACTTATTTAAAATTATTCAAATAATTTAAATCTTGTTTTTTTTTTCAATTTCCTCAAAAAACTGAAATTTATTCATAGGAAAATGATGATAATATATATAATAATATGTTTAACGTAATTGTTAATAAAATTTTCACTTTTGATGTTTCAAATGTTTAAAACTTTATTAAAAAGCATCAGAAATTCTCTTTATTTCTGTTTAAATTTCTTAGTAATTATTGAAAAATATACAATGAAAAAATTTTTGTTTATTTGAAACTAGCCTAATTTACCTCGCTTCTAACGTCGCTCGGTTGAATTTTCATATATTACATTATTATGTATAAATCAGCTAATTTTAAAATGAAAGAGAATTGCCTCAACTTTTAATATTGAAGTTTCGTACTGAATTAAATTTTTATATTTTTGTAAAAAAGGATTGATTAAAGTTACAATATGCATAAAAAATTGTTTAAATACAAATCATATCATGATGAATTAAGAATTTATCTTACTAAATTGCATTTAAATCAATGAAAAAATATGATAGGAATTCATTCTTTTTAATCACGTGTTTCAATAACGGACCATGAATAATTGAAATAGTATTTGACGTCTACTAGAACTGACAACTGCACGGCGAAAGGAAAGTACTGTTGAAATAGGTACTAAATCTAGTATGCCTAATTTATGTACTAAGATATTAAAAAAATGTGAGGATATAATTTCAATCAGTACTATAGCTTGAATTTTAGGGACTAATGTTGGTACTATCATATTATGAAGCAAAAGCATAAATTAATAATGTTTAGTGTCTCTTTTTCGGTACTAAGACTGACATTTCACGTATTCGATTCAAAGGCAATATTTCACAGAAAATGTGATTATTAGTCTCTTTTTATGCGGCTTTTGTGTTACTAAAATTAAAAATTGATAAATATAGAATTATTTATATAATATATAACTGTTTTAAATTACTAATAATCAATTTTCTAATTCGTGATATTTAAGAAATAAAACGATACATGTTTATCTGCTATACTTCGTTTTAAAATATTTAGCTTTTGAGTTTAAAATTGATTATTAGTAATTTAAAATTGTTAAATATTATATGATTTACATTATATTTATCAAATGTTAAAAATTGTTTTACAATTCAATGCTCTTTATGTTATTAAGTATTAATTATATTGAAGTTTCATACTTGATAGCGCCGCAGTGCGTATTATATAGGTAATATGTTAGTATAAGATAATTTAGTTCCGAGGAGGGGGGAGGCATGTCACAGAGGCTGAAAAAAAACCCCTATGTTTATGTTGAAAAAATTTAAAAATGTGAGGCTGGGGCAGGAGGGGGGAGGCTGGTGGAGGAGGGGGGGGGCGGAGTGGGGAGGACGCAATATATATATATATATATATATATATATATGCTTGAAACAAATACCTAAAAAATGCATGAATCCGAAGAATCGGAAATTCATAGAAAAAGGTGGTAAATATTTTAATTACAACAATATTTATGATTCACTGAAGAGTAAATTAACATTAGAATATTGAATTTAAATATACTTTATTGTATACATAAACAAATATTAAAGAAAAGCTTGAGTTTATTACACATAAAATATAAGGTTAAGCTTACATATGTCATAAAAGCAATGTCGTGTAGTTCTGTTCGATTTCATATATATAATTAACTTCACCGATTTTCAATAAAGAGCAAATATATGTAGTTTAATATTTGAAATAAAAGTAGCAAAAACAAAAACAAAAAATAAATTTTAAACATAGATTTACTTCATACTAAAAATCAGTAAAACTCAATAATATAAAGTTATGGAATAGAACAAGGAGCATTAAAAAAATAGAAAACTTCAGCTTTGTTTCTAAGAATATTTCACTTTAAATAGTATATTTTTCACCTAGGGAAAAAAAAATTGTATGTAAATTGTAAGGCACAATTTACAAAAGTCGTAAATTAAGCTCGACTTCGTAGGTGAATATCACGTATAATTTCAAATTTGAGTATCGTTTGGATATTGAATTTAGTAGACATCAGCTAACGAAATTTTAAAACGTGAAACGAGTTACGTGTAGCGTGTAATATCATTAAGAAATGGCTCTTATGTTTAGATTCTTGACCTTAATATATGATTATAAATTGGAACGGTAAAATTAAAAATAACCTTTCTACTTGAAACATGCTTAAAAACAAATTTCGTGTTTATTCCTAATTATAATATTTTCACATATGTATTTTATACATACGAAATACTGAATTTAAATACACAGTTATAAGATTAAAATAAAATATTTTAGTTATTTCGAAATTCGAATATTCCAAAATAATCAATCCGTTATTTGCAATTACCCAACAATTCTATTTGCATAAAATGTACCCTACTAAAAAATGTCAGGTGAAAAATCACCTGATTTTTCACTTGATTTCTCACCTGATTTCTCATGCCAAAATCTCATGTGACTATTAGCGTAAAAAAACTAAGTTCCAAACCTATCGAAAAATTCTAAGTTTTTATCACGGAAAACAACATTGAGAAGTATGATTCTTTTTTCATTTTTCATAATTTGAAATTGATTTTTTATACGTAGAATTTCAATTTTTTAATTTCATTTTTCTGGTCATAGAAATAAATTTCAAACCACTCTAAAAATTATAAGTCCCGATCTTATAATTTTTAACACAAGCCTCTTTTATTTACGTGAGAGAGAGAGAAAGAGAGAGAAAAACATCAAAAACACATGCACAAGAAGCCTCTTTTATTCTTTTATACACTATGAGTTGAATTAAAATGGAAAAAAAGTGTGTACATACTTTTGATAAAACTACACTATTTATAAGTTAAGATTTTAAAGTTTTTATTGTCGTGACCATGTGCGTTCGTTGTTCCTTTACACTAGAAAAAGCAACACATTTAGTAAAATGTTCCTGAGCATTGTCTCAATATAATACATCTCTCATCGTACTTTTTAAAATACAATTCGCTCAAATTTATATAAACGTAACGTGCACAGTATCGCTTGTCTTTTCTTTCTTGTTATGAGAGAAACATAGACAGAATACAATAGTTCATAAATACGAGCGTATATTTCTTTTAGCAATAGTTTGCGTTAGGCCAAGTCTGTTGTCGAGAGATATTTTCGCTTGAGGCACGAGAGGTGCCGACAGGAGGCGCATGAGTCGTTTCAGCTATAGCTAAATGTGTTGCTTTTTCTAGTGTAAAGGAACAACGGACGCACGTGGTTACGATAGTAAAAACTTTAAAATCTTAACTTATAAATAGTGTAGTTTTATCAATAGTATGTACACACTTTTTTTCCATTTTAATTCAACTCATAAATAGTGTATAAAAGAATAAAAGCGGCTTCTTGTGCATGTGTTTTTGATGTTTTTCTCTCTCTCTTTCTCTCTCTCTCTCACGTAAATAAAAGAGGCTTGTGTTAAAAATTATAAGATCGGGACTTATAATTTTTAGAGTGGTTTGAAATTTATTTCTATGACCAGAAAAATGAAATTGAAAAATTGAAATTCTACGTATAAAAAATCAATTTCAAATTATGAAAAATGAAAAAAGAATCATACTTCTCAATGTTGTTTTCCGTGATAAAAACTTAGAATTTTTCGATAGGTTTGGAACTTAGTTTTTTTACGCTAATAGTCACATGAGATTTTGGCACGAGAAATCAGGTGAGAAATCAAGTGAAAAATCAGGTGATTTTTCACCTGACATTTTTTAGTAGGGTAAACTCTTTATGAAACATAAATATTACAAAGTGTATGTATCATAAGTAAGGTTATATTATAGGGCTGATTCCATTTTAAATCAAACAGCCTGTATACACTCAAGTCACCAATCACTGCACCGATGGAGTATGTTTTTCTATTCTGAAAATAGGAAGACACGTATTTTTTTTTTTTTTTTTGCTGAAATATCAAAATTGCATAAGATATACACATTTGAAAATTGTATATAAAAACTAAATGTTCAAACTGTAAAACTTGACAATAACTTTAGAGGGCTATCGTTTTACCAATTTTCAATGAATTTTGGTAAACCTTTTTTTATTCTGTTTTGAGCCCTCTTCAATTCAGTGCAAGAAATTAAAAGAAAAAACTAAAAAATGACTGAGATTTATGCATTTTTCTCGAAAATGCCATCTTTTTTTTGCTAATATTTTTTGGGCTGATAGAGGACCAAATTGCCTATCTGATGGTACCTGTTTGATCCCCTACTTTTTTGTTTGGAGCGAGAAAACAATTGACAAATTTTATTGTTGAAAAATGCTTGTATATACGTTCGGAAGTCTTAAGCAATCTACATTCAAACACTGTCGCATGCTTCGCTCATCATTTGTACACGGAGAAAGTTTTGCCTCAATAAAGATGATGCGCGTCGCACTAGAAAAAGTGATGCCTTTTGCACCGTGAATCACGAATAATGCTTCGCATTTCATAATTCATGCATCACTTTTTGTAGTGCATAAGCGCCAAAACACAATGCGCGAGGAGGCGGCGCACTGTATTTCGTTGCCTACGGTGGCGCCGCATCGAAAAACTTGATGCATGTTCGATATTTATCGTGCATGCAAGCCACTTTGTGGAGCGTTTTAAAAACGCACTATCTTCTATGATGTGAAACTTTCTCGGTGTATACATTTGTATGTATGTATATACTATTAATAGTGATATATATATATATATATATATTTATATATATATATATATATATATATATATATGTGTGTCAATCCACGTCAAACGAATCACCAAAAAAATCGTGTATGGACTCAAAATTTTCGTCTTACACTCTACTTTCTTTTGCAATGTGGCAATTTTAAAACTTCAAAATGGCGGCTCCAATATGGCGGCTCAAACCTAAAGATTTTATAAAAAATTTTCGAAAATTGATTTTAATTCATTCAAATGTGATTATACGTATTTTTTTATATCAGAAATCAATTCAGGGTTCAATTTTACATAGGAATATAGTATTGCACTCAAGGTAAAAAAAATTTACAATGTCATCGGAAGGTCATATCAGGAAATAATAGTTATTTCTCGAATCACTCATTGATCGATGTTGATTAGTGAGGAAATGAAGATAATGATGCATAACTCGGATCACTGAATCCAAGTCTAATGTCCGCTTAACTCTATAGGGTATACAAGATCTCCATCAAGGTCATTTGAAGGTGAAATCGCGAATACCTTTTATTATTTGATAAGATTAGGAAACCTTCAAGTTCTACGTGTCGCTGAATCCGAATCCGGGGTCTGTTGGAGTGTCAAACGACGTAATTACGTAAAAATTAATTAAATATTGACTAACAGAAAATTTTTGTTCTCCAAGAAACTACAGTTTGAAACGAATTTTTCTGTAATTACGTCGATTGACATTCTAACGGGCCTCGAATTCGGATCCAGCATCACGTAAAACTTATAAGTGTCTTAATCTTATCAAATAATAAAAGATATTCGCGATTTGACCTTCAAATGACCTTGATGGAGACTGGTAGGGTTAAGCGAATATCAGATTTGGATTCAGTGACTCGAATTAGCTATCAGTATCTTTATTTTTTCACTAATCAACATTGATCAATCAGTAATTCGAGAAATAACTATTATTTCTCGATATGACCTTCCGATGACATTGTAAATTTTTTTTACCTCGAGTGCAATACTATATTCTCATGTAAAATTGAACGTTGAATTGATTTCCGATATAAAAAAATACGTATAATCACATTTGAATGAATTAAGATTAATTTTCGAAAATTTTTTATGAAATCTCTAGGTTTGAGCCGCCATTTTGAATTTTCAAAATCGCCACATTGCAAAAGAAAGTAGAGTGTAAGACGAAAATTTTGAGCCCATACGCGATTTTTTTGGTGATCTACAATTCTGGACAGAGCCATTATCCGTTTGACATGGATTGACACACACACACATATATATACATATATGTTGCATTTCACAAAAAAATTTCAACATCAAAACTAATTCTATAATGTAAAGAATAAAAAATTAAATTGGTATAATTTTGAAATTTTGATATGGGAATACTTTTTATGAATAACTTTTTAATAATTTTGAATAATGGTGAATTTTTTAAATAACTTGTGGTACTGAATGTTAATTAAATTTAGTTTTAACATGAAGTTAATTATTTAGCTTGGAAATATATTCAATAAAATAATATAACTATTAATAGTTATCACTTAATAATAATTTTTTAAACTTTTTATTCATAGTTGACAATTATATTGAATATATGATTCTCATTTTAATAGTTTTTATATGATATTATGTGAATTTTATAAGTATAAATTATTTAAGAAGATGTAAAATGCACAGCACACTTCCACTTATAAATATTGACTATATTTCCATTGTATTTTGAAATTTTGAATAAAGAGATGCATTAACATATAGTATGTATCACGAAGAATAGTCAGTTAAATTTTTACATAAATCTATTCATTAGTTATTGAAAAGTTTGGGTTCCAATATTACTTACTAAAATTTTTCCGTTTGGAATCAGAAATTCAAATATCTTGAAAACTAATGACTCGAATAATTTAAAAATTTAAGTAAGTAATCATCATGGGCCATACTACAGTTAATACATTCCTTTTATGGAAATTCAGCAAAAGAATGAAAAGACAGTTAATTTTTTTATCTTCTTATAGTGGAATATAATCAAACTTTGACAAAAAATTTAACATAATGAAATAATTGTACTTTCAATGATTTGTATCATATTTAATACAAAGTTTAGAGTGATATTACAGAATATTATTTTTTTCCGCATTTATAATAAATGTTTCGCAAATAATAAGTAAATTTTTTTTTGAAATATTTACTTTTTTAGGGGGAATTCTACTTCTATCTAGACAGTTCATAAATATAAATGCATAATTATAGATATAATCAGAAACATTTATTCATATTTTATATATTGTACTATCTTTATAATTGACTATTAAAAAAAATTTAATATCTAATAAATAATTTTTTAAAATTGTATTTCATAAAATTTATGTTCAAACGATATTAAAAAAAAATATTTTTATGTCATGTAATGATAATTTTTCAAATGAGGTAATTTGATATTTTTTAAAAATTAATGTTTATCTTATAAAAAATATTATAGCTTTAATGAAATGAATCGCTAACAATTTTTATATAAATCACAATTCATTTAAATATAAACACGTGTACAAATGAAAATGTAATTAAGGTTAAATGTATGTTATTTATAAAAAATTGTTAACAAGTAACTTTTTAAATAATATATATTCATGAAAACTAATTCAAATACCTCATTCTCTGAATGATAACTGAATACAATTTTAATTTAATAAATTTAGTTATACAATTATTAATATATAATATTTATATAACTGTTCATCAAATAAAATTATTATTTTTTTAATATATACATTAAAAAAATAATTACCGACGCATTGGCCGAGTGGTTCGGAGCGCTCCAGGCGATCTGCAAAGTTAGGCAGCATTGGCCGTGGTTAGTACTTGGATGGGTGACCGCTCCAAGGAACGCTGCGCGTCCAATCTGGACTTGCTTTGCGTGACGATCGCTTGGGCGTGCTGGCCACATGACAATGTGAGCGGGAGGTGTGGCAGATACGGTGTAGGTATCTTGATATGAGGATGCCTAATACCGAATCTGCTATACACATCGACCCATTATGGAGAGGGTTTCCCAGGTTTTATCCCACTGGGTTTGCCTATGGGTTTTCCTCTCTCCACGAGCATTACCCCGGGCGAATGCGGAATGGGGCGGGGTGAAATGGGATGGGTAAAACAAAGAATAGGAAGAATAAATAAAGGTGTGAGGAATACGTTAAGATCGTAATAATGAACGTGGAAGCCACCAAATTTTAAAATTTTATTAAAAAAATAATTATTACAATAGATTGTAGTTAAATAAAAATGTTTATTTCAATAATTATAGCGTTGAAATTTATTTACTTGTTATCAATAAAATAATATTTAATTTTTCAAATTAATAATCTATTAATATCAAGAATTTTCTAAAAATTATAATATTTATGATATGCGAACCTTACTCGTGATACATACACTTTGTAATATTTGTATCTCATTAAATTTTTATATAAGATGCAAAAAGGATTGTTAAGTAATTGCAAATAATTATTTTTTTATTCCGAAATATTCAAATTTGAAATTAACTAAAATGATGTATTTTAATCTTATGATTTTTTCTATTTAAATTACGTATTTCATATATATAAAATACATTTGTGAAGATATTTTTATTAGAAATCAACACGAATTTCTTTTGAGCATGTTTCACTTATAAATTAATTTCATAATTCAAATTCATGGTCATGTATTGAGGTCTGGAAATTATAGTCGTAACTCAGTACCCAGTTCTCAGTTTATTTATATCAAATATCGTACTATCTTTGTTTTTCTAATGGAAGTAGAGTGAGAAATAGTCACTTGATGAAATAAATTATACGCTTTTTTACTTTAAGCACATGTGTACATATATTTTTATATTATGTTTCATCAAATTATTTTCAATTTTATTCAATTTTATTTATGTAATAGTACTCAAAATTAAATTAATTAATTCTTATTTACTTAAAATTAGTCATTTATACATAATAATATAATAAAAAAAAATTTAACCGAGCGACGTTTGAAGCGGAAAACTTCAATATAATTAATACCTGTTCACGTAAAACCCATTAAATTGTGTAACAATTTTCAACAGTTGATAAATATAATATAAATCATATAATATATATATATATATATATATATATATATATATATATCAATTTTCAATTACTAATCATTAATTTAAAACTCAAAAGTAACTATTTTAAAATGGAATATGGAAGATAAACATGCATCGTTTTAATCCTTAAATATCACGAATTTAAATATTAATTATTAGTAATTTTAAAGTGTTATATACTATGTAAATAATTCTATATTTAATAATTTTCAATTTTAATAACAGGAAAAGCCGCACGAAAAGAGATTAATAATTGCATTTTCTGCAAAATATTGCCCTTGAATCGAGTAGGTGAAAAATCAGTCTTAGTTCCAAAAAAAAGACACTAAGCATCGCAAATTTATGCTCTTACTTCATAATATAATAGTACCAACATTGGTCCCTAAAATTCAAGCTATAGTAATAATTGAAATTATATCGTTACTCTTTTTTTAAGTACCTTAATACATAAATTAGATATACTTGATTTAGAACCTATTTTTACAATACTTTCCTTTTCTCCGTGCAGTTGTTAGTTCTAGTAAACGTCAAATACTGTTTTTGATTATTTCATGGTTCGTGATTGAACCACGTGATTAAAAAGAGAAAATTTTTATTATATTTTTTCATTGATTCAAATGCAATTCAGTAGAACAAATTCTTAATTCACCATAATATTATTTGTTTTTAAACAATTTTTATGCACATTGTAACTTTAATTAATCTTTTTTAGAAAAATTTAATTTAGTACAAAACTACAATATCAAAATTCATAAGTTGCGGCGATTCATTTTATTTTAAAATTGGCTAATTTATACATAATAATAAAACATATAAAAATTCAACCGAGCGACGTTAGGAGCGAGGTATTTTTTGCTAGTTTAATATTAATTTTATTTTTCGAAACGTAAAAAAAATCAACGTCAATTTTAAATTTATTTGTCTTTGAGTAAGAATAATTCGATTTTCAAAAGAAAAAATTTCTTGACACTTGCTATTTTAAATATCAGATTTGAACTATAGCTAAATGCCATCTTTGATATAAAATGCTTAATGAACAACGCGAAGTCTGTTTGCGTCGACGCCAGCTTCGCGCTCGACGCCATTTGCGAATTTCGATTTATTAGACGACGCGTAAAAGCCTTATCCCGTTGACGCATCTATTCGTTGGGCGCCATTTCGTAATGGTTATTTTGCACACGTTACAAAAAAGAATTAGCTTTTAATTAGATATTATTTTTAGCTGAATCTATGAACTTGATTATATGCGGAGTGCCGGTCGTCAAGACACGCACCTTTTTACTCGTCTTGGACGAGATATATTACCGAGCGCTTATCCTATTTCAATACCTAAGCGCGCAAGTTTTAAATACGGTAGAATACCGTTACAATCTTTAAACTGGGAAAATATTTTAGTAATATTATATTACTATGTTGATGTTACTTACTTTTAAATTATACTTTAGCACAACATGCAATATTTTTGCTGACTACACGGAAAGAAAATTCATGCTAATAGAGCATGCGAACTGCTATTCATGCGAGTGTATAAAATATTGATACAAATATGACAGAGATGAGAAGCTCTATTAGTATTGGATTACCTTATGTTAAAAAACATGGTATGGGGAGTAAATAAAGCATGAACGGCATTCACTGATGACTCGCGTGGTATACTTTGATGACTTGCCAATCTTATATCCTTTGATTGCTCGAGTCACCTTCTCCTTTGGGTGGCGACGCGAGCAAACACGGCTGGTCTATATACAAAATCATGTTGCAAATTTTGCTAACGTATTTTCGTTGCTTGAATCTTATTTTTTCTTTTCTTTTTTATAAGGGAAGAGACATTATAAATATAATCTGTAAAACTTTGTAACTATCAATAATTAATTTTTAACTTAAAATTTAATTATTTCAAACAGCTGGGGGGCAGATGAGCATGTACGATTTTACGCCGGAGTTGTTTCGAAGTAGCGTTGGTCTAATGCGTAACGTTCGCGCTCTTCCTTTTGAGTACGCGTGTTCAACTCTCGACTAGGGTCACTTTTATTAATTTTTTTTTTATTGTTTTAATATTTTTTATTCCTTTTTATATTTTTTTTAGATTTTGTATTTTTTAAATGATTTTTAAACCTAATTTTTCACAAGCAGGCTCGTTTTTTTCAAAGAAAATTTTTTTAATATAAATTATTCTTTATAGGTGGTAATTACAAATATTGATGAATAAATAATAGCGATGTTTATTTAATAATAGTATAGTTCAATTTATTTATAATTTAGATTATAAAATCTACAATAAATTACAATAAATAAATAAAACTGAGGTATTTAATTATGTTATAATTTATATTATATATTGATATATGTTTATAAAAATAAAATTGATCTATAGTATTGTAAACATCACTATTATTTATTTATTAATATTTTTAATTATTTCGTATATGAAATAATTTATTTAAAAAACTAATTAAAAAAACGAGCATACTTTAAGTAACTTATGAAAAAAGTAGATTTTAAAATTAATAAAAAAATAGAAAATATAAAAAATATAAATAAAAAAAGTAATAAAAACTATTGAAATAATAAAAAAAAGTTTAAAAAAAGAGGGTCTAGCCGAGAGTTGAGCTCGCGCACTCAAAAGAAAAGGCACAAACGTTATGCCTTGTGCGTTGGTCTTGTACCAACGCTACTTCGAAACATCTTTGGAGTAAAATCGTACATGTTCATCTGCCCCCCGGCCGTTTAAAATAATTAAATTTTAAGTTAAAAATTAATTATTAATAGTTACAAAGTTTCACGGATTATATTTATAACGTCTCTTTTTTCATAAAAAAAGAAAAGAAAAAAAAGATTCACGCAATGAAAATGAGTTAAAAATATTTGCGATATGATGTTGGATATAGACCAGCCGTGTTTGCTCGCGTCGCCGCCCAAAAGAGGAGGCGACTTGAGTGATGGAAGAATGTCATAATTAGCAGTAAAGAAAGAATAGTGGACAAGCCACGTTTACTCCCGTCACGTCCTGTGAGAGGATACAGCGCTAGCTATCGGAGGATATGAGAGTGGAGAGTTACCAAAGCATGTAAATAAACCGTTTTTGGATAGCATAAACCTCGTAAAAGTATATGGCGCTGTTATGAAAGCATAGAATATTACTTACTAACTTTGGATACGTAAACTAAATGCTCTATTGGCATGAATTTTCTCTCCGTGTAGGCGCATTATTTGGCGATATTTTGATAGTGCTCGACCAAACGTCGCACAGAACAATATAAACAATCTGAGTGAGAAGTTCTTAGAATCCTCCAATATATTTTTTTGTCCAATGTGTTGTTTGTAAACGACGGAAAAATGATAGTTGAGGTCATTTTTAGTCATTAAGTGAGTAATTTGAGGTTAATTATATATCTGGCTAAAAATCGTACTGAATAAGATTAACAATCAGTATCAAGGAGGTTATTGGTCAGTGAATAATTTTTTAAGGTTACTTTGAAGATGACGTGGTAAAATTATAGTTTAGGATGGTAATAAAAAGATTAGAGGAGTCTTTTTGGTCGAAAAACGATTTATTTAAGCTTACTCTCGTATTTTATGGATATAAATCCAACTAAATATCAATATTTAGGATTTTTAGGTCGCTGAACGTGTTTTTGGTGTTATTTTCATGATCAAAATGTAATAGAGCTTCTAAAACGTCATAAATCTTTAAAATTTTTAGTTTTTTATATTTTAGGTACTTTTTACTATTCCTACAGTTCCGCAAAAATTATGAATGATAGATTTCATGAAGAGAAAAGTTTTCAAAAGCCAAAAATGGTAATGCATTACTACAATTAATGTACAGGCTATTTTGAAATTTCCAAAAGTATTTTTAGGTTATGGTTGAGGACTGTAAGGCTCTATATGCATTTTGCCGTCCTCTTTCACCTTGATTTGGAATTTTGGAGAACCATTGAGAATTCACCCACTTATACAGATAAAACAAAAAAATACGTTTTTTGAGGTTATGAAGCCAATTTTGAGCCTGAGGATCTAAAACTTTCAGGATCTTAGTTTTTTGACAAAACAGAAGACATATTTCATATATTTTTCTATCTTTATAATTGACTATTAAAAAAAATATAATATCGGAAAAATAACTTATCAAGATTGTATTTTATAAAATGTATGTTAAAAAGATACTAAAAAGAATATTTTTATAATATGTTATGATGATTTTTCAAATGAGGTAATTAGAGATATTCTTAAAATTAATATATTTCTCTTAATATAAATATTATTGCTTTAATTGAATTATTATTAATACATTCAATTCTTAATAATTTTTACATAAATGACAATTCATATAAATACGAACACACGTACATATGAATATGTAATTAAGGTTACATGAATGTTATTTATGAAAAATTGTTTACAAGTAAAGTTTTGAATACAAATCAAAATTGAACACTATTTTACAAAGTCAAAACAAAGTTAAAAAAAATTTCTTTTTAAACAAGGATAAGAGATACAAAAAAAAATGTTTTTTTTATATCAAACCAATAGTTTTTGAAAGAATTTTCAACAATCTTTCGAATCCCGTTGGAATTTTTAGGCTACGACCATTTTTTCCAAAGTTATAAAGCTTTTTAGATAAGTCGATTTTAAACGAAGGGGGGCAAAAGTATCTCGGCGGCAGTGTATATTACACGAATAATAATTACAATCGATGATGATTGAATAAAAATGTTTATTTTAATAATCATAGCGTTGAAATTTATTTTGATGAAAATGTTATTTGATTGACATTTTCAGTTAAGTTTTAATACGAATATAAATATATTTAAAAAGTTACTTGTCATCAATAAAAAATATTTAAATTGTTTAAATAATAATTCTTTATTAATACGAAGAACTCATTCATAAATTATAATATCAATGATATGGAAATAAAAAAAATAAATATGAAATTAAATATGGCTTATTCCATTTCAAATCGAACAGCCTGTATACACTCAAGTCACTAATCACTGCACCGATGGAGAATATTATTCTACTCTGAAAATAAGGAGACGCGTATTTTTTTTTTTGCTAAAATATCAAAATTGCATAAGATATGCACATTTGAAAATTGGATACAAAAACTAAATGTTCAAACTGAAAAAGTTAACAATAACTTTAGAGGGCTATCGTTTTACCAATTTTCAATGAATTTTGGTAAGCCTTTTTTTCATTCTGTTTTCCCCACATCACCCCCCATTGGCCCCCCCACTCATATAATGATATAACAGTTTATAACTTTTATGCATTATTATATGTTAATTAATATAATTCAAACACGGTATTCTACCGCGAATCTTGCGCGCTTAGGTATTAAAATGTGATTAACGCTCGGTTATATATCTCGTCTAAGACGAGTAAAGAATTGCGTATCTTGACGACCGGCACGCGAGAGAGAAGCTCGCCGGCCGCGAGGCGCTTGGGAGAATTTCCGGCTACTGTTGCGTTAGCACGAAACCTAAGCCACGCTGTGCTCATTTAGAGATTTCGCCACGTGGTTTTATAATACGTTGAACTAAGTTCGCAATTGATAGCGCGTAACGTTGTCCTAGATAAAAGTCGTTAGTGTATTTTGACTAGCGTATCGTATTATATTGGCTAGTTGCAACTCTCAGTAATTCTTTCTGTAGAGTTTTGGTTGACCGCTTTTCGCGCATCTTAGCGGTCAGCCATTAAGTGCCAGCAAATACGGTGATCGACGTGTATAGGATTCCACTTATCTACGTCCAGGCAACCACGTTGGTAGAGCTCAGCGGAATTCAAGGATTGGAAAGAGACGTGCTCCACCGATCTACTCTAGAGCATCTACGTATTGGTTACGTACAGGAGAAGCTTTAACAACGGGCGAGCGGTGTCTACGTGCACATAGGTAATTAGTATAAGCTGGTCAGTGCGTTACTGTGAGTATAATTATACTGTGCGATATCCAAGTGTCTCTTTCTCGAGAGACACTTGTTCGGGTATATTGTACCATCGGTTATATAACCGATCAGCGTCATAAGCAAGTTCTATTTAGTTCGCGACGCGCCCTCCTTTTGCTCACTCTCTCATTAGACGCGTACATTACTTTTCATATATTATTTGATTTCATTCTCATTTAGTTCATACTTTATCTTTATTACATTTATATTTTTTTCTTATAATAAATTAATTCTGTTTTCTATTAAAACGTGCTTTCGATTAATTTATATTGCCTGACTATATTTAACATAAAATATATTTCCCGTTGCTTACTCCGACGCCTCCGCGGTCCTTGTGAGCAGTTATAAATTTAACTCATAGAATTAGCTTAAATTCACATTTAATTTAAAGCTAATTCTTTTTGTAACGGGCAAAATAACCGTTACAATAGTATATCTGATGAAAAACGAAATTATATTTTTAATACTAAAATTTGATTGTACAATACTTTAATATTTATACATTAATATTATATAAAATTATTAATAGATTTTAAAAAAATTGTTATGTTTCCTTATATTACTAATCAATAAATTAAAACTTATGGTTAAAACATTTACATGTAGAAAAATTAATCATATTTATAAATCACATGATATATCTAAAAAAAAAATTAATAACTTCAATCTTAATTATGATTGTTTAGACCTTATAAACTAAACAACTTTCCAGACCACCTTACACTTTAAACCTTTGTTATATGTTTATAATAAATTATTTTTATATTATTTTAAAAATTAACATTCAAATTTTATTATTTTAAAAGTTAACATTCAAATTAACAATAAATCTATAAATATATTGAATGAATATATAGAAAATAGGTTTATAATGTAGCAGTATCGCTAACGGCACGTGATTTTTTTTTAGTGGAAACCTTTGCCAGTAACCCTAAAAACCACTTTATTTTATACAGTACCGCTCAAAAGTTCGTAAAAATTTTTTTTTTTTTTAACTCAACTTCAAACTGCAATATTTCGGAAACGGCTCGATGAATTTGAAAAATCCGGACAGCGTTTGAAAGATCAGACAAAATACTATCTTTTTGTGTCCTGCCAAATATTTTTATCTCTTTTTTTAACTCTATTTCTAATGATAGAAAAATTTTTTATTTTTACGAATTTTTAAATTTCAATCAATCAAATGTAACTTTTTAAGAAATTGTTAAAATTAAAAAATTCGAACACGACTGAAAAGTAGAGTGGATTTCCTAAATCTTTATGTTTTATGATTTTTTTGTATCTATTTCCTGCGTGTAGCTAAAAATGCGCAAAAATGGAAAGTACAAGAAAATCAGTTTTAGATATGATAATATTTTCCAATATCGCGGGTCTATTTTTGTTTACATTTCAGCATGTGTTCAAATCTGTAGTTCGTATATACATACGAAGAATTAAATTTGTAAATAACTTTAATTTATTCAAAAAAGGACACTATCATTTATAATAATTGTGATAAAATTGGTGATAATTTTGTTAAAAGTATACAATACCGTTCATTAGTTCGTAAAAAAATTTTTTTTAGAAACTCAACTTCAAACTGCGATATTTCGAAAATGACTCGATAAATTTAAAAAATCTGGATGGCGTTTAAAAGATTAGACAAAATACTATCTTTTTGTATCTTGCTAATGTAAACCAAAATTGACTCGCGACATTGGAAAATATTATCATATTTAAAACTGATTTTCTTGTACTTTCCATTTTTGCGCATTTTTAGCTACACGCAGGAAATAGATACAAAAAAATCATAAAATATAAAGATTTAGGAAATTCACTCTATTTTTCAGTCGTTTTCGAATTTTTTAATTTTAACAATTTCTTAAAAAGTTACATTTGATTGATTGAAATTTAAAAATTCGTAAAAATAAAAAATTTTTCTATCATTAGAAATAGAGTTAAAAATAGAGATAAAAATATTTGGCAGGACACAAAAAGATAGTATTTTGTCTGATCTTTCAAACGCTGTCCGGATTTTTCAAATTCATCGAGCCGTTTCCGAAATATTGCAGTTTGAAGTTGAGTTAAATAAAAAAAAAATTTTTACGAACTTTTGAGCGGTACTGTAGATCATATTACATAGATTAGTTATATATTTATAATATAATTTATTTTATTTATAATATTAAAAATACAAAGAAAATTATACAAGTTGGTAATTCAATGGTAATTCCTTACAACAGTTTTTTATCAGCAAAATATATTGCTCATATTAATACTGAACTTTGTGTATCAATACAAAGTATTAAATATATTTATGATTATATTTATAAAGGAGCAGATAAAGCATATTGTAAAATAAAGCAAAGTAAAATTTAAGAAAATAATAAAGATGATGTCTATGATGAAATAACTCAATATATAGATGGTAGATATTTAAGCCCAATGGAAGCAGTATGGAGATTGCAAGAATTACCATTATGCGGTAGAAGTCATTCCGTAATAAGATTAAGTATTTACACAGAAAATCAATAAAGAATAATTTTCTATGAAAATGACATACATTCAGCATTAAATAAATACCAAACAACATTAACTGTATGGTTCAATTTAAATAAAAAAGATGATTTTGCTTAAAAATTAAATATGTTAATATACCACAATATTATATTTTCAATAATAACACAAAATCTTGGATAAAACGATCAAAGAATAGAAAAAAACCAAGCTTTTGGTACAAAACATTAAAATATTATTATATAAGTGTAAAAAAAAAATTTTTATCCATGGCTTGGATAGGTATAACTTCAATTTTATTACCTAAAGGTTTAACGAGTCATAGAACTTTCAGATTTCTATTAGATATAAATAACATTGAAAGTGCATTTTTAAAATTCGATTCAGATAAAAAAAATTAAGACAAACAGATATAACTATATGGGACGAAGCATCAATGATTCCCAAAAAAGCTTTAGAAATTGTAGACAAAACATTAAAGGATGTTTGTCGTAATGATAAAAGTTTTGGTGGAAAAATAATGATTTTAGATGGAGATTTTAGACAAATTCTACCAGTATTAAAATATGGAAAAAGAAATACTATTATTGAAGAGACTATAAAGTATTCAAATCTTTGGCCTTTATTTCATATTTTTAAATTAAAAAAAAAAGTAAGATCTAATGACAATTTTTCTTCAATTTTATTAAATATCGGAGAAGGAAAAGTTGATCCATTCATTATTCCAAAAGAATGGAAAACTAATAACGTTTGTAATAAAATTTATAAAAACATTAATAAAATTTCTTGTTTTTCTAAAAATGTTATTTTAAGTACACATAATAAAAAAGTAAACATTTTAAATAATAAAATATTAAAATTAATTAACAATCAAACAATAACTTATTATAGTATTGATTGTGCAACGTATAAAGGGGTAGATGAAACAGATGATAATATTCATTTAAATTATCCAATAGAAATGTTAAATAATATAAGAGGAGGATCACTTCCTCGTGAATTAAATTTAAAAGTAAACGCCATTATAATGCTAATTCGAAATTTAAGTATTAGAGATGGATTATGTAATGGGACACGATTAAAAATAACTAAATTATTTAAATATAATATGGAAGCTGAAATTATTACAGGAGAAAATGAAGGAAATAAAGTGTTTATACCAAAAATAACATTAAATACTAACGAATCATCGTCATTACCGTTTATTTTATATAGAAAATAATTTCCTATTGTTCTAGCATTTGCAATAACTATAAATAAATCTCAAGGACAAAGTTTTGGAAATGTTGGTATATATATTAAAAAACCTTTATTTTTTCATGGTCAATTATACGTTGCTCTTTTGCGATGTAAAGATGCAAATAAAATATTTATTCAGTAGATAATTAAAAAAAAAAAAAAAAAAAAAAAAATGAATTTGAAAATAATGATACTATACCAAATATAGTGTGGAAAGAAATATTAGAAAAATAATTTTATTATAATTTAACATAAAATTTTGAAAATTTATCAATATTAAATTTTATATTTCTACATTAATTATTTTTAACAAATTATATGATAATTTAATTTTTATTTCTTACAGGTTACATTTATATTAATAATTAAATTAATAATAAAATTAATAAATATTAAAATTACAATATTACTAAAAAATTAATAATAAAAATTTAAATATATAACTACAAAATTCATGTGTGAGATACGTAATGGGTGTAAGAATGGGCGATCATATCTCTCCTCATAGAGCTGCTCTTGGTTGGCTGCGTACTGATTCAAGGAGACAGTATTTTATGGCTTTACTTATGTACAAAATCGTGTGCACGAATACTCCAGAGTATCTAGTGAGTCTCTTTACTAGATATGTACCTAGGGTAGCCACTAGAGGAGAGATTAAGGACTTCGCAGTGCCCTTCATGCGTACCGAGACTGGAAGAAATTCCTTTCAAGTTCAAGGTGCGCATTTTTGGAACTCCCTGCCTGCCGATTTAAAAAATCTTCCATCGCTCGGCAGGTTCAAGTCGGCTTTGAGGAGGTACTTACTCGACCTCGAGTGATCTGAATTTCAAGTATTTTAATTTTATGTTAATTTATTTTGTTTGTCTTATATATAGATTTAAAGTGTGAATGTTGGTTGAATGAATGCAGAAAGAATGAGTGATTCTGTTTCTTTTTATTAATAGTCATGACATCTTCGGTATCAAGTTTTTATTCTTTGAATTTTATTATTATATTATTTTTCATTATTTATTGTTGCATTGTTTTGTCCAATTTTATATTTATTTGATGTCATGACTTTGCTTTATGCTTTATCTTTAAAATTATGTTATTTGATTTTAATTTAATTTTAATTTTATGACTGATAGATATTTAAGACTGTTTTTATTGTAATTTATGTTTTCATGCTTCCTGCGTGTATTTAGAGGTAGTCTGTGATATCGCTTTTATATAGTGACTTACTGATACAGTATTATATATTAATTTTAATATTTGACTGTGATATCTTATCATATTATGTGCAATACTTTATACAGAATTATTATTTATTGCTTGATGTATTACACGCCTTTTTGGACTCTTTTACAAAATAAATTAATATCTATCTATCTATCTAAAAATATATAAATAAATAATATAAACGAAAATGATGGAATGGAATCCAATTGAAGGAAATCATGTTGAAGTAAATGATGTTATCAATCAACAAACAATGGATTATTTAAATGATCAAATTGAAAATCACTTAAATTATGAAGAAGAATATGAATATTATTTAGAAAGCCTAAATGATAATATTTCAGAAGATACAGAAATTTCTCGATTGAATAATATTATTAATTCCTATATTGGCGAGAATGAAGAAAAAGTTGAATACAATAATTGGGATAAAGTACCAGAATATTATAAATGTTACGTTAATAAAATTATAGAATATAAAATCCAAATATGTGAACCAATAACAGAATATTATATTAATTAAAATTATCAAATTTATTCTAGATATTTATTACGATCAGCTAATATTATTAAGAAAATATTAGATTAAAAAATTATAAAAGTAAGTATAGTACAAAGTAAGTTTAATATTTCAAAATATATTTTATTTTATATACCACGCTCAACAAACAACACCTGATCAATGTCAGTTAACAATTCCAACTCTATTTTTGTATATTTAAGCATAGCATCCCATGTAAATCCAGGAGCTGTGTAGTAATGAGCTGGATCCAAATCATACGTACTTATAAAAATTAAAATCATTAAAATAATATAATGATTTAATGATCTCATGAATATTAATAATGATCACGTCACTTATTTTTGAATATTAAAGTAAACAAATTTTTAAATTTTAGTATAAAATGTTGATATATCTTATAAAATGTAAAAATATGTCAAAAAGATATCAAAACGAATTATATCAAAATAATCCTATAAATCTTAAGACATAAATAAACATTATGATATATCAAATATAATACTAACAAAATTTTTATAAAAAATAATTATTTAAAAATTTTTGCATAGTTTTAAATTTATTGTAACTTTGATCATTAATATCATTTAATTAATAATAAGTTATTTTTTCACTTATATATTGTACAATATCAATATTTTTTTTATTCATATTCAATACATAAAATAAATTATATTATAAATATGTGACTAATCTATATAATATGATCTACGAAATAAAGTGGTTTTAAGGGCTTCTGGTGAGGGTTTCCACTAATCGAAAAATCTAACGCGCCGTAACATTACCTCCATATTTCACACAGTTAAAATATATTAGTTAAATTGAAATCTATATTTGAATATTCAAAAATTTATATAATCAAATTAAATATATGAATGCAATTCATTATAATCACTAGTTTGAAATGTAAGGTGGTGTGGAAAGTCGTTAATTAAGACTATTTGTCTTGACTTTTATAACGATAAACAATTAAATATGAAATAACATTTAAAAAAATAAAATTAAACATAAGGTCAATGATCCAACTACGGATAGCATCCCAACTATGATAATTTTGTATTCTTTGTATTACGAAAAAGGCAATATTTATAATATATAGAAAAAAGTCACTTTATTAATTAAAATATTTTCACGCGTTTCCGCATTATTGCTAAGCAGAAAAAAAACAAGTTAAATAAAAAATATTAAAACAACAATCTTGTCTCAACTCAAAAAATTCAAAATGTCGTTCTTATACACGTGAAAGATTGAACAATTCGCAGTAAGAAAATTTCAAATGCGGTATATAATTAATGAAAATGAATGATTAATTGATTAAAATGATATAATATTATAACTATTTGATAATTTGAATGTTTAATTACAATATTAACCTATTTTTTAAAATTGTATGTGATAAAGTGTATTATTTTATTATTTTATTACTCACATAACTTTAAATTATCTGCAGTTGGAACATTGATATTAAAAAAATTTGTATTATGTAACATAGTATTTTTAATTAATGTATAATATATAATATAATATATAAGCTTTACGTATCTATTAAAAACATTTATAATAAAATAATTTAAAATTAAAGAAAAATTCATTAATTTTTGTTGTTATATATAGAACAAAATATAGCTTAAGCTAATATAATGTTTTCTATAATTGGTAAGATATATATGTATATGCTACATGATAACTGGGTGTTGGCGAGCGACGCGAGCAGGGGGATATCCTCCCTAGTATATATATATATATATATATATATATATATATATATATATATATATATATATATATATATAAATTCGTAATATAAAAATAAATACTTAAAAATGGAAAAAAATAATTCTATTCGTGTATATCTATATTATGTAAGTTTCGATGTACAAACAATAGGAGCCCAACTCGCATACAAATATATCAAATGGCTATTAAATGTCTCCGAATAAACTCCTTTATTTTTACGAGATTTCTTAATTTATTTATCATATATTCGCTTATATTCGAGAATAGAGAGCAAATTTTTATTTTGCTTAATTTTGAAGGTAGCCGAGCTAGAAGTTTTATTTTTTCCAAAATAGAAGAGCATTTTTCTAAAGTCAATTTATAATTTTCTACAAAGACTATAGGCGGGTTACCATAGTGAAATTGCCCCCTCTTCGAATCCTCATGGCTCATGTACCATTTGATGGAGGTTGAAAAAAAACTCCCACACACCAATTTTCAGCCCTCTAACCCTTGCGCATGCGCAGTAAAGTCAGAATAAGTGTTTTTCGACTTTATTTTATTTTGACGTCCCTTTGCATGGAAGACTCTTGCAAAAATATATAAGGGAAGGTTATCGTATGGCGATTAACTAAAAATTTTTGCAGATTACATAACCTTAAATATCAACCTTAAAATTGATATTTAAGATTTAAATCGTTACTTTCACACCCTCGCTATTAAGGTGCCAGATTTGAAATTGATTTTTAAAATATATTTTTACCCCTTATTAACGATAGTTATATTAGCTAAAAAAAAAATGGTGCGCCACCCTGATTTTCTCAAAAAACCGATATTTTTGCACGTTTTTCGTATTTCCTATAGGTTATGTTACAATCTAAGAATCCAAACGAAGATTTTTAGTGTATTTTATTCTTCTCTTTACGACGGTACTATTAATTTTAAGGATAAAAGGCATTCGACCCTTATTTTTTGCAAAAAATCAACTTTTTTGCACTTTTTCATATTTTTTATAGGTTATGTCATAAGTTAAGAGCTTGAATGACTTTTTTTTGCGTATTTTTTGACCACCAAAAAAAAAAAAAAAAAAAAGGCTACCACTACTACTATTACTACTACTACTACTACTACTACTAATAATAATAATAATAATAATAATAATAATAATAATAATAATAAAAATAATAATAATAATGGGCAGTTGAATACCCTTGCTTATAATAATTCTCGTAGAATCTGAAATCTAGAAAAATCCAAATTAATTTTATAGAAAGATAATTTTTCTGCATTTCGCTATCAAAAATAAATTTTAAAATGAACAATTTGTTACATTAATAATTCTCTTTCCAATAATGTTAATATTATTTCAATACTATCAAATGAGGTTGAATAATAAATTAAATAAGGTTCAGTAATAAATTAAAGATTTACTTCAAAGAAAATTAGTCTCTTTATTTATATAAATATATTATTTTCTATTTGAACTAGGATACACATCTGGATAGTTTTTTAAGCATAACAAATGTTCATAATAGGAACTTTTTTTACTCATTATCGTCACTGTCTTCATTAATACATACTTGTATTTTATCATTAAGAAACATTTTAGAAAGAATTTCAGCTGGTCTTATGATTTTTGATAAATATCTTTCATGTGAAAGATAATATACTATTGCAGCAACGTGCGCACAACATCCAACAGTGCGGTTACCATTGGGACAATCGCAACAATATCTGAGGATACTGGAATAACCAATACCATTTGGTTTATATTCAACGAAGCATTTGTATTGTTTTTTATTTACATGTCTTGATTGAACTTCGAATTTAAGAATATTTTTATGTTCTATGGAATATCCTAGTTTCAAATTATTATCTGAATCTAACATTTCTGCTAGGTATGATATGGTCTGTTTAAGTTGATATGATCCTGTAAAAAAAATTTTCAAATCTTTTTCTGTTAATTTAGGAAAATCTGGTAAATTAGTCGAAGTTATGATCTGAAATGGTAATTTACGACGACAGCATCTTTTTTCTGCCACTAATTCTGCTAGTGTGTTTTCAATATTCCTTCTCGATTGCATG
Organism: Anastatus disparis; assembly: GCA_017163975.1. Lineage (NCBI taxonomy): Eukaryota > Metazoa > Arthropoda > Insecta > Hymenoptera > Eupelmidae > Anastatus > Anastatus disparis. Next base: position 1,721,666 of record JAFFSR010000025.1, on the reverse strand, counting down.
GTATTAAATATTGCATCTTGAATGTCATGATCAGAATCTAAGCGTTTGCCAAATAAATTATTTAAATAGCAAGCAATTCTGCAATACAATCCAGTATCCTCCACCATTTTATTGTCAAGTTTGTGATCTAATAATCTGAATTTTTTTTTTTCAATTCCATGTACTGCTTCAACAGCCCACCTTATTTTTGTTACGAATCGTGTTTCATTTGATTCTTGTGCTGAAAATTGTGATTTTGAACCTTTGAGTTCAGGCATCAGAACAATATAACCCATATCTTCTAATTTCTTTTTAATATCTCGAAAGCCTCTGTCTAGGACAAAAATATCGCCTTTGCGGAGCAATTTCTGTAAAATTACTGGCATTGTTTCAAATATTTTCATTAAAATTGCAGCATCATTCATGTTAGCGAGATAAGGTCCTAACTGGTCAACAACATAGCCATTTGTTGAACATATTGTAAAGGGTTTATTGAGAGGAACTTTTTTTTGACCTGAATAGGATTTTCTCTGATACTCATTATTAGAGCTTTTCTCATGCCTTATACAAGTTCCATCACAAATCAAAATAAGTTGGTTGCCTGGATATAATTTTTTCGTCATTTGAGAAGTTTGGTTTTCAATCAAGTCATTTCTGTCTGCATTTTTTAATCCAAAATAATTTGGTAACACGTCTTTTTCAAAAGATTATAAGACTGAATGACAAAAACGAGATACTTGTTCGCTCTCGATATCAAATATTGAAGAAATAACTTGATTAGAGTTCCCTGTACGCATTTTAAATAAAAATACTACGATGGCTTGAATCACTGTTCTTGCACAGGAATCTTTAAGAGAAGTGAGTTGTAATTTAAGTTGGATGATCTGTGCCCAAAATAATCCTGTAAACACTTTTAATTTTTTTTCTGGCATAACAAACTCGGCTATTTTATTTAATAACCTTTCATCTGTTTTTGCAGATATTGTACTTAGTATTTTTGATAATTCATTAACATCTAATGTACTACTGGTGGAAAAAATCTTCATTTTATTCAATTCATCTTCATAAAATATTTTTTTAATTATATGATCAGAACAGCATCTATTGCCATTTGGAATAAATAAGTTAATTTTACTGAAAACTTGAATTCTTGCTTTAAAAGGCACTAACATTATATTTGTGCGTTTATTGTATCCACAAATAAAAGAATACTTATGTGTTGCAATCGTTCTTTGCATTTGTAATTCTATGAATTCTGGTTCTTCTTTTTCATCAACTTTGTACGACGAATCTGTATTTGTCTGAGATGATGAACTGATACTTATTTCAGATAATGATTCCGAAATATTAGATTTTTGAGAGAAAACATTTTCTGCAGTATCATCAGATATTTCAATTTTAGAGCTTGACATTTTTTTCACCACTTGCTCTCTACACGGATCACATATTACATCATTAATGAAAATATCTTCTCTGCCAGATACTACTTTTGCATATTCTAGTTCTGTTTCGCATTGAATTTCTTTTTTTCGACCACTTATTTTTCTTAAATAAATATTGCATATAGAACATTTTCGATCATCATATTTCATTTTTTGTTAGCATTTCCTTCGCTATTAGATGCCATGTCTACTATTATCCAACAAAAAAATCACTTCTGAAACAATAAAAAATAAATAAATGTTTTTAAAAATCTAAATAATTTTCATATCTATATAAATTTCATTATCCTTTGTTAAAAACTTGTTAATTGTTTTAACAAACTATTTAAAACAGTTATCATGAATAAATATAAAAATTAATAATGTCGTTAAGTACTTCAAAGATTCCAATTTTAACTTGGAGTTTTAGTTTTCAATCACACAAACATTATATAATTTTTTATGATAAAGCTCAACCGCTCAAAGCTTCTCAGAGTAATTATCAATCATTCCACCGAAATCATGCAACACACATGAATAAAGCTATATACAAAAGGTTACAAATAAAATAAAAACAAATTGATAAAACAAAAAGCTTTAACTTTCACATAATCTTAAGATTTAATATCTAAATGTCAAATCTATGTTTCAAGCGTATACTTGCAAATGGAAAAATATTTTAAAAAATATATTGTTTTTCAATTTTTAAATCTAAAAAAGATAGAACAAATCTACACAAAAATCTAAAAAATTATCATATTTATATAAATAAATAATTTCATTATCCTTTGTTATTATTATTATAAAATGTAAAATGATATTGTAAAAAACTGCTATTAAGAATCAAAGAAAATTAGAAAATTACCATTTTGTAAACTACTATCAAAAACTTGTTAATTGTTTTAACAAACTATTTAAAACATTCATCATGAATAAATATAAAAATTAATAAAGTCGCTAAGTACTTCAAAGATCTTAATTTTAACTTAGAGTTTTAGTTTTCAATCACACAAATATTATATAATTTTTTATGATAAAGCTTAACCGCTCAAAGCTTCTCAGAGTAATTATCAATCGTTCCTCCGAAATCATGCAACACACATGAATAAAGCTATATACAAAAGGTTACAAATAAAATAAAAACAAATTGATAAAACAAAAAGCTTCAACTTTCATATAATCTCAAGATTTAATATCTGAATGTCAAATCTATGTTTCAAGCGTATACTTGCAAATAGAAAAATATTTTTAAAAATATATTGTTTTTCAATTTTTAAATCTAAAAAAGATAGAACAAATCTACACAAAAATCTAAATAATTATCATATTTATTTAAATAAATAATTTCATTATCCTTTGTTATTATTATTATAAAATGTAATATAAAATTGTAAAAAACTACTATTAGAATTACATTAGCAAATTACCACTTTGTAAACTTACTGTCAAAAACTTGTTAATTGTTTTAACAAACTATTTAAAGTAATAATATAAGAGACAAGAGCAAAAACAAAACAGGACTCTTCATAGCTTTTGTATTGACATTCTGACTTATAAAATAGATATATATATATATATATATATATATATATATATATATATATATATATATATATATATAAACCTTATATCCAGGTACGCTGCTAATAAATATTATAATTTAACACTTTTGGATGAAAATAATATGAAGATACTACAAAAAGTGCACAGAAACTTGTGGCATACAATCTTTGCAGTTACTCACTTTATTATTCATTACATATAGATAAAGAAATTCATATGGAAATATAAGTTTGAATTAATAAACGTAACTCAATTAACGATTGTAGCATCTGTCCTGTGGGCACTTACTCTATAGTACACATATATACACACACACATACTCCCTAGTAACGTATGGGTATACACCCAGGGGGGTTGCTCTAGAAAATTGCACAACTTTGTATCACAGAGACAGAAGATATGAAACCAATGTGCTGAACAAAGATAGCATACATCGATATACTAAGTTTATCGCTTCGGAGCAACCCCCCAGTAGTACGCGTGTAAGTACATTCACACTAGTAAACATATATAAGTGCCACGCGCAACTAGCGGTGCGCAGAACTAGCGCCGAATCGTTTGCTCTGGTTGCAGTGTACAAAGTCCGTCACTGTGTTCGCAACCTTTAGAAAGATAGGTTTTCTATCTTCTGATCCCAAGGTGACTGTATCGCTTATTGAATAAACCAAGCCTACAAATCTATTTTCTAGTGGTTCTTATTTCTACCTCGACTACCATCTCCGAGCACGAAGAATCCGAAGTTCTATTTCTTATCATGATAGAGACAAAGACAGAACGAGGTTTAAGTATCAATTGTTACTTGAGTTGGGTCTATAAATTCGAGCTGTAGATCCAAAATTAGGCTTGAACTCATAGTCATGTCTTGAGTATTAAGTATCACTTAAAATTAAAGTATTGTTACTTGAGTATCAGCTGTTACTTCAATTAAGTGTTAAATTGAGTGTTGTTTGATGTAACAGTTGATGCTCAAGTAACGATACTTAAGTTTTAAGTCATACTTAATACTCAAGTTACGACTATGAATTTGAGCCTTACAGTCGATGTGAATTCCTATAGGAAATACGAAAAAAGTGCAAAAATATCGGTTTTTTGAGAAAATCAGGGTGGCGCACCATTTTTTTTTTTGAAGCTAATATAACTATCGTTAAGAAGGGGTAAAAATATATTTTAAAAATCAATTTCAAATCTGGCACCTTAATAGCGAGGGTGTGAAGGTAACGATTTAAATCTTAAATATCAATTTTAAGGTTGATATTTAAGGTTATGTAATGTACAAAAATTTTTGGTTAATTGCCATACAATAACCTACCCTTATATATTTTTGCAAGAGTCTTCCATGTAAAGGGACGTCAAAATAAAATAAAGTCGAAAAACACTTATTCTGACTTTACTGCGCATGCGCTAGGGTTAGAGGGCTGAAAATTGGTGTGTGGGAGTTTTTTTTCAACCTCCATCAAATGGTACATGAGCCATGAGGATTCTAAGAGGGGGCAATTTCACTATGGTAACCCGCCTATAGCCTTTATCCCAATAGTTTTCAGTGGAACTTTTGTCCAATTCTATTGATTGAACTGAAATGCCATACGCATCTTCTAATTTAGTTCCGACAGTAGCAGAAAAAGCTGAAATTAAGGTTTTCTCTTTTTAGATACGTAATTTTCTTTTAAATTTTCAGGTATTACAGTTTCTCTTTTTAAGGGTGAAACACATCTAGGTAAAACTGAATTAAAACTTTAATATAATTCCTCTATTCGTTTGGGTGTCTTTGGCATAAAATCATCATCTTTTCCACTAAAAAGTTCAGTAATTTCATTTTCAGATGTAGACTCAAAATTACTTAAATTCATTTTTAATATGCGTTCATAACAAGTTATGCATACATTAGTAGATGGCAGTATCTTTAAACCTGGATAAAGTTGTTCCAAATTAATGACATAATCTTCCAACGGTGTTAAACGTAAATTACTGCTCTTATAAACTACCTTCTTATGCATTTGAAAAAATCGGCACATGAAATTCTTTTAGAAGAGTAGATTTCGGACATTGTAATTGCACAGTTTTGTTTACTTTTCCACAAGCCCGAAAAGTACCTTTCAAATCAGTCGTGAGAATAACTAGCTTCTACATAACTGTTCCCATATGCTGTTTTGGTTACGCAATATATTTGTCGGTGAGTTGGCCTTCTATTGTTTGTACATCGAAACATATATAATATAGATATGCACGAATAGAGTTATTTTTTTCAATTTACAAGTATTTATTTTTATATTACGAATTTACATACACACACACACACACATATATATATATATATATATATATATATATAGCAAAATATTTTATCACCTTGTATGAAAATTATTTTGTGAAAGTAGAATAATGCTGCGAATAAACAAATAATTCTAAGAAAATATTGAAAACTGTAAATAACAATAAAAAAGCGTTAGGCTAGAAATCAATAATTGTTCTCACACAGCATGGAAGATTTCACTGAAATATTTCGAATTATTCCACTGGAATATTTCAATGGAACCTTTCATGCAGATTATTGAAAGTCTTCACGGAATATTTCAAAATATTCCACTGGAATCTTCCATTGAAAGCTTCCGGGAATATTTCAGGAATATTTCAAAGGAATGTTCGAAAACTTTATCGAAATATTTCATGTAATATTCATGAAAGATTCCTGAAATATTTCATAAAATATTCCATGTAATGTTTATGAATATTCCAGTAAAATATTTCATGGAAGATTCCAGAAAGATTTCATAAACATTTCGCTGAAAGATTCCGATAAACTTTGAAATCGTACAGTGGATTATTACATAAATCTTTCAGAACTAGTCAACTAAATATTCCACGGGAAGATTTAAGTAATCTTCCAGTGGAATATTTCATGAAAGATTTCAGAAAGATTCCACAAACATTTCACTGGAAGATTCCCAAAAACTTTTAAATTGTACAGCGGAATATTACATAAATCTTCCGTAAATATTCCGAGAAATATTTCACGCAAAGATTACAGTAATCTTCCAGTGGAATATTGCTTGAAAGATTCTAGAATGATTCCATGAAGTTTTCGTTGGAAAATTGCGCGGAACGTTACGGGAGGTTTCCAGTGACGCCGATAAGGGGATGTTTGTTAAATGGGAGTTTTATCCCCAAGTGGTTGAAAGATACCTCACTTACTATAAAAGCAAAAGGGTATAGGCACTTTGATGTGTACAGTCGAAGCGAATATGTAAATGCAATTTTATAACTAAATGTTTATATATGCATATATGTATTGATGTATAAGTGTAATGTGTTATTATATAATATATATACTATCCCCTCACAGCATTTCACATTTTCCAAAAATCTTCCAGGAACATTTCATGAAAGATGAGAGATTACCCAAACCTTCCATTTCTATATTCTTGAAATCTCTCAAAAGTATTCCATGGAATATTCCAATGTAGGAAGAATCAAGGATACACGAATATCACAGGAATATTTCATGGAAGATTCCTAAAATATTCCAAATCTTCCGTGCCAATATTCTGCGAATCTTTCATAAATATTCCACGGAATATTCTACGATAGATTTCTAAAATCTTCTAGAAATATTTCATGGAATATTTCATGAAAGATTCTTTAGATCTTTCGTGCATACCCCATGAAAGGTTCATGAAATGTTTCAAATCTCTCGTTTCAATATTCCGGAAATTTTCAATGAATGTTACAACAGAATATTTCATGAAATATTCCTGCAAGATTTCTGAAATATTTCAATAAAAGATCTGAGATGTCCTAGATCTTCCAATGAAATATTCTTAGAATCTTCCAGCAATATTCCATGGAATATTCCAATGTAGGAAGAATCAAGGATATACGAATATTACAGGAATATTCCATGGAAGATTCCTAAAATATTTCAAATCTTCGCTGCCAATATTCCATGAAGCTTCCATAAATATTTCATGCTGTGTAGGTTATTTATTATCATTTATACATTATTTAAATGTAGATACTGCAAACATCCGTGAACAACTGTAAATAAATTGAAGAATACAATTATTACAAATAACTTAAAATAATTTTGATTTTAGTTCTTTTTACAACAAACTTTTTTTAATGAATAAATATATATATACATATATATTAAAAAATCATGTATTTATAAAAAATTAACTACAAAAACATGTATAAACATTCCCGACATATATTTCACAAAATTTTCATTCATTTTAGTACACTAAGAAAGAGGTTATATTCATCAAAAAGAACAGCTTGCTTATATATGGATTTGATCGGTTATGTAAATAGTCGTTAAATGATGGTATTCTAATGTCATTATCAATGCGAATTGTCACAATACAGAAAGTAAACTTTCCAGTTTGTGACGTCATAACCTCCGCTTTGAGGAATGCGATCCTGCTACGAGTCTGCGATGAGGCATTAGAAATTGCGAGAACAACATTGATAATAATTGGTTTAAAAGTGTTCGTAAATAACCGATTCATGCTGTGTGGGTGCTGCTAATGCTTTCTGACATTTTCTTGCGCTGAGTTTATACATGACTCACATGGTGGGAAGAACATATATAAGAAGAGACTGTCACTACTTAAAGTTAATATTTTGTCGAAGTTGACATATCTACATCGGCTTTCAATCAGTGACGGGTTTCTGCGCCATTGGGCTCGTGTCGAGTGTGTGTGCGCAAGTGCGTAGCATATTCACAAGCAGGTGGTTCCTCCGCTTTCATTCAGTGCACATCGTTTACAAGTAGGCTATTCTCAAGCTTTCGTTCAGTGCGCGTCATTTATAAGTGGGCTGCTCCTACAATGTACTAGGTTGTTTGCGCTGATTACTTAGTCCTTAGGTTCGTTGTAGGGGCTCAGCCTTGTCGATCCTTTGATTGGCCCTTTGCGCTTATCAAAGGTTAATCTCGCATTCCTTAGTCCATCAGACTTTTCCCGTGTTTCTAGATTTTGCTCAGTTGTTTCGTGTTACTCGCGTTGAGCGTATATTATAACCCTAGTTGAACAAAATTAATTTATATCCATGAAGTGTATCCGATTGCTCAAAACCTTGTTATTGTAATTATACTACATTAAAATCAAGTGACAATCATAGATTGACTAATTTTTCATCAACCTCTTCTTCCACCTCCCACTGCATCTTGGCTTATGTTACGATTATTTAGTAACAAATTTTTGGTCCTTTGAGCTAGATCTGTTGTAAGGGAGGAGGTTCGTTGTGCTTTTGTTCTGTATATAATAGAGGCAGACTAGTGTAGTTCTATTAATTAAAGCGAATCATGGCCCCAGTCACTGTGAAGAAACTTTTGACACAGCAGTGCGTGAGAAGCGAAGAATTGTGACGTGTAATTTCGAGATGGACACACATATGGCTACCTTTGAACATCTTCCTCTGTGCTCAAAGCCTGATGCTTTAAATTGCCGAGCATTTCTGAATCAAACGCAAGGTACTTGGGCTCTAAAGAATCTTGGACAGAACCTAGAAGCTTGGGATTAGGGACTCGTTTATCGAGTGGTTAAATGTTTAGACACTGAATCCAGAGTTTTGTGGGGGGTGTGGCTTAAAACTCAATCAGTTTGGGAAGATGGCTCGGAGCGCCTGTGAACCTTTGAGGAGTTCTGTCAATTTCTTGAAGGTCACATCGAGTCCCTTGAAGTGGGTAGACCTTCTCGCGTTGCTAGATCTTAGGATGGTTCGAAACAAAGAACTTCATCGGCCAAAGTCTTGTATTCAACGCAAAACCAAATTGGCAGCCTTAAGATAATAGGTCTCAGTTAAAGTCTGAAAAGAAATTAAATTTAAATGTAATGATAAATTTTTTTTTCATAATAATAATTGATGAAACTTTTTTCTATCTTAAATATATATTAAATATAAGACTGTAATGCATGAATAATTTTAAAAGACCTCATCCGATAGTTGAAACCCTTTTCTTTTGTCTATGAAATAATTTTGTCTATTTTTTTAGTTGCCGTAGAATTTCTCAGGCGATTTCCAATAAATTGACTTCAAAATTTTCAAAGATTTTCAATTTATATATCTTTACAAGTTTGGTGCTTCACTTTTCTAAAAAAAATTAATTTAAAAAGTTTGGTTTGGAAAAAGTTGAAAAAATTAGAAAAAATAGGTATTTAAAAAAATCTTATATAAGTAACTAGCATCCCCCGTCTCAGCTTCGCCCGCGCAACAGTTGGGCAGAAGTCGGTAGGTATAGAAATAGGATCTCAAAAATTATTATTTATTCAATCGTACTCTTACAAAACTTCGGGATACACAACATTTTTTGTTTGTGAACCATGTGATAATAGAATGAATTTTCTTTAAAAATAATTTTTTTTTTGTAGAAAAAATAAGCATTGAATTTTTTTTTATATTTCGATATATATTCAATTTAGTACCAATAAGTCAAATATATTTAAATTGACAATAACAAATTTTTTTAGCAAATCAAAATCGTGAAAGAGATATTAATTAATAAATATGAATGTTTAACAATGATAGGGAATAAGTGCAATAAAAATTTATTGCCGATAAGCTGTTCGCATTATCCTCGCGATATAAGTACCTATACCGTGCTAATCTAGTAGAGTGAGCGGCAAAACAAGTCGCCACCTATTGAGAAGTGAACAAAGTGTCATTTTTAATAAAAAATTGTAAGTTATTAAAATTAAAGTGACATGAAAAAAATACAAAATAATTTAATTTTTATCTTTAAAAATGACCAAAAATGAAATCAATTAAAAAATTTTTGAAAAATAATTACATTAAAAAAAATTTTTTTTTTTCCATAATTATGTCGATTTTAGTAAACATAAACTAAAAGTGACAATTAAACCTTCAGCACTTATTTATTTAAAAATGACAAAAATCTGAAATGAGAATAAAAAATTTTTGAAAAATAATGACATTAAAAAATTTTTTATTTCTTCCATAATTATGTCCATTGTAGTAAACATGAGTTAAAAATGACAATTCAACCTTCAGCACTTATTTATTGAAAAATGACAAAAATATGAAAAAAAATCAAAATAAAAAAATTTTTGAAAAAATGATTTCATTGAAAAAAATTTTTTCTCTTGAATATGTAAATTTTTGTTCAAACTAAAAATGACAATTCAACCTTAGGGGAGACACAAGTAAAACTGCGTTTTTTAACAAAAAAATGACGTTTATTATTTTTCATTTTTTACCTATAACACGTACAACATAATCCATGCGTAATGTTGTTCAAAATCATCTAAAAAATCTATAAAAAAATTTTCAGCCTGAAATATAAAAAATTGTGAGACTAGTTCCATTTTAACTGCTGCTTGGTTTACTGGTAAATGAGGCAGCAGCTAAAATGGAACTAGTCTCACAGTTTTTAATATTTCAGGCTGAAAATTTTTTTATAGATTTTTCAGATGATTTTGAACAACATTACGCATGGATTACGTTGTAAGTGCTATGGGTTGAAAATTAAAAATAAAAAACGTCATTTTTTTTGTTGAGAAACAGTTTCACTTGTGTCTCCCCTTAAGCATTTTTTCTCGAATAAAATCGGTAAATATATATAATATTAAAAAAATGTATTTTTTCCGAAAATTTGCTGAAATATTTGTTTGAAAATATTACAGGATGATAAAATCAACGTTATTTGCGATTGTGTTAATAAATGAAAAAAAAAATTTATTTGTATAAAAATGGTCAAGTTTTGTAAACATCAAATTTCTTGAAAAATCTATGAGAAATTGTATTTTGAATAAAATTAACGTGATTTGAAAGCGGGTCAAATATCTTATATTTTTTGTTAATATATTTGGAATAAAATTTTTAGAAAAAATCGCAAATCATACATAATTATTTGTTATTTTAAAAATTATTTTATTAACCATGAAGAGTTAAATTCTCATGTATGAGCCAATAAATATTTGAGGAATAAAAAATTTTCTTAAATAAGATATAACATTTTTTCTAAAGTTAAAAAAATTGTCTAATTTTTGATTCTGCCTAATGGAATAGGAAAATATTTCATTAAATAATCCGAGGTAATGTTACTCTGTGATTAGAGAATATGCAATAAAAATTTATTGTGTTGAAGTCACGGAATATCATAGGTGTATAAGTATTTATACCATACCAGTTTAATAAAGTGAAAGACAAAATCGGTCGCCACCTATTGGGCAACCAAGGAAAGTAGCAAGAATAGAGCATGTTGACCGCAGAACGCCGAAAAAAAGTAGTCCCTATTCACTACCCGTTAAGATCTCGATCTATAATTATTTTATTGCAATTATTGATTAAAAAAGTAATTATTTATATAGCCTATGACACTCGTCACATTATAAAGAATTTAAATTTAAAATTTGAAAACGATCGGTTCAGTAGTTTTTGAGATAATTGAGAACATTCAAACAAACGCTGTCCTTTTATATAATAGTAAGATTATGTTCAACATTCATTAGAGCTTGCCTTATCAAAATTTCAGGTCAGTAAACTTGTAAAGATACATAAATTAATGATCTCTGCAAATTTTTAAGTCAATTGGTTACAAAATGGCTGAGAAATCCTGTGGCAACTACAAAAATAGAAGTAATCAATTCATCGACAAGAGAAAAGGATTTTAACCATCGGATGAAGTCTTTTGAAATTATTCATAGATTAAAGCCTTTCATTTAATATATATTTAAAAAATTTTTAATCAATTATTATTATAAGAAAAAAACATTATCATTACATTTAAATTTGATTTAATTTTAGACTTTAACTCAGGCTTGATACCTTAAATAATGTCCCTTGTGTTATGCAAGTCATTACATCGCTAAATGCTCACTAAACAAAGCTGAGTCAGGTCAAGATCGACGTCGTAAGATTCGCAGACCAGGACTCTGTTTCAATTGTCTAAGTTCAGATCAAGTTAAAAAGTGCAGGTCCCTGAAACGTTGCATACATTGCGATGGGAATCATCACTCCACTCTTCATGAAGCTCGTGATACGACCTCTTGGCCTTGACTATCAATAGAATCTCCAGAGCCGGAGGTGGTCAATCGTTCTAAAGTTGATGGTCTTATGGTTTTTTTGTCCACAGCATGAGTGCGCCTATTAGAGCCTCAAGTCACTCATTTCGAGGTTCGGGCTCTTCTAGATCAGGGTTCCAAGGTTTCGTTGATCACTGAAACAATGGCGTAGCTTTTAAACCCACGTCAGATACGAACGTAGCTTCCCATCTCGGGCATTGGTGCTTTACAAGTATACATGGTTCGCTCACGGACAAAAATGACTATTTAGTCAATTTACGATTCTAATTATTGCGTGTAAGTCGAAACATTGATAATGCCACGACTCTTGCATAGGCTATCGACATTTGAATTGACAAATGTCGTTGGACATCGTTATCAAAAGAACTGCTGGCTAATCCATTATTTTATCAATCAGCCGCTGCTAATCTCATTTTGGACACCGATGTATATCATGAGTCTGGGATGATTGGCTCAACCTAACCTCTACACTCAGAATACTAATCTTGGCTGGGTAATTTTTGGACTGGTGAAGGGTGGCGCCCCTATGGCGGACGGTACTATTATTGACGAACGTAACCTTTACTACTTGTCCAACTGAGGGTAATGACCTTTCAGTGATCCTTTAAAAGTTCTGGAAATTGGAAAAAATTCCTATGACTATGCGATATGTAAGTCCTAGTGAACAGCGATGTGAAGAGTATTACGTAAAAACCAAATATCACACTTCGGCTGGACGATATGTAGTCCGATTGCCATTCGCCTCAATTTTTCCTCTAGCGTCCAAGGAAATACGGCGATTGGCTCTCGGATCCCTAAAGTCTATGGAAAGATGATTTTCTCGTGATCCTTTACTGACTAGGACATACCGAAAATTTATGAAATCTTACAAGGATTTGAATTATATGGAGGAAGTTCCTGCAGCCGATCCAGACACCCTCAGTGAATGGTATCTGCCGCATCATGCTGTATCAAAGATTGTCAGTGGTCAATTAGCATTTTTCATGCAAAAATCCAATATATCCGTCAGGTAGAACACAAAAAAATAAAAGACCCATATTTTTTCTTTTATATGGAAATGAAAACTGAAATAGATAGAGGCTGTTGAAATTCTTGTGACGTCAAAAGCATGTATACCTTTGACGTCACGCATCATGGCGCTATATCTATGTATATGAAAATTTTATAAATTTATAACGGTTATAACTTCTGCAATTCAGTATATTTTAAACAACAAAAAAATACTGATCTTTTTTTTTGTTTTCTACCTAACTAATGGATTTTTTCATGAGGAATGCTAATTGAAGGTCAGAGTAGTTTTTAACGATTCACGTCAAATACCTTAGCATGATGGCTTAAATAAATACCTTTTGGGTAGACCAGCCTTGCAGAAGGATCTGGCCCTGGTACTTACAAATTAGAGACAATAACGGGTAGCTTTCAGAGCGGACATTATCAAGATATTTAGAGAGATCCTGGTCTGTTTCCAGGATCAAGATTAGCAACGCTATGGAGCTTCTTACCGGAGGATATACCGACAAAATATAGCTTGAAAAAAGTTGCGTATGGCACTGTATGTGCTCCATTTCTCGCTCTCCGAACGTTGAGACATTTGGAGTTGAATGAGGGTGATCGTTTTTCATTGGGTGCTTCATCCTTGCGATGCTGCACCTAAATGGATGATATCTTTGCAGGCGCAGATGACTTAACGTCTACCGTGAATTTGAGGAATGATCTAATAAACCTGCTGCGTGACGAAGGTTTCAAAATGGACAAATGAGCAGCTACATACTCAAGGCTCATCTCAGATGTCCAATCCACCGGATACCAAGATAATGGCTAAAAACTGGTAGAACCACAAGATTAAGTGGGTGCCCTTGGACTCATTTGGAATATAAGGCAGATCCTAAGGCAGATAGCCTCAGATTTAAGGTACTCCCGTCTAGGTTATTAACGCCATCGTTAACCAAGCACATAATCTTAACGAACATACACTACCCTCCAGCCACATTTGCCCACCCTACATGAAAATCGATAAAACTTTAAAGTTTTGTGACTCAGTGAAAAATAGTCGTAATTAAAAAATTCCGACTGGGTTTTAAAAAAGGGTTTAAAAACCTTTAATTGAAGCCGAGTTAAGCAAAAAAAAATTGTAAAATGCATGCCTTATGCGTAAAAAACTAACTAAAAAATATTCAATTTTTTTTGCCCCTATTCAAATGCCTGCCAATTTTGCGGAAATTATCGAATCATAGAAAAACAAAATGGTGATAAAAGCTAAAGGAGTCACCTTCAAAATGAGCTATAGAAAGTTCATTTATGATCGATTTTACGGTAGTTATGGTAATTTTTTATGAAAACTAGGGGGCATGCCCCCTGCGCGCAAGCGCGCCAACCCCCATCTTGCTTTTATAATTTAAAAAAAATATCCAAGAATTTGCAATTTTGAAAAAAATATATAGAAATATAATTGTAATAATCTTACTATGATTCAGCTAAGTAGATACAGGCAAACAGTGAATAAGTACACTTGGTTTAGTAATTCAATTATAGAGATTTTATTTGATACTTTTATAATGAACTGAATATAGTGATAGTTTCATATTCGACAGTTTTATAATGAACTAAAAATGGAAGGCAGTAATAGATATTTGAAACATTTATGGATTAAGAATAAAAAATTTGGAAAACTGTAATGTCGGTGTTTTTTTACAAAATTAAATAAAAATTAAATTTAATTTATAAAGACTATATTTAAGTGCTAGATATTGATTTTGACTTAACAAAATTTAAATCTCATCATTTGATTATTAAACTTCAATTTAGCTTTTTCAAAATGATATTTTCAACCCTATACTTTAAATAAAATCGTAAAATTGATAATTATTTATATGATTAAACTTCACGATGATTACAGGATAATTAGCTAATTGTAAAATTATATTGTAACCTATTTTTCATCTATTATAAATCTTAAACTTATATGTTATCATATATCGTTATATACAAAACTTAAAATTAGCTGTTACCAAGTTGACTACAAGCTTGAAATCAGCTAATTTTCAGTTATTTTAAAGCTCAAATATAGCTTAATTTAGTTATTTCCTAGCTAATTACATGCTTAAATCCAGCTAAATTTAACGCTGTAATATAGTTCTAAAAATGAGGGGCACATTTCTAACGATAACAGCGATAACAGCGGTGATATACTTTCAATAATATAGAGAGAATATAATATAAATAGATCTAAAATGCAGCTAAAATTCAGTTAAAAACAAATCAATATTTACCTGAAATTGCCTAAAATTACTATAAATTTTAGATAACTGTTAGCTAAATTTCAGCTAATTTTTAACTAAATTTTGTATGAATTTAGCTGATTTTAACATTAAATTTAGCTAACTTTTGATTTAATGTAGCTAACTTTTGATTTAATGTAGCTAACTTTTGATTTAATGTAGCTAACTTTTGATTTAATGTAGCTAACTTTTGATTGAATGTAGCTAACTTTTGATTGAATGTAGCTAACTTTTGATTGAATGTAGCTAACTTTAATTTAATTTTATCTGACTTCAGCTAACTTTAAGCTAACTTTTAGCTACCTTTTAGCTAATTTTTAACCAACTTTTAGCGAAATTTCAGTTAGATTCTAGCTAACCAAGGACAAATCGAATTCTTACACACAGCGGCAACGGCGACAGCGTAATCTGTTTATAATATAGAGAAATATAGCTAGCTTTTAGCTAAATTACAGCTAAATATATCTAAATTTTAGCCAACTTTTAGCTGATTTTAGCTGAATTTTAGCTGAATTTCAGCCGAATATCAGCTAAATTTAGGAGCCAAAAATGAGCGGCGTATTTCAGACGGCGAAAGCGGCGATATATTTTTAATAATATAGAGAGAAAACAATTTTTTTTAATAGCTATTATCTCAAAAAATACGCATGATATAAAAAAATTTTTAATAAAAAAGTTGTTTATTTTTGAGTCAAAAAAATAAATATTCAGGTTAAACTGAGAATCAGTAAAAAAAAGATTTTATTCATTTTTGGTCCCATTGAAAAAAAATCCATTTATTCAATATTTATATTTTAATGAATTAAAAAAAAAAGTTTTCCTTCCGGATTTCAGTCAAATCTAAATATTTATATTTTTGACTCAAAAATAAATAATTTTTTCATTAAAAATTTTTTTATATCATGCGTATTTTTTGAGATAATAGCTATTTAAAAAAATCGTTTTTTTCATAAAAAATGACCATAACTACCATAAAATCGATCATAAATGAGCTTTCTATAGCTCATTTTGAAGGCGACTTCCTTAGCTTTTACCTTTATTTTGTTTTTCTATGATTCGATAATTTCCGCAAAAATGGCAGGCATTTGAATAGGGGCAAAAAAAATTGAATATTTTTTAGTTAGTTTTTTACGCATAAGGCATGCATTTTTTAATTTTTTTTTGCTTCACTTGGCTTAAATTAAAGGTTTTTAAACCCTTTTTAAAACCCAGTCGGAATTTTTTAATTACGACTATTTTTTACTGAGTCACAAAACTTTAAAGTTTTATCGATTTTCATGTAGGGTGGGAAAATGTGGCTGGAGGGTAGTGTATCTAGGATCTTTGATCCTCTAGAGTATTTAACTCCAGTAACAATCATCCTTCAAATATTGCTGCAGGATTTATGTATTCATAAGATAGGTTGGGATAATCCTTTACCCTTGGCGCAGCGATGAGAAACCTGTTATCAGTGGTTGTCTGCTCTCTCAAACATTACAATTTCACGATGGTTAGGAAGCTCATCTAAGTTTAGATGTGAGCTGCATGGGTTTTCGAATGTATCGAAACGCCCTTACGCTGCGGTTATCTATCTATGGGTAGGAAGGGATAATGGTCAAGTCACCTTTTTTATGGCCAAAACCTAGGTAGCCCCTGTCAAAACACGCTTCATACGAAACCTAGAGCTCTGTGGAGCTGCTCTTCTTGCGCGTTTATTTAGTTACCTGGGTAAACTTGAATTCTTGTAGGATCTACCAACTTATACCTGGACAGATAATTAAGTAGTCCCTAGTTGGATCCGACAACATCTTAGTTCGTGGACGAACTTTGTAGCGAATAGGGTTTCATTTATTCAAACGGAACTTTTGACAGCTATTTAAAGTTGTGTGCCTATCAACAACAATCTCGCAGATTTAGCAACTCACGGAATAAGTCCAGTGGAACTGGAAACATCTGAAATGTAGCGCCAAGGTTGGGATTAGCTTACTCTTAATTCAACTTCATGGCCGAAATTCAATATGCCAACTGAGATAGTAGCGTGTACGCAAAGCTTCGTTATGCACACAACGAACAACTCGCTGGAGGCTGTACCAGTACTAGGGGAGTTAATTTATCGGTTTTGTTTTCTTACTAACTGTCTTCTTATCTGCCTCAGAGCTTGCGAAGGCACACACTGCTCTAATAAAACTCTCACAAGCCGTTACGCTAAGGAAACCAACTGATTGAGAAGCGGTGGACCACTGTCAATCAACAGCCCCATCAAGAAACTAAATTCCTACTTAGACAAAGATAAAGTGCTGCGACTTGGGGGTCTGCTGGACCATTTTCAGCTAAGCATCATCATGGAGCACCCACCAATATTATCAAAACGTGCTCATATGAGTCGCCTCTATGTACAACACGCTCACCTCACCTAAGTTTGCTAAGAAGTCAGGTATAGGTGACGCAAGGGTTCGCCCTAGTAAAGGCATACATAAGAAGATGTGTACGTTGTCAAAGGGCCTAACCGATACTAGGAAGTCAGCTGATGGGAAACCTGCCTGCCGATAGCGTAGTCCCTCCAGAGCGAGTGTTCTCAGTTACAAGGCATATAGAGGCTACATGTCTTTATATGATTCGCTTCTAGGGCCATATACTTGGAAGCGGTGAGTGATTTAAGTTTGACCCCTTCATCTTTGCATATAGACGTTTCGTCGGGTGGAGAGAAACCCCTCGGAATATTTATAGTGATCGAGGTACTAACTTTCGAGGAGCTGCCAAGGAATTGTCAGATATATTCTAGAGCGCTTCACGATTTTATAAGAACTTAGCAGCAGAATAGCGAGGTATGACTTAGACCTTTATTCCTTCTTACAGTCCACATTTTGAAGAACTTTGGGAGGCTGGAATACGGTCAACCAAACATCATCTTCTTAGAGCGCTTGATGGCCATACGTTAACATTTAAAGAATTATCCACCGTTCTGACAGATTGAAGCCTGTCACAACTTCCGTTCATTATGTTCTCTGACAAATGAAATTGACCACCTGCAGTTATTGACTTCAGCTCACTTGATGCACGGTGAAGCATCAGCTCTTCTGCCAGAACCAGGACCTTCATCAGAACCATTGAATCGACAGACGCGATTCCAATTGATGTAATGTATGAAGCATGACTACTGGAAACGTTGGTCTAGTAAATATCTTTAACTCCTGCAAGAAAGATCCAAGTGGAAAGACATCACACAAAATTTTTCTTAAGGTCGATTGGTGGCCATTAAGGACAACCGTTATCCTTCTAGCTAGTGGCCATTAAGTTGCATTAGAGAGGTCCATCCGGGGCCAGATTGTTTGGTCCGGTTAGTGACATTGAAGACTGACACTACCACCTTAAAGCGGCCTATTGTACAATTAAGCCCACTCTTACTTGCTTGTCTTCTATTTTACGTAAATGGAGAAAACCAGTCAGGTATCGTGTTTCGTTTGTCCGTTTATATCTTCGATAAGTAGCATCTCACTTACGCAACATCTGCACCAATTCTTTATTTGACCATGGTGGGCTATTCCTTGTATATTTAATTATTTTTTTGCCCTAGAAAAATGACCATTTTGCGTCCTTCGGAAAAACTTTAAATGTCTCAGCCTCGGGACAAAAAATAGTATATTAGACCATGGATGCATATTGATCATCCTAGCTCGTGCAACTTTCGAGGCCTTGCTACGCTCGGCCCCAAAAGTTCGCACTCGCCGAGAATGATCAATATGCATCCTTGGTCAATAATATACTATTCACTGGTGCTAAGTTTTTTATAAAAGCAGTTAAATTGTCTTAAATGCAGCCAAGTGAAGCAAATTTATCGAGTAGTTTTTGAGATCTAATTGGCTAAATAAAAACAATTTCCTTTTCAAAAATTTTTTTTTTAATTTTCAAAATGCTCAGAGATTAAAAATATGATAGGCTAATCAGTTTTCAAAAATTTTGCTACTTTTGGCAGTCACAAATAGTTTTCCTGCAAATTTTAGAACAAATCTATCAATTTGTATGAAATAAAAAAAATAAATAAGAAAAGTAAAATTAATATTATTTTCAAAATTTTTTAAATTTTCTATAATTGTATTTACGCTAAGCAATTTATAATAATTTCCATGCAAATTTCAAAGTGAATCTATCGCATACTTAACGTAAAATACAAAAAAACTGAAAAACCAAAATTTTTTCAAAGTTCTTAAAATGGCTCTAAACCTAAAAAAAAAAAAAACTACGCTAAGAAAACCGATTTTCAATAGCTTCTGCACCAGTTAGACAAAAAAATAAATTGAATGTAAAATTTGAAGCACATCCATCGAGTAGTTTTCGAGATCTAACTGGCGTAATGAATACATACACACACACACACACACACATATATATATATATATATATATATATATATATATATATATATATATATAAACATTTTCTGCAAACCACTTTTTCGACTCCTTGAGTCCAAATATGTACAAATTAACTAAAAAAATGTATTTATTGATACAATGCTGTCTCTATGAGGAAGCAAAATAATCTTTTATGTATCATATTAAAAATTAAAGATATATTTAGATCTAAAGTTGCGTCAATTATAACTTGATGAAAATGTGAAACAAAAATGATTTTGGCTTAATCCTATGGAACCATAATTCGTTAGTTTTCGTTGTTCAAGTATTTGAACTAACATAACTAACATAACTCAATTTGATTTGTTTGAACTATTTAGAAATGTTGTAGATTGAATTATTAACATTTCAAGAAAAAGCTATTATTCTACGTTTTTGTTGAAATAATACTGTAATGCTATTCAATCCGTGAATGAGAAAGTTCAGCTTATGAGATAGACGTGGTTAGGTCAGCAGAACTGCTTGTCATCACGATATATCTCACAAAATGAACTTTCTCACTCACACACTGAGAATCCATTAAGAGCGTAGCCTACACAAAAAGCCGATGCGCGGCGCTATCAAAAATTGTAAGACTGCTTTCTTGGTTTTGGGGCGCTGCGGCCCAACTCACAGAAGCCTGCGCACTTATAACAGCAGACAATAGTAATGTTCAGCTGCGTTCTCACCTTTTTGGACGGCTGAGCGCCAAAAAAGAGAGACCAGCCTCGCATATTCGTAGTGGCGCCACGCTACGTCCCTTTGAGAAGGTTACGCTCTGAATGGATTCTCAGTGCAGGTTGAATAGCACCACTGATTGCAATGTCATAAATGTGATTTTGAAGAATGGCAAGATTGAATATTGGAATTTAAAATATATCTAGATAAAAATAAAACTTATTTTAAATTATTAACAAAGTAGAATCATAAATTAACTTTCCTTTATTGTAAGATTTTAAATTTACTCTATGTTATATTTTCTATATTATATCGAGAAGAATTTTTAATAGCAGCCGATTTTGTTTTTTTTCTGAAGTGGGCCTTGCTTTTTCTTGGACTTTACAACCCAACAATGATCTGTGTAGGTTCTTCTTATTTAATTTGCACAAAAAAGACGTGTTCCTTAGACAACACAGATTACACAAACTCATTATGCAATATTAACATTCAAATTTTTTAATTTTTCAAACTCACAGAAAACACTTAGATATTTGAAGCTTGTTAATTGAAAAACAAATAGATTTTATTTTAAGTTAGCCTTATGGCATTTTTTAGCATAGACTTAGCTTAATTTAATTACATCAAATAAAATGAAATTGACTATCTTTAGATCTATAAAAAAAAAATAATTTATTCTGATTGATATAAGTTATTAATTTTACTTTCTATATTGGGTGAGAGAAAATTTATTTATGTTAAAAAAACAAAGAAATGAATTTTTTAATCTTTAGAACTTAAATTTTTAAAGCGAAAGAAAAATAATCTGACTTCTAACTTATATTATAAAAATAATAAGATTAAAGAAAACTTTAATTTTTCGTGATAAATTAATTTAAAATTTTTTTGGGACATAAAAATCCTTTTCTTAAGGAGATGTGAAATGCATACTACACCTGTAATCATGAATATTTACTTTCTTTCAATTTCATTGCTGGATTCCCAAAAAAGAAATGCATTAACTTGTAGTGTGTTCCATGATAATTCTTCAGTTAAATTATCATATAAATTCATTCATTAGTTTTTAAGATATTTGGATTTCTGCTAAAAAATCGAAAAATCTTAATAAATTATATTAGAACCCGAAATTCTCAATAAATAATGAATGAATTTATTTGAAATTTTAACTGAATAATCTTCATGGTACATACTATAAGCTAAAGCATTTGTTACTGAAAATTTTGCAATCAAATGGAAAGATAGCCAATATTTATAAGTACAGGTGTAGTGTCCATTTTTAATTTTCTTAAGTGCAGGCCGAACTATCTGTCTTTGTCTAATAGAGTTTTTTAATCATTTGTCGAAACATCATCCGTTGTATAAAAAAAAAAATAGTAGCTCCCGCTAGATATTAGTATAATAAGTAAATTTTGTAATAATAATCAAATTATTTTGTCGCGTAGTTGTTGAATAATATGAGACTTACGAGCAAACCAGAATATAACCTATCTTTTTTGGTAGGTCACATATTATTCAAAAACTGCACAATAAAATAATTTGATTGTTATTACAAAATTTACTTATTATACTAATATCTAGTGGGGCTACTATTTATTTCTTGATACAACAGATGGTGTTTATGTAAATGATAGAAAACGCTATTAAACAAAGACAGATAGTTCAGCACCCTGTTAAGTGATATCTTTATTTAGATCGTTATTTGAAGCGTATAGCTGCAAAAGTAGTTATCTCCAAAAAAATTTTTTTCAAGAAATAACATTTTCTGCTGTACTTATACTTAAAATTCAGTGTATTTTGCAATACACCATATTTTTTCATTTCATAAAAAAAGACTATACCTATATTTTGGTCCCATATGATTTTTTCATGATAAATTTTAATGTTCTGTATACGAAAATGCAATAAAAATGAATTCGGAAAAAATGGGGATAGCCACCTTTGCAGCTACACGCTTCATTTCGTCTTTTTATATTAATTGTGCTATTGGGCGTTTTTTTGGGTCAGATCTTCCACGATAACCTGAAACAAAAAGAAGGGCCTTATTTCTGGGGTTTTGTAACCGACTCGCTACAATATGCATAAATACACGGATAAGGGCAGTCTTAGAGACACCTTTTTATGTACACCATCGGCCTTTGGTGCAATGTGCAGTACTACCATCACCAGGATGGTTTCCCACTTGGAGCCTTTTGGGTGAAACCCTAGTCACACTCCTATTTAAACAAACAAACAAACAAAATTTCATTTGATAATTATTATGTTAAATAGGTTAGTGCGTGCACTGAATCACCGAATGGAGCATTAAAATATAAATATTTCTGATCTCAAAGATTTAGATTGAATAAAAAAAGCTTTTTTCATAGGGTTAAGTTTTCGCACCAACTATTAATTTTAAACTAGAACACGCACAAAAAAGAAACGAATTATTAGCGTTTTAACCAAAGAACAAAGATTAAAGAGAGAAATTACAACGTGTATTTCCGTTTAATTACGACACAACACTAAACAACTACAATCTTCTTGTTGTCGTCTCACCCTGGACCCGCTGTAACTTCTTAGTACAGGCACATGATATCCTTGTCTCTTATGCTGCACGTTACTTACTTATGCAGCTGTAAAAACTGGATACTTCTACTTATACAGACACGTAGTAAAAAAAATACTTATTGGAGCTGAAGATACGAAGAATAAGAGCGAGCTCCTTGTGCAATGGGTTTTTACAGGCCTTAGTTAGATAGTTATCTTGATTAATTATCCATGTAGATAATTCAGATTGTATGTTGTACACCTTTGTATGTATACGACATGTAATTCTTCGCACATGGATCTTACCTCCCCACTTCTCTGTGACTTAGATATTTGAAGTTTCGATATCGAAAAAAGGATAAATCATTTAAACTTATATGATTTTATTACCTCATTATTGAAAAAATATCATTAACCAATTCGTTACTACCTTGAATTCTTTATTTGAACTCAAATTTATGTTAATTAACAAGAAACTTTGTATCATTACTCAAAATATTTTTTATGCTATTATTACTGTATCTAGCTTGATTTTACTCCCTTATGATTCATTATCTTGAAGAATTAATGTTTCTTAATCTTATTCTCTTTTTACTTATTCGTTTGTCTAATTAATATGACAAAAAAATAGCTAACAACATTAAGTACTCAAGTGTAAAACGGTATTGATTTCTTCAAGTCGCATCTCTCCCTGTCTCTCTCACTTGTACCGAATTGCACGAGAAGTGGCATGCGTTGCCTGCGTGGTGTGTATTCAAGGATGGCATACGTGAGTTTGTCCACGGCACGCTTTTCGTTTGAATTCAAATAAATCAATATTTTTTAAAAATGTCATTGATTAACTACTTCTGTTCATTAAAAAATTTAATTAATAGTTTCTTCTTCATTATCTAATTGAATGGAATTTTTTAAATATATGATTTTCTTTATATTAAAAAGAAACTATGAAATAAATTATTTTTACTGATCTAGTAGTAATTTACTAACGAAATAATTTTTATTTCATTTTAATTGTAACTATCAATTTATGACCCGTTGTGTCGAGTTTTCTGATATATAAATTACATCACATATTTTATTATATTATTTTCTAGTGATTTCAACTCTTGATATTTTTTTAACTTTTGATGAAATGTAATATTTTCATAAATACTGTTTATTGAAACTGTCAATTAAGTGATGATTCTGGTTCACTCCGATTCGCCATTTAGTTTTTGAATCTATGCTTTTCATGCAAGGTTCGAATGGCAGGGTTTATTCAATAAAAACTGACACCTTCACGAAAATTGCACTTTTACACAAATGCCGGCTTACGTATATGTGTGCTATACGCATCATGCTGGTTTTTAGCCACTCGCATATCTACTTTGGATAGCGTGTATTATATACATGCATATTTTTAAATGGAGTGGAAGTGAAGAGAAAAGGAGAGCTAAAGAAAAAAAGAGTAAAGAATATAAGTGTGTGCGTGCTCATACTATATATGTCTGATTCCATTTCAAATCAAACAGCCTGTATACACTCAAGTTTGTATGTTATTCTACTTAAAAAATAAGTTTTATTCTGTTTTAAACCCTCTTCAATTCAGTGAAAGAACTTTAAAAAAAAAACTGAAAAATGACTGAGATGTATGCATTTTACCAAAAAATGCACTTTTTATGCACATGCATTTTTCTCAAAAAGGCAATCTTTTTTTTGCTAAAATTTTTTGGGCTGGTAGAGAACTAAATTATTATCTAATAGTACCTGTTCGATCCTGTATTTTTTTGTGTAAAAATTAAAAGTTAATATTCACACAACGCGTTCGCATTGAACCTATGTGTGTGTAATACGCAATCTTATGCAAAGATATTTTTTTACATTAATGAACTGTTAAAACAATATTCTGTTTTTTACAAAAGGTGTAATTGCTTAATAAAATAAAGCTAATTGTTGTTAGTAAGTATAACATATGGGCGTTGTTGATATTAAATCATTATATACAAAAAAATAATTACATTTGCTTACATGTTATATATATTGGCGCAATGAATCATTTAAGCTGGTCTGTTGATTATAAGGAAAATTCCTTTTATAAAAACTTTACAATTTCTTTAATTATATAAAAAAAACTGTTTCTAGGGATTGTTTATTTTTAACATCTAGATTAGCTATTTTCACTTTTTATAATTGATTGACAACTATTCAGAACTCTGATTTCATTTAACATATTTACTATTATAAATACTATTCTGTCTAAATTTAAGTAAAACATTGCATTTATAAGATAATTGAAACTTCATCTGACGATTGAAACATTTTAATAACAAAGTATAATTTTAATACTTTGGTTTCCTTTTAACCTAACAAATTGAATACAGTTAATTGAACAAATTTGTCAGTGTTTAGAGTTTCAAAAGACGCGTTAAATATCTGATAATAATTAATTTTTAAACTATTAAGTTCTGTACAGTTGTGCAAATTAATTAATTCTTTAACGATAACGTTAGATATATCAAGAATTCACACTTGGAATGCAGGTTACTACAGCGTTTACAAAATTGTCGCGAAAACCGTTGTTTGCTAAATTAAGATCATTTAACGTTCTTAAAATTTTCAATGAAGACCTATGCTCAAAGTTAATGTTCGATTCCGTTCTAGTTGTGATATTATAGTGAAACTTATGTAAACTATTCTGACCGTTAAACACGAATTCGATGATTCTAGCAAACCACCAATCTTTATCTATTGAATTACAATCAGTTATTACGAGTTCCCTAATAACATAATTATTATCTACATATTCGCAAAGGATTTGTGACACTATCTTTTTATAGCCAACAAGGTTTAAGCTAATTATTTTATCACAAATCGGGTTTCTTAAAATCCTAAGACGTAACTTATTATTACTAATCACCGAAAACCGGCTCAGACTCTCGACACTAAGGTCACGCTTGAACCAATTCGTGGTGTCGCCCAAACTAAAATTTATTACATTAAATCTTTGTGAGATCAATCGCAAAGCAGCCTGAGAAGTGATGACCTCCGTCAAATTAACATTTGGAATGCAAAACTTTTTATTTTCAGGAAAACGGTGTGCATAAATCCTCAGAATCTTGACGATTATGGATGTTCCAATTTCAGCGAATTTAAAAGATTTAAATAAGAAGTTATTAGCATCCTCTCTCAGGAGCTGCTCGCCGTTTTAACTTTTATATCGTTGTAAACTAGAATCAAACTCTGTGGTTTGGCCGTGGAACATTGTCGCGAAGAACCAAGCTTTATAAAAACTGAAAAATGCCTTTGTGGATAGATCCTCAGTAATATTCTTTTATAAATGATCAATATCAATCACAGAGAAGATGGAGTTCCCAAGCCGCTCCCTAGTCACCTTTCGATTGTGAAGAAGTCTACCATCAATCTGGCCAGTCTCCTCGCGTTTAATCTTAACAACGCTAAGAGATCCTCCATACTTCCACACTAAATCATCAAGTAACGATTGAATTTGCAACCTACATGAGGTTGCTAAATCCTTACAATGCAAGATCGCTTAAGTACGTCCAGGTTTATAAATAATTTTCTTGATCTCAACATTTAGAAATTCATGCTTTAACAAAAAACTTTTAATCTCCTTTCCTTTAACTTTACAGAGGATGTCAAACATAAATAAATCTAAAACAGATCTGTTGTTTTGGAACAATTGAGGATATTTAGGTTGTATCTCGAATACGTCTCGAGAAGGGGTGCTACTGGCATGCATATTCAGTTTGCGATGTTTAGTATCGCGTTGATGTTCGACCTCTTTATGGTATTCTTCCAAGTACATATTTGCCATGAAGCAGTCATGACGAATGCTATGGTCAGTCTGTTGCTCCTTAAACTCCCTTAATTCCTCGAAAGTCAGATCAGCGGCGGACGTATTACCTAAAATATTCGGCTAGGTCACTTTTTTTACAATATACATAAATACCTTACTATCTAAAACTACGCTAGATAACTACAATCTATTGGCCATTTATAATCTTTCTTTTTTCACACGCGTGCTTAAATCTAAAGTGCTGACTAAAATCTTAATGATACTGTTTTGTTGTACTTGGTGTATATCAACCTCACTCAAAAAGGAAGGAGGTATAAAACCTCAAGTGTAAGTCGAAATACTCCTTAATTAGGTATTATTTTGTTGCTCTTCTATTTAAAGAAAGTTGAAATTCTGTACAGGGAAATACTTTTTAATAATCATAGAAGCATGGAAAATGTTCTTAAGGCATTTGTAGTCGAGTTTATCTTCATGCTTGACTTGACTATAATACTCCGCAAGATCTATGACACAACTAGGTATCAGTGGAAGTCTGTCAATGAAACAATCATCAAGAAAATCATCAATATGTTCAAATGCTTCTTCTTTAAACTCCTGTACATAATTTTCCTGGTCTAGGTGTTGCTTCTATGGTAACAAACCACCTAGCCAAACAATTAAGTTATAGAGAAGACTTTCAAGATCTCCTCTGATCGTAGCTACTTCATTATAAGCGTCTCTGCACAAATACAGTAAATCATTTTTATTTACAGTCTCAGGTCTGATCAATGCGAGTAGCATGACTAAAACGAGTCAAAAAAATTTTGCTTGGACTAGATGAGTCAACGTATAACTTATCTGGTCTAATGTTGCCATGTACGTAACCCTTGTGATGCGAAAATTCAAGAGTGCAAACCAGCTGGTACGCCATATTTATAGACGCGTTAAGACTATTTTTATTATTGTGAATTTCCAAGATCTCAGTTAGATTATTATCTAATTTCTGGATTATGACAAATTTATATTTTTCTTTTTTATGCTGATAAGTACCAGAACCAAGGTATTTGAGAATTTTTGCAAAAATAAACTGCATATTACTCATCCAATCTTCTAAATAAAATTCATTACAGACTTTATCCAACAAATGAGTTTCGGTTGCAACACTCTGACTCGGGATTTCGTTTATTTTAACTATTGCAATAGATTTTTCGTTATTTTCATCAGGGCTACTTATAATGTGATAAACTTGTTTCATGCCCTCTCTGACGATTTCGTAGCTAATGTGCCATTTGCTGCCATCAGACGTGGTAACCATTGTTTGTTGGAGTAGGTGATACCTCTTTTTGCTGAGATTGTAGGCACTTGAATATTTGAATGTCGACCTTATCGTTGAATTTGACAGTTTTTTTATCTTAATTTTTTCAGAATATGTTCTGAATACTTTGTTGTTAATGTTTTGACTAGAATTATCAACTTGTGAATTCAGAGGAACGTCTGGAGTAATATTTTAAGAACTCTGCTGTTTACCTTGAGTAGAAAAAGTGTGAGTAAAGTCCTGTAATAAGCCTTCTGGATCCTAATGAACCACTTCAGGTTCGCTTTGTGAACCTATTTGTTTATTTGGAAAACTGATATGCTCATTAGATGTGACGATATCCTGATTTTCATTCGCTTCAGTTTCCACAAACTCAGGGTCCAGATGATCAGGAACGAAATGAACAGGCTTTACTAATTTGATGTTAATCAAATCATATACTCCGTTGATCTTAATAACTAAGTTCCTTCCGTTGACTTTACGTTCAAGGACTCGATGAGGACCTGTATACGGTCTTTCTAAGCCATTTTTATAGCTTTTCTCAAATAAAACACATGTGTACATTGTTCGAGATCTTTAAAAACAAACGGTTTAACTTTATGATGGTGTGAAACTAGTATTAGTTGTAAATCTTTCATAATCTCTCTGAACTCATCTAAGGAGAATTTTTTGTTAGGTTCAAACTCTTCAAAGGAGTAGAACTCGCCGAGAAGACGAAAGAAGGTACCGTAGACATAATTAGCTAAACTAGGACTAACATCGTTTCTGATGCTTGTCCTTATTTCGAGCAATACTGTTGGTAATTTCAAAGGCTATTCTTCGTCTTCTGCTGCACATTTCAATGCAGTTTTTATTGTTCTATGCCACCGCTCAATCATCCCGTTAGCTTGTGGATGATATGGAGCTGGGCGATTTCTTTTGCTTGCGAGCACTTGCAGCAATGAATTAAAAATCTGGAGCTCAAACAGTGAACCTTGACCTGAAGTGATGTATATGGGTGTAACAAAACGAGTGATCTAATTATTATAGAAAGGTTTAGCTATTGTTGGAGCTGAAATATCCATTAAAGAAATAACCTCAGGCCAACGAGTGAATGTATCAATCATAGTTAATATATATTTATATCTATCAACTTCAGGCAATGATCCTGCAATATCAATATGTATGCGTGTGAAACGTCCCTCAGGTGTTCTAAATTTATCAGGTATTATCTTGTTGTGACGAGGGATATTAGACTGCTGACAATCCAGACAGCTTTTACACCAGTTGGCAATATCCTTTCTCATGTTAGGTCATACAAATTTCCTTCTGATCATCTGATCAGTAACTTTATCACTAGGATGTGCAAGTAAATGAAACATTTGAAAAACTTTTTTTTGATACTTAACAGGTAAGTAGGGCCTAATAAACTGACCTTGTAAATTGCAGTACAACCAAGTGTGATATAATTCCTCGGTAATTCCAACTTCTGTAACTGCAGTTAATGATGAGGGTCTTGAATGATTTTTGTCAACTGTTCGTGGTTGAACTGTCCATCAGACAAATCTTCTAGATTAATCGCTGTTGGTACCTGAAATGCATCCATTTTAGTTGATACTTGACTAAAATCAGGATGATTTACAAGCTCTGGATCATTCCAGTTGAATACTGTTGGCGGACAAATGCTGTCAATGCGAGACAAAGCATCAGCAACAGGATTATATATGCCTGCTATGTGACAGATTTTACAATTGAATCCTGAGATATAAGCCAACTGTCTAGTTCTACGAGGTGTAGCTTTTTCTGCACTTCGTTCAAATGCATATACTAGAGGTTTATGATCTGTATACACCTTAAATAACCTCGCATTTTCATAATAATGGAAATATCTAATTACTTCATATATAGCTGTCAACTCCTTGTCATAAACAGCATAATTAAGCTGTGAAGCAGAAAATTTCTTTGAAAAGAATGCAAGAGGTTGCCACACACACTGTTTTTGAGCTGCTCGAAAACTGTTCCCATGGCATAATCGGATGCATCAGTACAAATTCTGATATTAGCTGTTTCATCAGGAAACGACAAAAATGATGCATCGACAAGTTGTTTTTTAGTGTCTAAGAAGGCCTTGTATGATTCGTCTGACCAATCTATGGGTCTTTTATCCTTTTTCTTAGCACCTTTTAAATATATGTTAAAAACTCTATGAACATCAGCAGCTTTAGGCAAGCATTTTCTATAGAAATCCAACATACCTAAGAATCTTCTCAGATCATTAACTGTTTTAGGCTTAGGAAATTCCTGAATTGCTTTCAGTTTCTCTGGAGCTGGTTTAAAACCTTTTTCACTAATAAGATGGCTCAAAAAATCAATTCTTTAACATCAAGCAGACTATTTCTCCAATCACTATTTTTCTTTTTAACTAAATGAATGGGACTGGCCCAAGGACTATCAGACGGCTGGCAAATGCCAAATTAACATAATTCTTGAAACTCTTTCTTAGCTACTGCCAATTTTTCAGGCGACAATCTTCTGGCCTTTTGAGCAATAGGAGGACCTGTTGTTTTGATGTAGTGCTTGGCTTTACTAGATTGGTTGAGTGTCGTCTGACTTACTCCAACTACTGTAGGATATTGGAAGAGCAAATGAGAATGTTTATTCGCAGGATCGATGAAATACAGCTCCAACACTTCCACCTTTCTTGGAATTATGTTAGCAACCTGCAGAGAGTCTCCATCAACTAATCTTTTTTCTTTTAAATCAGGTAACAAATGATAAAACTTGAGTACATCTGCACCTAAAATCAGATATGGCACATCTGCAACAAGAAAGTTCCATTTGATCTCCTTGCTTAATCCAATATTCAGGTATTGTCTTGACAAACCATAAGTATTAATAATCGAGTTGTTAGTAGCATACAATTTAAGCAGATATGGCTCTTCGCGAGATAGTTTAAATTCAGGAATAACTGAGACCTCTGCTCCAGAGTCAACCAAGAAGTATTTTTTGAATTTTTACTAAAAACATGGAGGCAGATTGAGTTAAACTCCTGTGACGTCGCCTCACTAGCAACAGGAGCTACTTTTTTCCCTTTCCAGTCATTTTTTGGGCAGCTGAATTTTTCTTTTTAGCTTTTTTCTCTTCCCAATCGCAGGGAGCCATACATAAAGCAGCTTTAGCACCATATCTACGGTGATAATAATACCAAGAGTACCTTCGAGGCGTAGATGAAGATCTTCTTCTATTGGAAGTTTGGTTATTTTTGTTACGACTAGGACTTAGAGATTTATTACTTGTTGTTTTTTATTGAAATTCTGTTGCTGTTGCCTAGACTGACGTTCGCCTTTATCTTTGCATAAAGCATCTATCTTTGCAGCAAGATGCTGCAGTTCTACAGAAAACTTTTCCAATAAGCTCTCTTCGTTTCCATTGGAATTTACGTTGATAGCATCAACCTTTTTATAATCTTTAGAATAGATGTGATACACATTGTCAGCATTCTCAATACTCTCCACCCTGTTGGCTTTAGTTATAGTCCTGGCCAAACGTGAAGTTATATATGGTGGTAAACATTTCCTCCAAACCTCCAATATGGTTACCTCAGGTACAAAATCTTTAGCGAGTGTCATTAATTCATCCAAGAATTTTGAAGGTTTCTTCTTTCCCATTTCAATGTTGTTAAGGAATTTGTTCATTTCGTTGACTTTTGATTGTGAATATTTGTCGATCAAAAGCCTTTTGAGCGCCTCATAATTGCCCTGTACTGGCATAGATTTTAACCAACTAGCCAGAATTCTGGTGGTTGAGGGTCCGACGTTCTGAATTAGATTCCAGTTCTTCGCTTCGTCGCCAGTGATTTCGCGAAACTGAATTAATCCTATTTCTTGGCTATCGTTTTCATCTTATACCCTAGGATTTTCAATACTGTCGTTAAGACCACCTGATGCTAATTAACCTGAATCGTTTTCTTCGTTAGTTGACATTGCGAATACCGTACACGCCATATAAAGAATTCAAACTAATAGGAGTTTTCTTCTTGAAATTAAAATCCGTTTCGAGGATATGATACACTTTATAAGATTCCTAAGAATACACGTAGGTATTCAATAAAGCTTCGAATTCTAAGTTTTCACACACACCTTAAGACTAAACATGCCGACAAATTCTTAACACATACGCGACCGCACAGGGATGTGCAACCAAAGAAAACGACACTGGCGCTTAAAAGAATAATGTCAAAATAATTATTAAATTTAATTATAAAAAATTTAAATATTTACAATATATACAAGGAAAGTGTCACCTCACTAATGCCGAATTTCACCGGTTACCACTTCGGGTTTCCTGACTAGGGATCCCTCTGAGGTGAAACCTTATCAGCCACAGCCTTAATGCTGCTGACTACGTCGAGCAGCAGTGTGAGACCATATGAATATTAATGAAAACATTACACAAAAGACCAGTAAACGCTTCTTCGAGTGCACACTAATGCACGAAACGTGACTCTATCGAACACAAAAATATTAAAATAACGTGAACTAGAAACTTGCGCTTAAAAGACCTCGTTATGACAGCCTGAGCCTTTACGTACGTCGGTAAAATCTTTTCCTTAAGCAATGAGAAGTCCAATCAATTATTTTGATCGTTATCTAATTTTCAATGTAGAACATTACGTTATGCAAATTATAATCACAAAATAAATTATGATTAGAACCTCCAACTGCACTTATGACGCATAAATAAGTTGGAACGGTAGTAATTATTAAATAAAATAAGGCTATGTACCACTCGACGCACAACAAATATTTGTTTTCCGTTTTTTATGTTAACAACAACTTGACCTTAATAAAAATAACCTGATTAATTTAATGGTGCGTCAAATGGCCCAGAACAACTAATTTTATAAGGTGTCAACACGGCGTCCAGCACTATGCAACAAATAATGTTTGCTAAAACTGAGCACTGTTAATAACTAATTTGTACTTTACCAAAACATAAAAATAATTGTTGCGCAAGATGCTAGCCGTCGCGCAAATAACCAATTCAAAAAGAAAAACAAAAGCTACAACACCAATTCCAACATGAAAATTCAGTTTTAGTTTCTTGTTTGAATTTTAAAATATCTTATTCAATTTAAATTATTTTAATCAAGACCAACTTCAATTTACAAAAAAAAATATTAAATTTCAATTTAATCATCTTAATAATACTGCCTCAAGGTTAAGATTTCTTGGATAAACAAACTTATTTTTTTACTACTAGGTGCATCGTGTCTGTATGTCGCTTGTTATTATAAAATATCAACATCGATCAACCTTAACCTAGTTGCTAACTTGACCTTGAAAAAAGGCAACAAGAGAATATGTATATATTATAACTGGCAGATTTTGAATTTGAAATTTTGAAGAATTTCTATTGTTATGTGTCTTGTGCGCTTATCAAAATGGCGGCTTGAAAATGCTGTATTTGAATTACTATTATTTTGTTCTTCTTTTCGCATAATTTAATTCACGCATCATAAAAATCGCTTTTTCTTCCTTCTTTTTATATACAGACAAATGCGCTTTTGCGCTCGAGCGTTTGAAAGGTTTATGAAACATGCATTTACGTAAAATATAACCTATATCATTTCATTTAATATTAAATTCAAAATTTATCTTTTGAACAAATTTTGCAATTTTTCATATTCAAAACTTTAAACTTTCTAATCACTTATCTATAAGTATTCTCTTTTAAAAATTGCTATAAAATTTTATTTTTCTTATATATTCTTCAATTTTCTATTTTTTACTTATCTTGATATATTTTTCAATTATTTTCTTTTTAATGTTTTTCAAATTTATTTTTCTGGTTTGTCTTGATATATTTTTCAAATTTTTTATTTTTTTGTTTTTTAATATATCTTAACCTTGCACGCATAAATACCTTTTTAAAAACACTAAGTGATGCTCGGCGAAAACGATGTTGAAGAAAACTTGTAGACTGTGATGATCTGCGCTGAATCAAAGGTGTATTAGCAGCTGTAAATGCTACTAGATGATGTTGAAGACTGTGATGAATTATCGATATATTGGCAGCTGTAACTGTTAGGAAAAAAAAAAATTTTCTTCTTCTTTATTTTTTTTCCTTTATGAAGGCAAGGTAAGAAAAAAAAATGGCAAGAAGTTTCACTGCTAAAAATTATGCCAATTCTTCATAAGATTAGATAAAGACAAAATGACATCTGTTGAATGACTCAGCAGCATCAAAATGTATCAGGCCGGTTAGCATAAATGATGCAATAAACACTCGCCTTGGTTGTCAAATGAGAAAAAAAAATGCCAAAAATGCTCCTTTTCCAATAAAAAAATATTATAGCCTCCCTCAAAAGAAAAATTTTCACAAACCGAAGAATGGTAAATGTTGGTAAAATCAAAGAAAATCGTCCTTCCTTCCGTCAAAAATAAAGTTGGCGTCCCAAGAATGCCGATTGATTTTATCAATGGTCAATCAAAAAAAAAAAATACAATAGATACTCTTTAGTCGGACGTCACCAATGGGGAGATGGTTGTTAATATTTAAATTATTTGTTTGTTAATCTGAGTCCAAATATGATAATAAATGACTTCCCGAGGAGTTAAGGAGGATTTATTACAGGTCTCTAAAAACAAATACAAAAGTACGTTAATAAAGACGTTTATTACTTGTTACCAACTTGCTAGCATTGCCAGTTATACAACGTATCTGTTTGACGACACGAGACCACTGCCTCGTCGCTACACACAAATCCTTTTCGACCCTTAAACGAGTTGCGCTTGCGCACTCCAAACAATTCAGCGCCCATAGTACAAACAATAGGAGGCCATCTCACGGACAAATACATTGCGTAACCAAAATAGCATATTGGAACTGTTATATAGAGGCTAGTTATTCTTACGACTGATTTAAAAGGTGCTTCTCAGGCTTGTGAAAAAGTAAACAAAACTGTGCAATTACAATACCCGAAAATTACTCTTCTAAAAGAATTTTATGTCCCGATTTTTTTCGAATGCATAAGAAGGTAGTTTATAAGAGCATTAATTTACTTTAGACCGTTGGAAGATTTTGCCATTAATTTAGCTAAAAAAAATTGAAATCACTGAAGTTTTTAAAGGGAAAGATGATGATTTTATTCCAAAGACACCCGAACGAATAGAGAAATGAAACGAGAGTTTCAATACAGTTTTACCTCGATGCGTCTTACCCCTAAAAAAAAACTGTAATACCTGATAATTTAAAGAAAAAGTACGAGCCAAATTAATGGCTAAATCTTCCAACGGTTTAGAACGTAAATTAATGCTCTTATAAACTACCTTCTTATGCATTTGAAAAAAATCTGGACAGATTGTTTTAGAAGAGTAAATTTCGGACATTGTGATTGCACAGATTTGTTCACTTTTTCACAAGCCCAAGAAGCACCTTTCAAATCAGTCGTAAAAATAACTAGCTTATATATAACAGTTCCAATATGCTGTTTTGGTTACGCGATGTATTTGACCGCGAGTTGGCTCTAAATAATTCGCTAGAATAGTTCGTATTGTTTGTACATCGAAACATACATAATATAAATATACACAAATAGAGTTATTTTTTTCCATTTTTAAGTATTTACTTTTATATTACGAATTTACATATATATATCGCCTATTCTCTGTCAAATCGAAGGACAAAAAATTTTTTTTTCGCTAAAAATTGATAAAATGGTTTTTTTTCATATTATGAACCAGTCAGAATTTTTTTAGATTCCTTTAGTATATATTTTTAGAGCTACAAAGCTTCAAAGTTGGGCAAAAACCATATTTTTGACATTTTTGACTAATTTTAAGCTTAAATTACTCACAAGGAGAGTGCATTGCATTTGGGTCTTGGATTTTATTCTAACTTTGGGATCTTTTTTCTTACATAAAATCATGAAAAAAGCCACGTCTATTCGGTCCAACGCTCTATTTTTTTTGAGTTATGAGCAGTTTTGTCTGTTTTGTTGAAAAAATTGCATCTGCTTTATAATTTTACAGTTTTCGAACTACTTATTCCAGAAGGTTTTTACTGATTGCATATTAAAGTTGAGATTAAAACCTTTCGATTAAATAAGAACGTGTTCAAAAAGCTCAAGTTGTTAAAAACTTATAAAGGGATGAAAATTGAAATGAATTTCTAACTAAAATGTTGCATTTATTTTCTATGCATTTTTGAGCTAAATATTTGCGCTATTTTTATTCGCCCATAACTTTTTAACAACTTGAACTTTTTGGACACGTTTTTCTTTAATCAAAAGGTTTTAATTTCAACTTTAATATGCAATCAGTAAAAACCTTCTAGTAAGTAGTTTGAAAACTGTAAAATTATAAAGCAGATGCAATTTTTTCAACAAAACAGACAAAACTGCTCATAACTCGGAAAAAATCAAGCGTTGGACCGAATTGACGCGGCTTTTTTCATGATTTTATGTAAGAAAAAAGATCTCAAAGCTAGAAGAAAATCCAAGACCCAAATGCAATGCACTCTTCTTGTCAGTTGGGTTGCGTTTTAGGAATTTATTACTGAAAAACTTTTTTTTTCCAAAATATTCTAAATTTTCAGAAAAAATTAATTTAAATTCTCTAAATGTCTAAATTTTCTTTTTGTAGTGATTTTTTCTATCTCTGCTATCGAAAATGCATAAATAACATGGGTACTTTCTAAATCCAGATTGTTGTCAAGTATCATGGATAAAATTTTTAAGACTCCACATATTTGCCATTTATGTTCTTTGTATTTTATTTTCGTCAAAAGTAGTTCAAGATTGGAATACTTTTCCTCAAGTATTGTTAAATATATTAACAATGAAGGAGCATATTTATTTGTGATACAGAGAAGTACTGCTTCAAGGCTGTGCTTTGATAAATCAATGAATAGCCGCAAATTTTCATCAATAAGTCCTTTAACATCCGTGCAATAAACCATATTAGAATTTTTTTTGAAATATTTTCTAAAGCATTTTTAGTACCCTTTGTCAACATATTTCTTCTTTTAAACTCTGATGCAATAAATTCTGATTATCCTTTAGACAAACCACTCTTCCTAAATAAATCATTGAGACTTTTTAGATCGAATTTTTCAATAGCCCATTCTTTACCAATGGGGACATACTCTTCATTAGTATCCAAAGAAAGTTCATTTTCAGAAGTACTTGGATGCTTCTCATTTGGTTTACTCTAATTTAAGTCAATTTAATTTTCATTTATTTGATTCGTCGAATTGTCGTCTACATTTAAAGCATCCAATCCTATCATAAAACCATCTTGCGACTTTTCATTTTCTAAACTTTTTTATTAATTCTTTGCTAGGAAACTCTACACAAGCAGCATCGAGATACACTATTTTTTTGTTAATTTTATTTGCACTCTCTATCTTTTTGAACAGAAATAGCAATCAATTTTATCTTTTGGTTCTTTCCATTTCGTTAGTGTTGTGAATTTTAATTTGGCCTTACTCTGACTCGAACTATAACGATTCGTCATCGTATAACATGAGCCACATAAAATGAAGAACCCAACTCTTATCCTGTTGAGAAATCATAATATTAAAGCATTTTTAGTATAATAAGTTAATATTTTCAGTGGTTTTTTGTTTGTTATGATGCCAAAAACATATTCTGAGCATACTCAACAGAAATTGTCTGGAAATCCGTTGCACTCGTGATAAAATATATTGCTGGATGTACTAGCGCAGTTTACACAAGGTTGAAAGTTGTAATGTGCTATAAAGTTAAATTTAACTCCACACGCTAGAAATCCTGTTAACATGTCAGGAATGTTAGAAAGTGTAAGGCAACTGAAAATATGAAAGAACAAGAGATAAAGAGAGAGCGAACGTTAACACCTAGTATTCGTTGCCTTGACCCTGATATTCTGAACTCTTAGCGAGTATTGTATTCTTTTAATTATTACTAAAACCATTAAAAGTATGGTGCCCTTATTAAAAAGGTAAAAACTGTATCTACAGTGGTTCATCAAGGTCACTGATAATCAATTTAATGTCAGACTTACCACAGGAGTCTAAGTAAATATTGGATTTATGATCAATGATATGGAACAGCCACAAAGTAGTATTTAAAATGTTAATTTAAGAAAAAATCAATTAATCTACCACACATACTTCCCGCGAACTCCTCCTACGAGTTGTTTTTTAGGCAATCTGACTCCAAATTCATGATCAGTAACCTAAAAAACTTCTTGAATGGTATTTAAAATGTCTAGCAACTCTTCTAAAGATTTATAATAAAATTTTTATTGTATTCTAATCAAATTTAGACTGGATTTCGCCTTTTTTTGATTTTTTTATCTTTTTAGCGCCGTACAGAAGGTTAAAATTGCGTAAAACAATAATAATGTGGTTTTTGATGTATTTTTTTTCGTGGAATTTGATTTTATAGTCAAACTAATTTTATCTTTCTCTCTTTTTTTAGCTCTGAAAAACTAAAAAAAAAGCGAAAAAATGAGGTTTTTTTAAGGAAAAGCCTCAATACGACCAGGCAAAGACTATATTTTGATTGCAGATTCGGATTCAGCGTCGAAAAATACATAAGAAATAATAGTTTTGGTCAAAAGTACAAAAAACTTTTTTTATTCTTGGACCTGTGTAATTGATAATAAATCAAGTTAATAATAACTTGTTCTTATAAAAAAAAAAATTATAGTTTCGAGAAATGCCACACTTCTTATTTCGATATATATTTGAATATCAATATTAATCAATTTCATTGTTTCTATTTAAAAACAATACAAAAATACATAAAGTAAAAATAAGTAATTCTAGTAAAAAAATAATTACGATTTTCATGACACACTCCCTACTGTCTATATATATATATATATATAGATATATATTGTGGAAGCATAGCTTCTGTCGGCCAGTCCCCACAACTGCCACACTAGTTTTTTCGTATTATTTTTATTTTAATCGAGAATCATATAGGGCGCTTAAATGCTTGGGGTCCAGGGCAATGACATATGTTAAACCCATGTCGGCCTAAGTATAAATCTGGCCCTGGGAATGTGTTTATACGCATTACAGTAAAATAAATTTTATATAATTTTCTACAACAGAAATGAACCATATTTTAGGCAATTGAAGCTGACATAGCCGCGGGATACGTACCATTTTTTGTATCTATAACTCTTGGAACAACAGCATGCTGCTCTTTCGACAATCTTAAAGAAATCGGCCCAGTCTGCAAAAAATACGTCGGGGTAAGTTAATTTTCGACTATAAACTTTTTGTCTTTCACTTATTTTCGGTTCATATAAATGACAAACAATATTTGTCAATTGATATATTTTATTTTTTATTGAGATTAAGAATGTTTTCTGATTCAAGACGGTTACATCAGAGATTATTTTTTCAAAGTTTTAAGATTAATTAAATTAATTAATTATACCTAAACTATTTCGATTCAAATATGAAAATAAATAGTTGAAAAAATTTTTCGAAATTTAAAGATGAACAAGCCTCTTTCAATTTGTAATTGTCTAGTAAATATAAAACAAACGGATGCTTTTAATATTTACGTGTAACAAAGATATTATTGCAAACGCTTTTATGAAAAAAAGTTTTCGTGGTGCTGTGATCAATTACATTTTTAGCGAAAAGTGATAAGCACTCTCAAGGATAATCTTTAACGATGAGCTTTACTATGTAAAACTCATGTAAAACGTAAAAATAAAACTGACCATAAAACTAAATCGAATGAAAATAAAGAGCATTTTCAATTCATAATTAACGATAAAGCTCGAATGAAAAGGAATTACCCATCAGAATCCAATAAAAGTAAATTAACTAAATTTAAAGCAAGCTTAGACTATATAAGCCTCAACAAAATGAAAGTTAGTTATTGAATAAGTACCAATGAAAAAATATTGAATTATATATTAAGTTTAAATTGTAAGAGTAAATAGTAAGTTGTTAAAAAATGCAGAAACGCACACAGAAGAATTCAGGTACAATGCAGAAGTGCAATATATTATAAATATTTGTAATATATTTTATCATCTTCTACATTTTATAAATATCATTTGATTTTGCTATTCAATCTAAATTGAGGAATTTCTTTTGCTCCAAAAAAAAATATTCAGGAACATCTTCCCGTTTTTTATTGTAATCCATATAATAATCAAAATTAAATTTTTCTATTCGATCATTGAATTTATTTAACTTCTTTTCTATAAAATTTATTTGGTTTTCGTCATCTTCAATTTCTAGCTAACTTTGCATTTCAAATCATGATTCAATTCAATCAATAGATAATATATCTTCGTGATTCAAATATTATAAAAACATCAGCTCTTCATTCTTCAACCCGTAATAATAATAAAGTCAAATTTCATTTTTGTAACAATCATTAATTTTGAATTCTTGAATTGAATATAGAGACCATCAATAAAATTTTTCCAGCGAAACAAATGTGTTTTCATGATAAAATACCACTTTTTCACAAGTTATTATTATGAGAAGTAACTTTTAAATTATATTCCACAAAAAATTTAACTACAATAAGATATTTATTAATATGAACAGAAGTCCTTAAGGGCGCGCAAAACGCGTCCAAGGGAGACTTTTGCTCAAACGGTAAGCGATGTCTAAGATTCATGATTTTCTGTCCGAAGTAGGTTATATGAGGAACTATAACTTTATAAATAGATATTACACGAAAAAAATGTTATAATTCAAATTAATATTTTACACAATAACCGTAGAACATACTTTATTTTATATGAACATTATAGGCGAGAGGTTCACCCCTAAAATGGCGCTTAGAAATGCAATTCACTGTCTAACTTTTTTTTTGCATTCCTAATGCACCAAACTTTCTTTTTAATTTAATTTTGTAAATTTTTCCAAGTAGAAATATTTTTTTTATTTATTTTTTTTTCAATGGTCCGGTAATTATTATAAACGAAAAACTTTTAAAAAAATAAGAATTTATACAATAAATTTGGAAGTTTTTTTAATTGTATATTGTTGAAATAAACACTTTTTGTATAAGGGAATATGGATTAAAAATGCTTCCATTTCCAGTAATTTGCGATTTTATGGCGTAATGTTACGTTCAGTATATCAGCTAAATTATAATTCAAAATTTTTTTAATGAATGACTGAATTTCAGCCATCCATCGACTTCCTTTCGACTAACGTGCAAGCGCTACGTCTACGGGGTTGAAAGTTTCACAAAAAAGAGGCAGCAAGGATAGGGAGAATAAACTAGTCAACACCCCTGTAAATGCCAAAGTTATATAAATTTTTTTTCCTCCTTTTTTTTATAATCC
This sequence comes from Anastatus disparis, assembly GCA_017163975.1. NCBI lineage: Eukaryota > Metazoa > Arthropoda > Insecta > Hymenoptera > Eupelmidae > Anastatus > Anastatus disparis. The sequence goes on along the minus strand of JAFFSR010000025.1, from coordinate 1,680,419 downwards.
AACCAAGAAGCCCTGCTTCGTACATTATTTTATTATCCCTCCTTTTCTATTTCACTATTTCGCATCAGGGCGAACCATGCTACCCTATGCCAATTTTTTTTTATTTTCCTTGCATTTCTTTTCTTACGATTTTTTTTTCTGATTTAAATTTTAATTTACAGCAATTGACAACGTTCGGCATTTACTTCGCGGATAACAATAGGAGAAACGCGTTTCCGAGACATGACTTCCCCCCTTGAGATTTACAAATAGAAAAAGTTGAAAAACTCTCTACCTTGTATTTTGCTTTCTTTGTTTTGATCTCCGCTTCTCCACACGTCCGCCTTGCTCCCTGGTTGGTCTAGTTGATTATTGACAATGGAACTCGAACTTAAAATTTAAATAAACTTCTTCTTTCCTTAAATGTAACTTGCGTCTCCTCGGCTGATGACTCACAGATGGGCGGTGGCTGGCTGCTGCTGGCTCTGGTGACGTGTTAGCTGCTAGACGAAAACGATGTGTCCAGCAAGAGTTTGGTCAGGAAAAAGAGGCAGCTTCATTTCCATCCGATCTGAAAGAGGGCTGTTGCTCCGCTGGTGGTTCGATCTGAAGAGAGGGATTCGCCTACAAGCTCAAAGCTTTTTATATTCTCAGTTTTATTCTAGAAGCTTCGTTGTTGCTAACGGCGGTATATTTTTTGCTTATTCGTATGATTTTTCAGCTATTCTGATTGGTTGCCAGTCGGCCCTCCCTGTATATTTTTTTTCTGGAAACCAGAATTTCGGTTGAATAGAAAGAGGTCAGCTTGAAGTTTATGGGTAATTACTTTTTGCCGTTATCATTTCGGCTTCCTGTTTTTGAGACTCCATCAAAGCTTTTCTTTTAAATTTTGCACCAACTTCGGATAATTGCTCCACATAAATTGGATTTAATGTCCCTCCACTTTGTATTTTTCTTCAGGGACGGCCTATCTATTTTTATACTGCACTTTATTCCCCTACCGCTTTGCTGAAATCTTTTCATACTTCCCTAAGTTAACTTCACGATTTTCTGTGAAGCCGTTCATTGTTGTCAGGCTTATTGCTTTTTCTAAGCTTGCCGTCTGCCCGTATCTTTTTTTAGCATCCTATTCAGCTTGTACTTCTCCTTCCTTCGCTGACTCACTCGGCCGTCGAGCCTTGCTCTTCATTGAGGTCAACTGAATTTGTTGCTATTTGTCTCTCGCATTTGTTTATTTATTATTTTATTGCGATTATTTTTACTTTTTTTATTATTACTATTGTTATTCTCATTTATTTTCTGTTTGAAAAATTCATTGATGTTGAATTCGGCTCCTGTAGCGTACTTTTCTTTCTTGCACTGTTTTACTCGGCCGCCACTTTGACCTGAATCGTTTTCATCGTGTTATTTGTCTCCTTTATTTGTTTATCTATTCATTTATCAATATTATTTTTACTTTTTATTATTATTGTTATTCTAGCTTTTATGTTTTCTTTGAAAAATTCATTGGTAATAAACTCCGTTCCTTCAGCTTATACTTCTTTCTTTCGCTGTTTCATTCAGCCACGGCTTGACCTCGCTTTGCTTGCGTCGTGCTATTTATTTGTTTATTAATTGATCAATACTATTTTTACTCTATATTCATTATTATTATTTTAACTTTAATTTTTTTTGTAACATTTATTGGTAATGAACTCGGTTTATTACACCTCCCTACCCATTAAAGAACGCGCGAGTTAAATGAGAGCGTTCGGAAACAAAAATCTCTTTTATTGATTTATTAATTATGTTCTTCCTTTTTTTTTTTTTTTTAACTTGGAATGTGGAAGCCCAGTTATCCGCTTCTTGGTACAATGTATATTTATTATTTCTATTCTTAATACTCAATATTATAATTTGATTATGTATTTTTCTTGTAACAGTTTTTTTTGTACCCTTTTTTTATTTACTACTCTAAGGCCCATAATAACTCTTGACCTTTTATCAAATTTCTTTTAAAATACTTGTTTACATGCAATTTCTACTTTGTTTACTATTTCTATTTTACACACTCGATATTATAATTTGATTATGTTTTTTTTGCATCATAATTTTTTTTATTATTTTCTTTTTTTCTTTCTCTAAGGTCCATAATATATCTTGACCTTTTGAATATAAGAGTTTACATGCGATCATTACTCTTTATTTTCTTTCTTTTTTTTTCATTCATTCGTCTGGTGTTTACATATTTTTCCTTCACTTTGTAAAATGTTGACCCTTAAATTCTTTGTTTACTACATTGTTAGAAACGTTATACAATTGAGTTAAGACATAAATTGTGGGTGCATTGATTGCTTGCATAAAAATTTTTTTGTTCTTATTTGCTATATTGTTAAACAATAATGACGCTTGTGAGTGGATGAAAAGGCCTATGTAAAAATGTCTCTCAACTTCTATCTTATTAAACTTCTCCTAAAAGCGTCATTATTCTTTAACGTATACGTCTCGGTTACATTTTTCGTATACTCAACGCTTTTAATCTAGTTCAAGGAGTTTTTTTTTATCAATTTGCTTTTGCTGACGTCATTTTTATGCTTTTATACAGTATGTGCCAATATATTTAATTTTACAAAACTATATTAACGTTTATTCATTTGAATCTAATTTCCTCTTTTTTCCCTATCTTTTAACTTATGTGTCTTTATGGTATAATAATAATAATGTTTGATTATGTAAATTGAACCAATAATATTTGTTTGTTAATTGTATATATAATCGTTATTTTTCTTATAGAACATCACAGTCTATAAGAATAACAAGCAAACAAAAATTTTATTTTTATTATTATTATTCCATTTCTATCTTACTTCTATTTTAAAGCTACATTAGTTGATAATATAAGAAGTTGTACCCAGCTTCCATGCTGTAATAAAAAGTTTGAATTTTACTCCCCATACATTATTATTCTTTAAATTTTACTTTACATTTTATACAATGGTATATCACTCTCAAGGTAAAATTATTACTCTTAATGGAATTTTATATCAATGTTATGATAAAATCACTCTTTTTAATGAACAGTTTGGAAGCTAGTTTCCTATTTTACATAAATTTTTAATCTTTTTCTTTAACTGTGCAATTGATATATGAACATATCGAATTCTTTTTTATCTTTATCATTATTCTTAGTCCCAAAATCTTCCGCATTTTGTTTCCCTTTACATACATTTTTGAAGGGCGCATTGTCTTTTTTTATTTACATCATTTTTATGCTGTAACAACAATGTTTAATTATATATATTCTTACAACTTAATAAGCAAATCTTATTTTAAATCTACACTTAATTTGTTGTTTAAAAAAAATTTTTGCTATCGTAGTTGATTAAGCAACGAGCTGTATCTTTGTTTCTCTTGACCAGCTTGTTGTTAATCTTACAAGTCCTCTCTAGCCCATTTTAATCTTTTAATTATTTCTTGTTCTTACCCCTTTCTTTCTTTTTTTTTGACCGAATTTCCCTCTTTTATTCTTATTATGGTTCCTTCCCTGTGAACATTCTATTTATTGACCCTTTTTTCCTATATGGTATAAAGTAAGAATATTAAAAAAATATATATTTTTTTTTTGTATTATTATCTATATACGTATCTAGATTATGATTAAATAATAATAATTGATTTTAAAGTTTAGTATGAGAATATTTCCTTTGATTTTAATATTTTTTTTTGTTTTTCTTACCAACAGCAAACTGTAATCGTTTATTATTATTATTTTCCTTCTCTTATTTTTTATTTTGACGTTTGTTGTTAATCTGAAAATCGTCTCCAATCCATATTTATTCTGCATGCATCATAAAATTAAAAAAAATTGTATATTTTTTTTATAATAATTATTTTCTTGCTTATACTAATCATGTTTATTTCTTTTGATTTTACTTCATATATCTCTATATGTGTATCTCTATTTTTTTTTGTATTTCTTTGCCACCGCGCAACTATGCGGCTCTTTGACTTATCTTTTTAATGTTTTTTTTTGTATGTATAGATATACTTCAACTTGAATAAAATTTTAAAATTTTATTCCCTTCCCCCCCTTGGGAGAAGAGTAAACATTTTTATAAAGATCGTTACTAGCATAAATTTTTGTATAGAGAGTCTTTCTTTCTATCTCAAGGCAATGAGGAAATATATGTGCCGGTTTTTGGTTTTCATCTTTGAAAGACTTGACTATTTTCGATTATCGTTTGTTAATATATTATTTCGTTTATATATCCCTGACTTCATCTAATCATCACTACTGTATCTGTTCATTATTTCAACTCCTACCTTCCTATCCTCTAATATTTAAGTCGCGTATTGTTCTCGGCTTTGTTTCTTTTTTTTTTACCATTTACTTTTGGTTACTTATTTTGCTTATTATTAACCTAATCTTGTAGCGTTTTTTTCATTTCTATCCCCTTTTTATTAAATATATAACTATTTTAAGATCTAGATAATATGTATGTCTACCTATGGGACTGTCACACTTAAACTTTAGAGACTTCCGTCTACCTTACTCTAATTTAATTTATTTTCCCATTTATTTTTTTATGTTTAAACATATTATTTTAATCCTTATTTTCTCTTTTTTTTTCTTTTTACTTTGGTTCCAAATAGGATTTTCTTACCCAAAAGCATGAACTTCCTTACTTTTATGATTATTTATTTTTATTTTAAGATTACATTTATTATTAAAAACATCTGTGACCGGATATAGTCCTTCATATTGGTCAGCTTGTTTATACTGTTTGCCCCCTTTCAATAGACAAACGCTATCATCTATCGGAGTATATCTATAATTTTTATAGGTTGCGTAGTTTTTGTAAAGCTCTTTTTTCTTTCCGATGAAGTACTGCAGTCGCAATTGTGACTTTAATTTTTCTAGCCTTAAGGCTTGCAAGCCTTGCGTCGTGTTTATGTCAAATTTTTCTTCTTGGATTTTGTCATAGGATAATATGTCATAAGACTTATTAGTAAGTCTTAAATACTCATAATTTAAATCATCGAAATCATACTTATAATATTTTTTTTTTGTCATATTCATTTTCCTCTCGAGCACATTTATTATAATAGTCGTCAGATTCTTTACGTAAAAATTCTTTAATCTCTCTATTTAACGTTTTTAAGCTCACTGCTTCTTGCTTGTTCTTTTGAAGTATCTCATATTCGTTTTTTATCTCAGACTTCTCGTGTATAATATTCTTTTTCTCTGTATGTAACTCTGCTTCTTCTTTCCTCTCATGTGAATTATTTCTTTTTGCATCTAATTCGGTATTTTTCTTTTTTTCTAGAATATTCTTCTCCTCGTAAACAAAATTTTTCTCGTCACTAAATAATTTTTCTTTTTATTCCTTTTCCTGGCTGCAATTGTGATTAATTTTTGGAACATTTTCGTAATTATTAAATAATTTATTATCTTTCTGTTTCATATTTTCTGTTCTTATCCGAGAAAACACATTTTTCTTGTCTTCGTCCCACGTTTCCTCCTTTTTTTTTATAAATAATATTCTTCCTTTCAAATTCTCTTTGCGGGTATTCTTTTTCTAAGGCTACTTGATCTTGTACGTTATCTTCTTTGGCTCTCTGGGTCATTATAATTTCCATCTTTTCGTTCAATGACGCGTTCTCTTCATAACCTCCTTCTTGCTCTGTATCAATATCAAGCTCTTTTAATGGCATATTTTTATTTTTAATATAAATGTTTCCTCTATGTTTATCGTTATACGCTTCAACTATTTTCATTGCTTCATTAACATTATTTTCACACTCCTCTCTTGAAGTGCTTTCATAAGTAATATTTTCTTCGTCGTAATACTCCCTTTTATCCCCAACTTTGGGATTTCTCCAATAGAAAGCATCATTTTTTCTATTATTTTTAACATCATTAAATACTTCTTTTTTATTCAATACATAATATTTATTTTCTTTTATACTCATAACTGTTATAATAATTTACAGAGTCCACGTAATTATATAGTTCATCTTGATTCTCAGAGATAACTTTATTAATATTTTTCTCAGCTTCTTGTTCAATAACTAATTCATTCGTTTTAAATTTTTAATTTTTTTCAAATTATTTATTTTCCTTTTTTAACGTACTTTTATTAACATGATCCTCGCAGCCTTTAATATTATTTTCATTACCAACATTTCTTTTATTTTTTTCTGTATTCTTCTCATTAAATACTTCATTTATTTTCATATAATTCACATAATTCTCATTCTTCAATAATTTATTTGCATTATTAACAATAACTTTATGGACATGCCCCTCATTGGCCTCATCCGTCTTTCTATATATCATATCTCCTTTATTTTGTTCAATAATTTCATCATCTTCATTAGATACTTCATTTATTTTTACATAGTTTCTATTTTTGTTTTTCTTTAATAACTCATTTTCATTTTTTAATATAACACCATCGGCGTGTCCATCACTAGCTCTGCCTTTCTTTTGATCAACAATATCTTTTTCTATATTTTCATTATTTTCATACAATTTATCATTTATTTCCCAATAATTCACATGATTACCTTTTTTCAATACTTATTTTTTATCATTTAAAATAACATCATTTGCATGCCCATCATTGGCTTTGTCCTTCTTTATATCAACAATATTTTCCTCATTTTCATAAAATATATCATTTATTTTTATATAATTCACATATTTACCTCTTTTCACTAATTCATTTTCATCATTTAAAATAAAGTCATTGGCATGCCCATCATTGGCTTTGCCATTTACAGAATTATTAGTTTTTTCTTTTTCATCATAACATAATTCTTGAATCTCTACCGTATTTTTCTTTGTATTTTCATTTTCTTCCAATGTATTATCACGTTTTATTTTAGTAACCTTTCTTATTAATGTCTTATTTTTTTTTATTTATCTTCGGTTTCTTTATTATGATTATCTCGTCATTAAACATCACTGCTCTTCTCTTTTCTCCTTTTCTGGGTTCGTTTCTGATACTTGACTTCGCTGGTATCTTATCGTTTTTCTCACTTACTTCTTTTTGAGCTTTATTTATTTTTTCTTTCATCGCTTCTATGAATGAATTTATTTTATTCAACTCTTAATTTAATATTAGGTCACTCTTCTTGTTTTGACTTAAACTCAGTTGATTTAATCTTCTGTTTATCTTTTCAATGTCATGGATGATATCAATTGGGTCTCGCGATTCTTCGGTACTTGAATCGGATGCTTCTTGCTGTAAATGTCTTATTCCTGGTTCTCCTTCCTTGACCTTATTAAAATTTTCGTCATGTAATTGCTTAGATCTTTCTTTAAATTCTTCTTGTATACTATCGCCGCTTTCTGAAACGCTTCCTTGTTTCTCCAAATTAAATTCGTTATAACCGGCATTCATATCTTCACCCGTAGTTTCTATATCTCCAATAGTTAATAAAAACCTGTAATATTCTTCTTCTTCCTCCGTTGTAAAATCTACTGCTTGATTTTCTTTGCGTTCGTCCGTTTTTTGTTCCTGGCTCTTATTTCTAGCAAACGTAAAATATTCCTATGTCGGTGAATGTTTCCTTCATTCTCATTATTTATTATTTTTATTTCATATGAAGAACTCTCCTGTGCTCCTTCAAAAGCTATCGCATTACCTTCATAATCTAAGTTATTTGTAAAATAATTAATTTTTGCTTTTGTTCGCCTAAAAAAATCCGTGCCCAAAATTCCTGCTTCTTTTATAGGAAACTTGTCGTCTACTAAATAAAATTCAATTTCTCTATTTTCTAAATTTACAATGATTTTTCCTACTACTTCTAAATAATAAGGCGTAATGCCTTTCAACCTTATCGTTTCTTGTATATCAATGTGAATATAGGGAGATACTTCGGATTTCTTTACTAGACTTACAGAGGCTCCAGTATCAAACATGAACTCAAGTGGCCTTTTAAATTCTCCTACATCTATTCTTATAATTGGTGATGTACTTGCCTGATTCAAGTTCACTGTTTCGTCGCGCGTAGGCCGTCGCTCGCTGCCTGTGACGTAGTCGGGCGCGAGCCAGCCGTAATCTCTCTCTCCATGTCCACTTGAGGGAGAGTCAAGCCATTTCCCTGCGACTCTTATCCTAAACGCGTGTCTTGTTGTAATTTAAAACATTGATTCCGAGTGTGGCCTGGCTTACCACAATAATAACAGGTTAAATTAAAAAAATTATTCATATACCGAGTTAGCGAATTATACGGGCCTCTTCTCGCAAAATTATCATTATTCTGATTGTTACTGCTATTATTTCCAAAATTTGTAGCATAGTTATTTCGCCCTCTATTTTGATTTTCATAGTTATTTTCTCTAGCGTTCATCCCTAAATCAGTGATGGATTTCGAAGATGCTTAAATGATATCCAACAGTCAACTTCAGAGTATATACTACAGAATAATATATTCTGCTTATACTCTAATTCTACGGTATACTCTGAAGTTGGCTAAAGGATATCCTAATATATAGATATACATAAATGTATAAAGTATCCTCGAAATCCATCACTGCCCTAAATGTCGGCCAGGGGCGTTGGCTACGTTTTCTCTACCTCTTGGTAAAAATTCTGTCTTTCGATTTACCTCCGCGTTCCAGCCCCCAAAAGCAACATTGGGTCTTTGAATGTTAGTAAAATTTCGCCCTCTCTGCCATTGGTTTGGCTGAAAATTATTATTAGGCTGCAAAAATGAGTTTACACTTCCCATCTGGCGGGCTAATAATAAGCAATCCATTGCTGGGTGTCCCCTTTTATTGCAAAAGAAACAAATTATTATATTTGTCTCTGTTTCGACAATATTTACGCATTATGCGTCCTTCAAAAAATTTCCTCTTTTATTTTCCTCTCCTTCCTCTTGCATACTATTTGCAAATTCCCGCTCGATCTCTATAGCATTTTTCCTAGTTTCTTCTAAGCTTGCAGGAGTACCTATGCGAGCCCGTATTTCCCAGCGCAATCCTTTGAGGAAATACTTTACGCAATCTTTTTCTAACTCTTAATTAAAATCGTTTATATCATTTATTCGCTTTTCTTTTTGTGCAGTGAATAATATTTCTCTTTCAATTTCGCGTAAGCGATTTAAAAAGACAATCACGTTTTCACCTGTCTTCTGCTTGATTTTTGTTAAATCTCCAGTCCACTCGTGATAAGTTTTTGCGGATCCAAAAATATTTTCTAAATATTCCACAGCTTCCATTAACTTTTTAAAGCTGCGTCCCCTTACGAAATTTAAAGCATTCCCATATAGTTTAATTCTAATCAATTTAGCTAATTCTCCTTGTACATGGCTGGGTAAAATCGCTTGTGCTTCCATGCACCCGCCTAAAAATTCAGAAATAGGAATATTTTTGACATTGAAACGCGGAATGACATCAAGGACATCCTTTAAAGATAACCCACGAATTTGTAATTGTGCCATTTTTATTGAGTTATCTGGCATATTCTGCAAACTATTATTCTCTGTATTTTTATTTTCGTAATTATAAGAAAAATCTTTATAATTAAAAATTTGATTCCTTTCTTTATTTGCGAAGGCAAGAGAATTCGTTGTGTTCTCTAAATTTGCAAGTTCCTTTCTTCCGTCTGCTTTTACTATGGTAGACGCAACTACCGAGTTACAAGAAATGTTCTCTTCTTCCTTCAAGGTGGATCATCCGCTAGCTATAGTTTGTTGTTCATAAAAATTAAAAGTTAAAAGAATTCTTCAATATTTTGAAAATAATTAATTTATACCAAGGAAAAAATCCTCGCAAATTTTCAGCTAGCCTTAACGACTGATTTTATTATTTATGCTCATTTAAAGTTTATCTTTTTACTACTATAAGATACAAAACACGCAAACTTTGAGTGAGAACATATAAAAAAATTAATCGTTAAGGCTACTTGAAAATTTACGAGGATTTTTTTCTTGGTGTAAATTAATTATTTTCAAAATATTAAAGAATTTTTTTGAGTTTTAATTTTTATGAAAAACAAACTATAGCTAGCGGATGATCCACCTTAACTCGTTATTATTTTCCACAAAAGAATCTTGTTCGTTTTTCACGAACTTCTGTATTTTCTCAAAGTAAGAGCGTAATAAAGAATGGACCTAATTTAACCTTTTATTATTAATTAATGTTAAAAAAAAAAATTCAGGTCCAATCCTTATTACCCTTTAACTTTGGGAAAAAATAATATTTTGATATGCTGTAACTACTGTTTCGAAAGGATTTGAGCTCAGCTTTGATTTAAAAAAAGTTTCAAGCTTCTAGCTATCAATACTAAAGAACTATATGCGTTTAAAAATGCCTGTAATTTGGGAAATATTAAGTGTTTGTGACTATAACTTTAGCTTTTTCCATATTTTATCATCTGAAAACTTATTCCAAAGTTTGAGCAAAATCCGTGATCTGGAGGTGTGACACTCTCCTAGTGAGTTTTAAAATAAGAATCTTACTCATTTTCTTTTTATAGTTTAAAATTATTATTTTAATGTTTCACACAATAATATATATTTTAAAAATTTTCTTAAATGTTAAAATTATTAATCCTTTAACTTTTAAATATCCGTCAAATCACTATCGTTCCTTTTTTTAATTTCCAGCATAAATTTTTTTTTACATACAAATTCTCTGTTACAGTATAATATTTCTATAGTTATTTCTATATGATTCACACAATAAACTGCTTATAAAACTCTGTAAATATTTTAATCACCCAACGTCATAGCTCTACCAGGTTATCATTAAATCACTCCAGAATTATTAAAATTGATTTAGTTTATTTCTTCAACAAAAAATTGTATTTCACACGCTATTAAACATTTGTCTTCTTTAATAATATTTTTAATTGAATTTTTACTTCATCTCTCTCTATTTTCTTTTTTTACCAACTGCCGAGTCACCAATATTTAAATATGGCACTAGAATTTATTTAACGTATTTCTCAAAAAAAAAATCTTTATCTTTAGCATGATTATAAAAATGTTTACTTATTAGCCCGAGAAAAAAAAATTTTATTTAACTTTTGTCCATGTACTTGATTTTACGTTTTTTTTTTTCTTAAAAAAATTTTTTTTTTTACATATTATTAAAATAAATTTCATTTTTATTCACATGAAATGAGAGGCAAGGAAATTTTCAATTTATTTTTCATCCCTGCTCTCTCTTTTTTTTGTTGCATGGGCCGATACACCAGTTTTTAATCTATTGTTCATCCTTGCTTTTTCTTTCTTTTTTTTATTTCCCGGCCGATGCACCCGTTTTTAACTTATATAACTAAACATATGTTACGTTCAGTATACAAGCGAAATTATAATTAAAAATTTCTTTTAATGAATGACTGAATTTCAGCCATCCATCGACTTCCTTTCGACTAACGTGCAAGCGCTACGTCTACGGGGTTGAAAGTTTCACAAAAAAAGAGGCAGCAAGGATAGGGAGAATAAACTAGTCAACACCCCTGTAAATGCCAAAGTTATATAAATTTTTTTTTCCCCTTTTTTTTATAATCTAACCAAGAAGCCCTGCTTCGTACATTATTTTATTATCCCTCCTTTTCTATTTCACTATTTCGCGTCAGGGCGAACCATGCTACCCTATACCAATTTTTTTTTATTCTCCTTGCATTTCTTTTCTTACGATTTTTTTTCTGATTTAAATTTTAATTTACAACAATTGACAAAGTTCGGCATTTACTTCGCGGATAACAATAGGAGAAACGCGTTTTCGAGACATGACTTCCCCCCTTGAGATTTACAAATAGAAAAAGTCGAAAAACTCTCTACCTTGTATTTTGCTTTCTTTGTTTTGATCTCCGCTGCCCCACACGTCCGCCTTGTTCCCTGGTTGGTCTAGTTGGTTATTGACAATGGAACTTGAAATTAAAATTTAAATAAACTTCTTCTTCCCTTAAATGTAACTTGCGTCTCCTCGGCTGATGACTCACAGATGGGCGGTGGCTGGCTGCTGCTGGCTCTGGTAACGTGTCTGCTGCTGGGCGATAACGATGTGGCCAGGAAGAGTTTGGTCAGGAAAAAGAGGCAGCTCCATTTCCATTCGATCTGAAAGAGGGCTGTTGCTCCGCTGGTGGTTCGATCTGAAGAGAGGGATTCGCCTACAAGCTCAAAGCTTTTTATATTCTCAGTCTCGATTCTAGTAGCTCCGTTGTTGCTAACGGCGGTATATTTTTTGCTCATTCGTATGATTTTTCAGCTATTCTGATTGGTTGCCAGTCGGCCCTCCCTGTATGTTTTTTTTCTGGAAACCATAATTTCGGTTGAATAGAAAGAGGTCAGCTTGAAGTTTATGGGTAATAACTTTTTGCCGTTATCATTTCAGCTTCTTGTTTTTGAGACTCCATCAAAGTTTGTCTTTTAAATTTTGCACTAACTTTGGATAATTGCTCCACATGAATTGGATTTAATGTCCCTCTATTTTGTATTTTTCTTCAGGGACGGCCTTATCTATTTTTATACTGCACTTTATTCCCCTACCGCTTCGCTGAAATCTTTTCATACTGCCTAAAGTTAACTTTGCGATTTTCTGTGAAGCCGTTCATCGTTGTCAGGCTTATTGCTTTTTCTAAGCTTGCGGTCTACCCGTATCTTTTTTTAGCATCCCATTCAGCTTGTACTTCTCCTTTCTTTGCTGATTCACTCGGCCGCCGAGCCTTGCTCTTCATTGAGGTCAACTGAATTCGTTGCTATTTGTCTCTCGCACTTGTTTATTTATTATTTTATTGCTATTATTGTTACTTTTTTTATTATTACTATTGTTATTCTCATTTATTTTCTGTTTGAAAAATTCATTGGTGTTGAATTTGGCTCCTGTAGCGTACTTTTCTTTCTTGCACTGTTTTACTCGGCCGGCGCCTTGACCTGAATCGTTTGCATCGTGTTATTTGTCTCCTGTATTTGTTTATCTATTCATTTATCGATATTATTTTTACTTTTTATTATTATTGTTATTTTAGCTTTTATGTTTTCTTTGAAAAATTCATTGGTAATAAACTGCGTTCCTTCAGCTTATACTTCTTTCTTTCGCTGTTTCATTCAGCCACTGCTTGACCTCGCTTTGCTTGCTTCGTGCTATTTATTTATTTATTAATTGATCAATACTATTTTTACTCTATATTCATTATTATTATTTTAACTTTAATTTTTTTTGTAACATTTATTGGTAATGAACTCGGTTCATTACAGTAAATTAGCGTATTTTGCAATTGTTTCCTCGAAAACTACTAAATGGATTGAAATTTTACTGACAGCATTTTAATCCTCAAACTTACAACTGTAAGTGCGAATTTCACAATTAAACACATAGATAAAAAAAAATTTTAAAGATACGCACGCGATCCGTGTCCCTGGATAGTCGCAACCGTAACCTTCATCATAAACGCTCTGTGCTACGCGGTTCGAGAGAGACATTTCGAACCTCATTTTACGCATAGAAAAAATTATTTGTTGTCACTAAATCCACACTTACAGTTAAAATTTTAAAGATTATAATGATGTCGGTAAAATATTAATTTATTTAGTAGTTTAAAAAAAACACAAAATATACGAGTTTCGTCATTTTCACGCCATGAAATCGCAAATAACTCAGAAAGAAAGCATTTTTAAGGTGAAATCCCTTTAAAAAAATTGTTTATTTTAATGAAATATAATTAAAAAAACTTTTTCTGAATTAATTTGATAAAATTTTATTTTCTCATAAGTTTTTTGTTTATAATAATTACCGACCCACTCGAAAAAAAATTAAAAACCTATATTTCTACTCGGGAAAATATACAGAACCTAATTAAGAAGGTTTGGTACATGAGAAATGAAAAAAAAGTTAGTTAGTATAAGCTTTATTTACGGGGTCGAACCGCTGTCCTATTACTATCTATATAATAAGAATTGCTACATATATAATAAACATTCTATGTGTACGAAGTGAATTTTTCTATACATATTTATAGAATGATTCCATCTTAAATCATATCGACTACACCTATCTTTCGGAATCGCTTAAGAAATATGTAATATTATTCTATTCTTAAAATAAGCGCACATGTAGTTTTTCATTTTTCAATATTATCAAAAGTGAATTTTTATGCACTTTTTAAAAATGACTCATTAATTTTTTATTTTTAAAAATCGAAATTTTTATTTTTATAATCATTCTATTTTGTCTTTTTACAAAAAAAAAGTGCAATCCCACTTTTTGTGAAAATAAAGAAATGTCTTTTTCTCAAAAAAGCTATTTTTTTTGTATCAAATTTTTTTTATGGTTAGGTAGCCTCAAGCCCTATATTTTAATTCACGTGGGGTTTGGAATATTTTGGTTTTTTAGGAGATATAAAAAAAAAAAACATTTTATACCCACACAACAAATGTACATATGTTCATGTACGTCTTAGAGCATATATACCTGGAGGGAGCATGCAAAGCCAAAAAGTGTAAAAAATAAAAGAGAGAGTAAGGTAGCTTAGGGTGAAGTGCTCTCTCTCTCTCTCTCACGCAGATTCTCATTGGTTGTTGCTCTTCCCCTTAAAGCATATACTAAATATGAGCGTCAAGTATGAGATAGTCACGCTGGGAGGAAGCAACAGCCAATGAGAATCCGCGTGAGAGAGAAAACACTTCACTCTAAGTTACCTTTCTCTCTCTTTTTTTTCTTACACTTTTTGACTTTGCACGCTCCCTCCAGGTATATATGCTCTAAGATGTACGCATATAAATATACACACATAGTGAAATATATACACATTTAGTGAAAGGATGAGCAGCAGTTCGAGCTGTATACAATTTTTTCTTCATACCTACTTCTCCTTTTCATACGTGGATTTTCTGTATTCCGGCCGATTTGGGGGCCTTAAGCCACTTTCTTATTTTACTTTATCTAAAAATTTTAATGTCTTCTTTTTGAAGTAGAATTTTTTCAATAGCGTCAGTGTAGGATTGAACTTTTTTTACGAAAGCATAAAAAAAATTAAGAAATTAATTCTAATTTCTTTTTTATAATGTATGTTTCTATAAAAGAGTCATCAACAGTTCTCTTCTTTTTGAGCGGTAAAATATTACCAAAAGAACTGGTTGAGGTTTCGTTCAGATACTTGATACGCTCTAGAGTGCTTGCACGAAAATCGTGGTCTTTAGTATGGGCCAAATCAGCGTCATTATCTGAATCATCATCTGAATTGATCGCATCAATAATTTTCATTAAATCGATTTTTTCTATGCGTTTGTAAGAATTGGAACATACATAATCAGAACTATGCACCGCTTTGTCAGGAAAATGTTGCTGTAGACGTTCTGCTAAATTTTCCAACATTCTAAATTTAGTTACAGTATTATAAACAATTATTTGTGTGATCAAAAAAAAATTTTGACACTTTTGCCTATTTTTTAAACAAGTTTTAGACATATCTCAAAATGAGTCTCAATATCTACAAGTCAAATGATACTAAAGATGTAAAATAACTATGCCCGAAATCGTTGCTTCCTTAAGTAAGTATCTATGCAATATTAAACCACCTAGCGTAAGCCTATGGCACTAAAATTATCTATGCGATATTTAGCTACCTAGGGAAATATATATATACTAGGGGGTACCCCCCTGTTCGCGCTGTTGCATCAAAAGTATTATTTTTTATATTGATAGTTAAATATTTATTTATTAATTTTTTTTATAATTTAAATAAAATAATAAACACTGTAAACCATATCTAAAATTACTTGATGAAAGTATAAGTTTTACTTATAATAAGATATGAAGAATAAGACAAAAGAAAAGAAGATTTTTACAGATGAAGATTCTAAGATTAATTTGTGTTTATTTGAAAAATGTGAAGTTTTATAGACATCGAAAAAAGTGATTTCTAAAAATAGTGATCATTTATCCATTATTATTAGTATTCGCAAGAAATTAGAAGTAATTTCATGTGTTGATTACAAAATAAAAGAGCTTTTGGTATTGATTTTATCTTCAAAGATAGCAGCTAGCCAGAACAACAGAAATAAATAAAAGATTGGCTTTCGAGAATTGTTAGAAGGCAGCTAACTAGGAGAGGCCCAGGCCTCCGGATCACGGATTTTGCTCAAACTTTAGGATAAATTTCTAGGTGTCAAAATATGGAGAAAACCAGAATTTCAGACCCTAACGCTCAAAATTTTCCTAGTTATAGGCAATCAGAGAAAATCACTAAAAAAGTTACTAGATTTTCAAACGCCTATAGTTTTTTAGCATTAACAACTAGACACTTGTAATTGTTTTTAAATGAAAGCTGAGCTCAAATCCTTTCGAAATAGCACTTACAGCATATCAAAATATTATATTTTCCTATAGCTACAGTGTTATAAAAATTGTACTACATTTTAACATTTATTATTAATTAATGTTATTAAAAGGAAATTCACGTTAAAATCTTATAGCGCTGTAACGTTGAGAAAAAATAATATTTTGATATGCTACAAGCACTAAGCACCTTTTGAAAGGATTTGAGGTCAGCTTTCATTCGAAAATAGTTTTAAGCTTGTAACTGTTAATGCTAAAGAGCTATAAGTGTTTGGAAATCTAGTAAGTTTTTCAGTGATTTTCTTTAATTACCTATAACTAGGGAAATTTTAAGCGTTAGGGTCCAAAATTCTTGTTTTCTTCATATTTTGACGCCTAGAAACTTATCCCAAAGTTTGAGCAAAATCCGTGATCCGGAGGCCTGGGCCTCTCCTAGTAAGTCTATTGAGGATAAGCTAATGTAATCTCTTTTCACATGGATTGCAGGAATAAAAGTTATTCTAATAGCCAATTATTTCAAACTCAAAAGTCAAACTGATTGGTGTATCTATCAATATAGAATAGATATAGTACCTGATTCTGGAAAAGATAAAATTAGACGGAGAGACTGATGTTGTGTATGTGTATATGTGTATGTGTATGTGTGTATGTGTTTATGTTAAAGTGTAAATGGGAATATATATATATATATATATATATATATATATATATATATATATATGTATATGTATGTGTGTGTATATGTATGCATGTAAATGTGTGAATGTTTCTGTGTATGTGTATTTATGTATCTGTGTGAGTGCACGTGTTTATGTGCATGTATGTATGAGACAATTTGGCAAAAGATATTCACGGGAGAAAAAAAAGGTCTTAATGTTTTACTCAAATATAATGGTAGTAACATATGTATTTTTTATATTCTTATGTTTTTATATATTTAAATTAACTTTGAAAACGTAAAAATATAAAAATTATTTTAAATAATATTTTTTATAAATATTATATAATTTATTCAAATATTTCTTGTTAAACGATATTATTAATATTTTTATTTTGGCATTCATTTTGAATATATATATATATATATATATATATATATATATATCTTTCTATATTATATAGACGTAAGCCTCAAAAAATAGCATTCTTGCGTCCTCCCCCCTCCTCCCCCAGCCTCACATTTTTCAATTTTTTCAACGTAAATATAGGTTTTTTTTTCAGTCTCTGTGAGATGCCTCCCCCTCCCCCCCTCCTCCCCCCTCCTCGACCCGCCTCTGACATCGCCTCAACGTTTGTCGCCTCATATTACCTCATAGGTCTCCTCAAAGACTCCTCAGAGACGCCTCAGGTAAGCCTTAGGAATTCCTCGAAACGCCTCAAGTTTGTGAGAGTGATATTTTTAAAAATTTTCAAAAATAACGTAAAAATAGATACCGACGCCTCAGTGCTTCCTCATCCCCTCCTCTTACAACGCCTCAGGGTACGCCTCAGAGATGAGGCATTTTTTTTGTATGCCTCTTGTCCCGCCTTATACATCGCCTTAGAGACGCCTCAATGTTTCCTCATCCCCTCCTTTTACAACGCCTCAGGGTACGCCTCAGAGATGAGGCATTTTTTTTGTTAGAAATTTGACATTTCTATAAACAAGAAAACTGGACTGAATAGTACTGCGTATTGAATTTGTTTCGAATAGATTCTTTTTTTTTGGGGAAGGGGAGAAGAACGAGAAGTTAAAAGTTGGAGAAGAGAGAGATGTATATAAGTTGGTTTAAAGCTTGATATAGCTTGAATCTAAACAAGCTTGCAATCTCGGGCTCGATTCAATCGAGAGCATTCGAAAAGTTTTCGGATATATACATTATTATATATGAATTCTATAATGCAATAATTTAATGCAATTTGCATAATAATCATTGCAAATTGTGTTAGACTTGATATGTTTTACAGCATAATTACTTTAACACCTCATTTGAATTTATGGCATTAAATTTTATAATATTCAAGAATAAGTACATCACAAATTGGGGGGCTGGCGAGCAGGGTGAGCAGGGGGGTACCCCCCCCCCCCCTCGTATATATATATATATTGACTTTTTACATCGTGGTAACGCCACATATGATTGCTTGTGAGAAAATAAATATCTTTGAATGACTAAGATAACTTTTTGAAAACTTTGTCTTTAAGATTTATTGATTGTAATTGAAGAAGCCAATAAAATAGAGAATAGTTTCTTATGTAATATAAGGGGCAATGATGATGTTTCACTTGAATGGAGAATTATATTAGTTATAAAAACTTTTTTTCCGATTTTATCACCCGTAATAATTTCGGCTTCGATATTATATTTATACAATTTTATAATTTTTAATCTGGTTCCATTACATAAACTATTGGAAATACTTAAATTTTGTATTGACATAATAATGACATTTATTCTCTAATTTAATTCTTGTGGTGGTAGATCTTCTCTTATACTATTCAATATTTCAATTTGATAATTATAATTAATATTATTACCTGTTTGGTCAACTCATTTATGTGTTGCTTAATCTATATTATATTATGTTATCAAATCTCCTTTCAATAATTTTAATGTTTTAGTATTTATTATTTTATTATCTTTATTGTGACTGGTTAATATTACATTATCAATGATATTTTTATAATCTATATTAATATGAATTATCGAACAGACATCATCACTTTTCCAAGAAGTACAAAAGGATTGATTTTTTCTTTTCCAATTTTTAATAAGAATGATGAAAATTTTTCTACTCCAGAACGTATATTTTTAATTTCCAAAAATTAAATAATGGCTAAAGGTACGAATATTTTATTGTTTCTTCTATTATCATATTTGTATAACTTTTTTACTGGCAAAATTTGTCTAAAATCACTACCCAAAATTATTAATTTATCACCAAAAGGTTTTTCGTTATCACCTATATCTTGCAAAGTTTTATCTACAATTTCTAATGCTTTTTTAGGGATCATTGATGCTTTACCCCAAATTATTAGATCTACTTCATGTCACTTTTTTTTCGCATCTGACTTAAAAAATATTGTTTCTACATTATTTTAATCCAAAGGTAATTTGAAAGTTTTATGACTTGTCATACCTCTTGGCAATAAAATAGATGCTGTTCTTGTCCAAGCCATGGACAAAATTATTTACCAATTGATATTAAATAATATATTATTGTTACATCAAAAAAAATTTTACCTGATCCACCTGGATCATCGATGAAATGAATTTTATTTATATTCATATTTTTTATTATATTTTCAAATATAATTTTTTGATCATCGTTTAATTTAATAAATACATCACTAAGTAATTTTTTAGTATATTTTATTTTGTTTAGATAGTTTTCATTATTTTCACTTTTATTAATTTTGATTGGTAGTGGAAGTTCAAAACCTTTACATGACATTGCTTCTAATAATAAAATATCGTTTATGAAATGTAAAGCTCTATTTTCTTTATCATCTTTAAAATATTCAATGAAATGATTTTTTAACTTATTCCAAATAATATTACTCTGAATATTTTCTTATGAAAAAAACCTCGTGAAAAATTTTCTTAATTGATAGGAAAACATTACATTACAGGCTTCTTCAAAAATATTATAAATTTCTGTATCATGTTCATTCAAATCCATTGCTAGAGCTGTTTATTTATGAGTAGAATATGTTATATTATCATGAGAATTAGTTTGAGAGAAGCAGTATGAGACGAAATGAGAAGCGTACCATGAAGCATTAGGCAGAGTAAGAGGCGTTCTATAAGGCAAGGCATGAGGTGGAATAAGAAGAATACTAAATACATACCTCATAGTTGAGGCGAAGTGTGAGGCGTTGTAATAGGAAGCAATAAAGAAAAGATAAGGCAAATCAGATGCGTTGGCGATCGTTTTTACAATTTTTTAAAAATTAAAATTAAAAATACCTTCTTAAAACTTAAGGCATTCAAGAGGTATTTTGAGGTGTTTCTAAGGCGTATTCAATGTGTCTTTTAGACGATGTATGAGGCGATGTAAGAGGCGACAAACGTTAAGACGATGTAAGAGAAAGGGGGAGTTAGTAGAAGGAAGGGAGAGGCGACAATGAGACTGAAAATATAAACTTTAATTTACGTTAAGAAAATAAGAGATTGTGAGAAGGGGGTGGAAGGAGGAGCAATGGTGAGGGCAAGTGAGGAGTGTGAGGATGAGTAAGGCTAAAAAAATGCTTAATATTGAGGAACAAACATACACGTCATTTTTGTTTGCAGAAGGGGACAACCCCCTTCAATTTAACACGAAAGTGTCCCCTTTTTTAAACGGAAAACGACGTGTATCCTTGTTCAGCCAAACCGACGATATTTATATTCGAAAACTTAGTACATTCTAAACAATATCGTTTGAATGGTAGAAATGGAGTGTCCTCTGTGTGTTCATGACAACGCAAACGAGCCTGAATTTTAGGATTACGTTTTAACTGTTCAGGAATTTTATCCCAGGCCTGTTCAATACTTTTTGCTTCTAAAATTGTAAGGAAAGATTTGAGTAAGTTAACTATGTCAGGAGGGCTCATGAAT
This sequence comes from Anastatus disparis, assembly GCA_017163975.1. NCBI lineage: Eukaryota > Metazoa > Arthropoda > Insecta > Hymenoptera > Eupelmidae > Anastatus > Anastatus disparis. The sequence continues at coordinate 1,659,584 of JAFFSR010000025.1, read as the reverse complement.
GACAGGTGCTCAGTTTATAATAATATTCTGAGTATTTCTATAACAGAAGCATATTACGATGAGCATATTACACTTTAAATGAAAACTTGCAATGTGGACATAACTTCTCTAATATATTATATTTCAGTTTTTATAATGATGGAAAATCAAGAGTTTCTAGGTTACACACCTGAAAGCCCAACTTTTCGAGACACTGTTTTTTCTCACTACCCTTGACGTATACAATTCGCACGTCACTTCATGTTTCTCGTAGAATATTCTTGAGTTCTACGTATGGCAATTCACCTGAACTCCAAGACAATTCGTGATGATTTCGCTCCAACCATAAGTTCGTAGATTTATACTTAGCAGAAAGTCTATACCAAGGTTGTGGTGGTTTAAACATAAATACCAACGTTCTAGAATTTCTGCGGAGTAGAATTAATGTTAATTCTTTTACAAAAAAATCGTTGACAGGCTGCTTAAAATCTATTACATACAATATGTATTCCATTGTGACTGACTACTGCAGCAGCTTCATATCTTAATTTATACTGATCTCTCTACCCCTAGATGAGTTTTTTAACATTTCCACTTATAAGATTATATTCTGCAATACGATCGTGCAAGATCAAACAGTAGGCTAAAGTTCTAGCGGGAAAGTCTTCTTTAACCTCAAATTCAAGATATACGTCCACTGGAGCCTGCTTCAATGACTCATTCTGTTTGGAGCAGTCTATGACGATAAGAGGAGTGTGAGTTAAAAAATGTTTCTTTTTGAGCAAGGGTTCTGCTTCTTTATTGTAGTACGTCATTTGGAAATTAATATACATTTCATATAGTAGAGCATAATGATTATGCACAACATCAAGTTTTAAATTTTCATAAGGATAATACTGACAATTGAGAAAAAGTTTGACGTTGTTTATATTGCAATAATCCAAACGTTACACAAATTAGTTCTTCTCTGTCCTTTACAATTGGTCTGAAATCCTATAATGACGAAACGTGGCTTCTCCAATTGGTTTGATGTTTTTACAGACCAAATGTGTTTCGTAGTGCTGGGGAGCAGCGGATATGCATACATCTCCCATGAGCGAAAACTCATAGCAATAGGTTTATCCTTCTTTAAATGATTAAGTAACTTTATCTAAAACTTGTCTGATACATTTACGAAAAGCATCAACCGCTCTATTTTAATTAATTCAATCTTAAAATTCTCGAGATTTGACCAGTTGGGAATGTTTGTATAATAGAATAGACATCATCCCTAGATCGATTGAGAATGAGTTCATGCTTGGTGTTGACTACAATTTTACGATAGTCTTCAGCAAAGTCTAAAATCATACTCAGAGGTATTGATGCATCAAAATAACCTTCATTATTTGTGAGCTGTTGGGTTTCCCCAATATCAAGCCAACCAATATTCACTAAATGATAGCTCTGATTAGGATTAAATGATATAAAACCTTCCATAATACTCGTCAACCCAACATTTTTGCATCGGTTGATTTAAATTGCATTTAATTCATAACGAATCTCTTTAAAGAAATGACAGATGGCGTTATTGACTAATTTTGTATAAGCCTCGCGTATATAATTAGATGCTTAGATGCAGCGCTTACTCCTGCAGCGTATTCAGAGGAACTCAGGTTGAGGGAGGAAGCCAGCGGAAACTCTAAAAAGTGAAAAAATTAATGAGCTTTATTAATTAAGAACAAGGCACGATGTGTTCGAGGCGAACACATGTCAAAGACTGACTTACGTTAAAGCGCGTTTATATTTCTACTTCTTACTATTCTTCTAACTCTCTCTTTCTTACACATTGAGAGCACGGACGCGACGATATAGTAGGTTCCCACATACTTTTATGCGATATAGCAGCTACTTTGGTATTACCGGAGGGTCATGGCTTCTACGACGGTGTCCGCGAGCTCAGCTAATTGTTGCAAGTTCTTGATTCTAGAAGCTGCGAGCCCGGAACGATACTGTACTGGCATTTTCTTCATAAATATAGATTTAAGTACATATGCAGCAGCATTGTTTTAACGTGCTGTTGCCAGGTCGGCTTCTATTTGGGCGATGCGTTCTTGATCAAATGGTGGTGCCAAGTTAGCTACGTTTATTTCTGAGGTTACAGGAAATGCACTTTAAACTATGCACACACGCAAGTGTATCACAATATATAAAAAATCCTCTGCAATAAGCACGAGTGTCTAATATAACTAATAAGGTTAAACGATACCTTCGAGCATATACAACTGGAGGAAGCCTCTGAATGGCAGCAAGCGTTAAAAGGCGAAGAAAGAGAAAGCCTCTATTTTGGTACGTGCTGTCTCTCTCTAGCCTGATTTGATTGGCTGCTTTCGTTCCCCACTAAGAAAGTGAAAGAGAGATAGCACGTACCAAAATAGAGGCTTTCTCTCTCTTCGCCTTGTAACGCAGTTAATAGCTGGGAGGCTTCCTCCAGTATTATATGCTCGAAGAACGATACGCACAAAAAATTAACTTGATGCTACTATTTACAAAAATACTACAAGATTCTTAGATCTGGGTTAACTGCTTGTATTAAAGTAATAATATAAATATATATAAATATATATCGCGATTTATAACGCGGTTGCGCGTTGCAATAATATTCCATATATGCGCGGCGTACGATATGCAATGAATAAGAGTAAATAATTATCTAGCAAAACACGTTTGAATGCTGCTCGCAAATGAAAAGAATAAAAATGCTACGAACTGCGATATTAGCAAACGGAGTGTTACTGGATAAATTATCAAGACACGAAATATTACTATATAAAATTTTACTAGATAATAAGTCACTAGACGCGATGCGAGGTTAGTTTCACTTGGCACGTAAAAATAATTGTCACTTAATTAATAAAAATCTTATGAAAATATTTATGAAAAGCTAGTAGAATGTTTACGTATATTGTTTTTCAGCGGGGTTCTTCATTAGAATAATGTGTATAAAAATTGAAAAAACGATAAATTGAGCGTTTTTGCTAGCTTTTTAAATTCTTAGAATTGACCGTTGCACTGATAAAGAGAAGCTTGACTGCAGCCATGTACAGCTGTATATATGCTCATTAAGCGCGTTTTTTTATTCAAAAATGGCCGTGCGTTTTCGCTTAAAAGGCCTTTACGCAATTTTCGCTTTATGTCCAGAAAATGTGCGATTTATAAATGCACTCCTCTTTAAAAATGTTTTATCTAGATCGCAATAATATTCGATGAGATGTTGAAGTAGCTTTCTGCTGCAAAATCTCGATGCGGTGGTTGTTGAATTTTCTTGAGAGCCTTGTTGTTTCGTGTGCTCGGAGAAAGTCTCAACGAACAAAAGCTGCTTGAGCTGAATTTGTACTTGCACTGAATTGATAGAACACTTCAGAAATCTCGTTGTTGCATGTGCTTGAAGAACGTCTAAACGAGCAAGGACTGCCCGGAGTCGAATTTGCGCCTCCAGTGCGCTGTATTTGTTGAACTTTTTGGAAATCTCATTGTTGCGTATACCTGGGGACTGTCTCGACAAGCAAGGATTACCCCGAGTTAAGTTTGCACTTCTGGTGCACTGTATTGTTGCCTTGCTGCATCGTCATACGACAAAAATTGCCTGCGACTTTCCTGCTATCACCAGTGTGATGAGCGTTCTGAACTTTGTTGACGTATTCCTTGAACGTCGTGGTTACCAATGTAAGCCTCGTGTATATAATTAGATACTTAGATGCAGCGCTTACTACTGCAGCGTTTTCAGAGGATTTCAGGTTGAGGAAGGCAGCAAGTGAAAAACTCTAAAAATTGGAATAATTAATGAGCTTTATTAATTAAAAACAAAGCTCGATGTGTTCGAGGCGAACACATGTCAAAGACTGACTCGCGCTGAAGCACGTTTACATTTCTTCTTCTTACTATCTTTCTGTCTCTCTCTCACATATTGAGAGTGCGAACGCGACGATATAGTAGATTCCCACATTCATTTATTATATGTAAACGTGTAAGAATCTGCAAGATGGTAGAAGACAAAGATCTTGATTTTGTATTGATATGCGAATCTCATCGCTATTATTGTATGTTAATGAAGTATACGGTTGATGAGCATGAATCTCATAATGTACCACAGACTCATCGAAAGTTGCAGGTGATTGCATGCTTAGTAATTCTGCCATTTTTTTGAATACAGTAAAAGATTGTGTAAATTACTTTTTTCCAGGAATGACTCTTAGACCGAGACTTTTGAGAAACTGGATGTCTTGATGTGTTAATGCTCTGAAAACTCGATGACGACTGACTGTCTGCTGATGTAGTGTACTGCTTATATAACCTAGACCAACTTTTGTATTATAGACAACACCCATAATTATGATGCGGGTTTAATATCCAGCCTAATCGTTATAATTTTACGACTGAAATTAACAGAATCTCCGTCTTGATCTACAATACGTAGCTGTATATGGTTAATACGATTGTTAGTGACTTAACAGCATGTCGGAGCTGCAGCAATTAAGTTTTGCTTTTTTTATTTTATCAATATCTTTTTAAATTCATAAATTAAACAAATATAATGACTTGTCCGCACTAAAGCTATATTAGTACAATAATTTTTGTTAAAATAAAAAATCATTTAGACTTGTTATTTTTTTATGTGCTTTGATTGGAAATTAGATATTAAACTCGACAAACCTAACCTTAAAATACGATACATTGAAAGTTTTTATTATAACTTTGTATGTATAATATTTTGGTGGATTTCTTGGGTTGTCCGCACTAGAGTTTAATCTTACAAATTTTTTCTTTGTAGTAAAAAAATTCGATTAAACGCATCGTTTATTCATAAGTTAGGATTGGAAATATTATTAGAAGGCGGACAGCTTCGTCATGCTCTTAAAGATAAATGACTTTCGATGGTACTTCAATGATTATGTAGCCTTAAGGTACAGCTGGGAAAAATTGGTGTATAGTGTTTACTTTATATTTGTTTATGTATGCACCAAAAGTAATATTACATTCAACGCGTAAAGCATTCACCTTTAAAATGATTACAGGTAAATCAGAATGGTGAACTACGTTTGCAGCTAGAATATGCCGATCGTTTACCAATAGAGTCTTGTGCTTAAAAATTAATCGTGTGACTACGCTTTATCCTACTACGAAGAGTACTATTATTTGGTTTAAGACTGAGAACAATGCCCTTTAGTAGAAGAGTATCTTGCAAACAGCTCTCAATATCTTTAATTTCGTAACTTCCAGCCGATAAAGTGATTACTTCCTCACCGACATAAACCTTGTTGTTTCTTGAATCAATGCTGGGTACTGAGTTGAAAGTCAAAAGTTCTACTAATCTGAGAACGTAATTTTTAGTCTGTGAAAGTTCAATCAGTGGAAAATATTGAACTTTCAATATTGATGACGTTCCCGATGAACTGAGAATCAATGAATCTTCCATGAATGTTCGAACACTACTGACTTTTATTCACCGATGTACACTTGTTTTATAAGCTTTTACATAGAAATTTTAAACATAGATGTCCACGTTCCTAAGTATTGTGGGGTTCAGGGACTTTAACCAGAACCCAGCACAGTATAAAATAAGATGGAATTCTAAGGTGTTAAGGTTATAAATGAGTACACAAAAGATATGGTTAAGCGTTATATTAGCTGAGACCAGGGATACAGTCGGTAATCGAGTGAGAGAGTGAACACTCGCACTCTAACACTTTAACTCGTCTCTAGGGGGTAGGGTCGTCTGTATAGTACATGATTAGTTACTTATACTACTTCACACATACACATCCCCACAGTATCATAATTTTAATATCTCTCATAATTATACTTAATATTCTTGACTTTGAGATATTGCATGAGATCCATAGGTGTTTGTAAGTTCCCGAAGCTATCAAAATAGGCAACATCGTTACCACGTTTGCGGTAAGCTATTCAAAGCCCGCCTGATCTACTTTTATTATCCAAATTCATTATTCCTGATTCCCGGTTATATAGTCCACCAATTGGTAAAGCGTTCCGCATGAAAATTCCACGGAAATGTGGAATTTTTATGATCCGAACGTATTTCTCTAAATCAACATCAGTTAGAGCCCTTTTATAATAGATATACCCATAAAAGACTTTTATGTAGTTTTACATCAAAGTCTTTTTTTATTAATGCGTTCCCCTTTGCAGGGCTTCAAATGAATACTTTTTTTACGTGATTTCAAATTAAGGTCTTTACCAAGTGCAATAGCTTCCGCTGTTTTATTATGACTTTGACTTCCTTCAAGTTGTCGTTAGCATCGTTCACAGTTTTTACTAAACTAGCAGTGCCACCTGCTAATGCTCCTATAGCATTCAAACCGACAAATAGTGGTATTAGGAATGGTAAAAACCCCCGAATTTTTTATGGAATGAGTAGTATGCATGGAATTTGAGTAATCTTTGTGCCACCAGCTTTTTTAATGGCTCCACGAGCACCTTTTAAAGCTGTACGAATAACTTTGAGTAAAATTTTCTGAAGTGGGCCACTAAAAACGTAACTATCTAATATTAATCGGGTTTTTTGATAATTTTGTTTATTTGTATCAAATAAAGGAAGTGTTTTTTTTTTTTTTTTTTTGACTCTTTAACAATGTTAAAAACAAATGAATTTTAGGACAACCTTTTCATTAAAAAGCAATATCTCAGCAACTAATCGACAAAAGTTAACGAAATTTCGTACCCATATTCTTGAAAGGAAATAGAATAAAGTAAAATAAAATTTGATAAAATAAAATAATTTTCTTATAAATAATTAATTTTACAATAAATAATTGAAATTTCAAAAAACTTCTCTCATAAATAGAATAATTTATTTTCTTTTATTTTATTCGCAATTTCATTATAATTCTTTTCCAGAAAGAAAATTTTTGTATTCTTCATTAGAAAAAAAGTTATTCAATTTTATCTGAAGTCGTATTGGAGCGCGGCGTGGTACCGTGCAACGAAATCCGACCGCTCCTCTATTTCTACTCATAAATTTTAACTCTTGCGTTAATGTAGTGAATACATTGATTGTGAGAATCAATAAACGAATAATATAGTATTGTAATTAAACGATTTTATTCCTTTTAAAATAATTAAAAATAAATTATTTACAGATTAAATTTTTGTTCAACTTTTATTGTGCAAACCGAAAAAATTCGACATTTCAAACTATTTTGATTTAACTGAACGTAGAAATGACATTGTCGAATGCCTTTTATTGTTTTTGCTTTTGAATAGCGAAATAATAAAATTTGTAACCATGGCAATACTTTTGTTTTTCAAACAAACTTTTTTTTAAAGTATTTTATCTGATAGTTATCAGTTTATTAATGTTAATAAACGTAAAATTAAATCAACAATACCATTAATACGTTTGCTTAAAATTATCATGACACCACCGTGTAGATGTTGCAACCCTTTTAAAAAGAAGGGTCATAGTAGGCATCTAAACAATCCGATCTATTTATCAGAGAATCATGATAAAATTTCAGTTTATTTTGTTTATTCAAATAAACAAAATTATCAAAAAACCCGATTAATATTAGATGGTTTCGTTTTTAGTGGCCCACTTCAGAAAATTTGACTCTTTATGAGTATTGGTATTCGGTATCAACGACTTAGATGCAACTTCAATCACCCTCAATAGGGTTATGGTTGGCTTTTTTTGCTTCTTATTCTTCAGACCCATTCCAAGTTTCGATTTTACATTCATGGTGTTTAAAATAGTGTAAGCAGTAGCCTTCTCACCAATACCTTTAGCCCAAACTCGTTGCCAAGCTTTTTTGGCTAATATTCTATCCGCAGCGTTTCTCGCCTCAATGTTCTCTCGATTATGAGTAAGCAATATCGTGCTCTTCGCAGGCTGCATTGAGTAGATTGATTTCAGGATCACCGTGAGCAAGATATTCTGCTACTTTGATTTTAGGCCCACAGTATTAATGGCCTGGTAAATGAAGTTCAAATGGAAGCTTATTGAAGAGAGTGTTTACAAGACTGCGCCCACTTTTTCGCATGTATTCAATTATGATCTTTACACCATGATGGTTGATTGAATACTGAACTCACATCTATATAAATGATTTATTTATAGTATAGTGATCAGTCAGTTGTCAAAAAGCAAACAGTAAACATGGATTTCCAACTGCAAAATATCAAATTACTAGTATAAAATTTTGATACAATTACACAGCAACAAACGTCGCAAAAACGTCATGGAGAATTATTACCCGACAGTATACGAGCCGTGTTTTGTGGCATTTCGAGCTATGGTAAAACTAATACATTGCTTACTCTTATAACACACGTAAATAGATTTAAATTCAAGAACGTTTACATATATTCAAATTCGCTTTATCAGTTAAAGTATAAGTTTCTCGAGGAACTTCTAAAGCCGATTAAGGGTATACAATATTTTGCATTTAATGAACATAAAGCCGTTGAAACTCTCGAAGATGTTCTTTCAAATTCCATCATGGTATTTAATTATGTGGCTTGTGAAGAGCAAGATAATATAAAAACATTTTTCTGCATAGGTACGCATAAGAGTGTAGATTGTTTCTATCTTTGTCTGTCATATGCTTACCTACCTGAACACTCAGTTCAAGACAATTTAAATTTACTTGTGATATTTAGACAAGATGATATGAATCTCAAGCACATATACAATGATCATAGCAATTCTAATACGTCATATGCACAATTTAAGGATTCGTGTTTGTCATGTTGAGGGAATCATAAATTTGCAATCCTCACTATTGATAAAGAACGAGAGCTAAATGCTGGTCGTTATAGGAAATGTTTTGACTGTTTTACGATAAATATAAAAAATAAGTGTAAACCAAATGTTACATTGTAAAAATATTCTCTATCAAATTGTAAAATCTAGAGAAAAATTCAAACATAAACATGAGTTACTGAAACAGGGTAAAGCTGATTTCGAAAAGGTTTTCACTGAAACATTCAAACCTGTTGTAATCCACTTGAAAAACTTGTAAGCATATATAGAATAAATAAAAAAGATTGAAGATCCAAAGATAAAACAGAGCATGCTCCTTCCGAAAATAAGCACATTTTTGAGAATCAGCACACTTCTGAAGATGAGTACATTCCCGATCATAAGTAAATTGTAAATGAGAATGTTGACGATACAATACGATTAACTGATACAAGTTTTGAGACAGTTGCAGAAAGTGAAACTGTTGATGATGGTTAAGATAGAAACGAAACGGATCCGTTTACCAATAAATATCTTTGGATGCTTCAGAAATATCAAAAATCATATCTAGATAATATTTATGGAGCTCGTAAAGTAGGCAAGATGATAATGATTTGTGATTCATCAATAAATTTCAGAAAAGATTATGTGGTTGTAGTTGGTATGCAACATCCAAAATCTGATCACGGAAGATGATTTGAGAAATAATACAAGAATAGTTAAAATAACGAATGCATATAGAAAGAATTACTATGCTGGTGGACCACTTCAAAAACTAAAGAGTAACAAATTCAAAAGTTATATTGCTCCATTTTTTGATAAATTTCCGACTCGAAAGAGGAAATCGATTAATGGAGGGGTCTCTTATCACGCTACGAAATTGCTCGTAAAGGTACACAAATGGAATACGTGAAGTGGCATGATTCTAATGAACTGGTCACTTACGGCTACTAATAGCAGAGACAGAAGCTGGAAATTCGAGACATACTAATGAGATTCATTCGATGATCGAAGAGCTACGTGAGGCCAACATTATGTATTGAAAAGTATTGTTGTTTCTTTAGTCAGTTGCAAGATGAGTGTTGACGTATTCGGACGACAAATACATCAGGCTGGAGGCCGACATGGTCCTCTAGGTGTTGGGTATAAAATCACAGAAGATGGACACTATGATATTGAAAATAAGAGGTTATATAATGTTGCCACATCTCAACAATTGAATGATGCAGTTAATTTGCAAACCTTACGAAGTATGGTTGCATCTGAAGTTTGAAGCATATATGTAGTCACTGGAGGCTTAAGAAATAATCTTGATACATTAGAATTAGAAATACAAAAGTCAAAGGATGAATATAATGAGAAAATTTTAAAAAATTTCAACGTTAGCATCCAAAAATTAATAGATAAATACAATGAGAAAATTAAAAAAGTTGATTCAAACATCCATGAATTACATGAGTTGATTAATTATCTTGCAAAAACACTTCAAGATGCTAAAATTCCGACAAATATTTAGAGTATAAAACGCAAATTGCGAGTATGATAAGTATCATTAAGTCTATCACCATTAGGCATGAAAGACTTATAGAAGAGCTGCATAAGCCTGCTTGACGTAATTATCCGTCCATAAGTATAATTTGGTAGAAAAATATATTTAGTAATGCACCAGATCGTTCTTCCTCCATAAATTAGAGGAAGAACGATCTGGTGCATTACTAAATACTGTTTTGTATTTCGAGAGTAACCTTATTAAGTTAGCCTCTTGTTTAGGTGATAAATTATCACATTGTTTTTTTTAACGAATCTTATCTTGTTTGAGTTCATAAATATTGAAATAATTATCTATATGAGAGAAATTCACAATTTTGTTATTTTCTTCAAGTCTTTTTGACTCTCGTGTGCTTCTATTATTTGTATATGAACATACTCGTTGAGTGTTTGTCCATTATATTTTATGTTTCGTATTCGTCATTTATACTAAACAGGATTTATTCATGTAAGATATTTATTATCATATGTAATACTTTTTGTGTATCGTACCTCAAGATACAATCTTTTATTAAGTCTGATATTACTAGATATATAATGTTGGTTTTTAGGCCATTAAACTCTGTACATATCATTATTTGTTGTTTAATTCTTTTGGGTTTGGAGCTTATTGGTGTTTTTATATATCTACCTGTTATAGATAATCTTAGGCAGTTTTGTGAAATTTAAAGGTTATTATAATAGAAATTTTCTGATATGAACGTAACTTCACTTCCTGTATCTATGGGTGGTTGCGTTATTTTTCCATTTAATTTTACTTTTATTTCAGGACATGTTGTTATTACTGCTTTATTTTCTGTTGTCGTCGCATCTTGTTGAATTGTGTTAATTTTGCATTCTGTTGGTATCAGAGTTTAGTCTTTAGCTATATCTGTTGCCCCTTTTCTATTTTTTTCAGATACAACTTTATTCAGTTTTTCTGGTTTTTCTTATCCATTTTTATGGTGTCGTCTCTATCACGTATTTCTGATAGTCTTTGTTACTTTGTTTTATGTACTTTGGATCTACCGGGGGCTTAAATCCTTCTTGCTGTCGTTGTCTATTTCTGTGAGTCCTTTCAATTACTCTTGTTGCGTTTATTTGACCATATCTGTTTTCAGGTTTCTTATGATCTTGTTTTTGGTTATAGTTATTAGCTATTGCCTTTTTCGTTGGTTTCACCAGTACTTGACTTATTTATCTGTTTGTTCTCATTTATATTATCTCTTTGCTGTGTTTGTGTATTTGATTCCGTATATGGTTAATGCGTATAATTTTGATTGTTTTTTGTTTCATTTTGGTTTTTTCTGTTGTAAATTATTTATCGTTATCGTAGTCTGCTAGGATTCTTAATAATGTTATTTTATCTTTTACTTGAGAATATTGGAACGCTTGTCTTATGCTCCTATTGAAGTGTTTCGACAGTTTTTCGACTATTTCTCCTTCTGTATAATTAAGGTTTAGTTCTTTGGCGTATCCAAATATTTGTGTAGCGTACGACACTCTTAATATTCTACTGCCTTTGTAGTATTGTCCAAATTCTACCCTTCTTCTTGATGTTCTTTATATGTCGTTGTTCCGAAATATGTCTATAAAAAGATCTTTAAATTCATTATAATTCCTTACATCATCTTGATGTACATGGGTAAATCCACCGTAGTTTTAACTTTGCATGTGACTTTTTTTTAGCAATTTTTAAATAATTACTATTCTGTTACATTAAAATGAACACGGCTGTATTTGGCTTTAAATTGTCCGTTCTGAATCTAAGAAATATACTCAACTTTTTTGCAAAGCTACATTGAACGGCACCTTCAAAAGTTTCTTAAAAGTATCAAATTTTTTATAAAAAATCACGGTTTTTGCATAAATAGTATAAAAAGAAGTAAAATTTTTGAAGTCTTGGTGAATTTTAGATCATGCCGTTTGAATTATATTAAGAAAAAACTGTGAGACTACTTTCTCAACTCAAAAACAAAAAATTTAAACCTAAGTAGAGTCACGTGCAATTTCAAATAGGTTTGATAATAGCAATTTTTATTTCAAGACAACATACATATTTTGAATTGTATTTACTGAGTTCTTCGAAGTTGCACATGACTCTACTTAGGTTTAGATTTTTCGTTTTTCAATTAGGAAAATAGTTCTATATTTTTTTCAAAGATTACTTGAACGGCATGATCTAAAATTCATCAAGAGTTCAAAAATTTTACTTCTTTTTATACTATTTATGCAGAAACCGTGACTTTTCGTGAAAAATTTGATACTTTTTAGAAAATTTTGAAGGTACCGTTCAATGTAGCTTTGGGAAAAAGTGGAGTATATTTCTTAGATTCAAAACGGACAATTTAAAGCCAAATACAGTTATGTGCATTTTAATGTAACAGAATAGTAATTATTCAAAAATTGCTTAAAAAAGTCACATGCAAAGTTAAAACTACGGTGGATTACCCATATACCACCATGAGTTTGCCTTCTTTTGCAATACAGTTTATAAGATTTAGAGTTTTTCTCTTTCATCTAATCTCTATAGTGATATATATTTCTCTAATTTGTTTAAAAACTTTATAGGGCTTTCGCCTTCTTAACCTTCGAATTTAGGTGTAGATATTTTTATTTTATTTTGTGTTGTTTCGTAGCTTATATGTTGTGTGTTTTTTATCCGTTTGCTCATTTCGTGTATTTTGTCATCCTGTTCGTTTTCTACTCCGTCAATTCTTGTTGTTCGATTATTATATATTTGTTGAAATATTGGCGTCGTTCTGGAAATCATTATTAAATCCTTGTGATTCCTTGTTCAATTGTTCATTTCTATTCCTCAATTCTTCATTTTCTAATTGTACATTTTTAATGCTTCTATTAATACCACAAGTTGATTTTTCATAGTTAATTCTTCATTTCATCCTTGTTGACATTAATATTTACGAGTTTATCCCAATCGTTTAAGCTATTCATTCTGTTTTCTAATTTTTTGTTCTGCTCAAACCACGATTTTAATTCCTGTGATACAACCTGCATTCATTCTTGCAGCTTTGTTGGTATATTCTTTTTGTGTTTTTCATTTCCTGTTATTTCCTGCATTATAATGCCGGATCTTCTCTTCTTATGCACCATTTTTATTTTTTGTTTTAACGAAACAAGGTTTAACGGGTACGAACGCAAAGAATTATTATTTTAATTAACCCATTAAAGCCCATGGCCACATCAGTACAGATAGAGCTAAACTTACAGCTGAAAGTGTGTAATAGATAAAAAATAGGTTACACGTATTTTTTTGTTTAATTGTTTAATTGTTAATGGATAAATTGTTTCAATGAATTATTTCAAAATTGAGTTTTTACTAAATCTAACAGCGGCAATCGATTTTACAGGAAAAATTACATTGAAAATATATGTAATAATATGTCAATTCATCAATTGTTTATTGGTAAAATTTAAATAAACAAATTAGCTGAACAATACGGAATACCGAAAAACCAATTGTGAAATAATTTGTTAATTGACAAATTGTTTAATAAACAAATTATTTCTATTTGTTCGCTAACAAATTGCTTTATAAAGAAATAATTTCAACAATGTTTTTTCATGAAAAGTTTTTACTTTTAGCCATGGCACACATCCCACAATTGGTTTTGCGGTATTCTACATTGTTTATAGTCCAGTCATTAGAGGCAAAAATAGGGTATAACCTGGAAATTCTTTCGGTTAGCACCGATTTTCATAAAACTTTAGGATTAAGCTTATATTACCCTACAGATCAAAAGTTATATATCGGCGAGGTGCGCTTTTTGCTTTAAAGGGGTAAAAACTACCCTTAAAGTTGAAAAATAGTAAAAATGCCGATTTACGCTTATAAATAATTAAATAATTAAATAATAAATAATCTTGGAATGTCTAAAATAAGTATTGTTTGATATTGTGGAACATAATTAATGATATTAAGCATTTTTACAACCCTTAAAAACCACCCCTTTGACTTAATAAAAAGAGCATATATAGTTTTTAATATTCAAAAATATTTTTATGATACAATTATGGAAAAATATTAACGTTTTAAGTTTATGATATAATTTTTAATTTATTACATTATTTCAACCCTTAAAAACTACCCCTTACGATAAAAAATAGAAAAAAATAATTTTGAACATGTAAATTATTTTGTAATAACATATATATATTAAATCAGACATTTTTTCACAGTTTATAATGATTTTTATTTTATTGTAACATTTCAACCCTTAAAAACAACCCTTGATGATAAAATGCCAAAGAAACGAGTCTTTAGTACTTTTAATAATTTAATAACTTTTTTCTTATCCCCTGGCGAAAAGTACGTCGAAAGACGTCTACTTTCTGAGAGAGAAGTTAAGCATTATCTACGGCGGCTCGGCGCACTAGCGATGCGCAATCGTGTTGACGCTCTGTTTTTCACGGCAGTTAAGAATAGAGAGGGCTACGTCTATCCTTCTCTGTCCGCCGGCGTTAGACATTGACTCTCTCCCTCTCTCTTTCTTTTTCATACAGAATAGAGAGGGTTGCGTCTATCCTTCTCTGTCCACCGGCTTTAAGAATTGACTCTCTCCCTCTCTCTTTCTTTCTCTTATATGTACAATAAAGGTAGCCGTGAATGGAGGGGGCTATGTCTAGCCTTCTTTGCCGGTTACAACAAGCAGTATATCTTTTTCTTTATTTTTCTTATATAGTAATTTTAAATATTTTTATTAAAACCTAACTTGTTTTATTTTGTGAATTATAAATTGCAGTGTGTTATAAAGTGTGTAAATTATAAAATGTGAGTGAAATATTGATGGTTTATTTTAATGATTTATCATCAGTGGGAGAGGGGCAGAGAAGGATAGAGCTTACTCGGTCAATAGCAGCAAGCGATTCATCGCGGTATTTTTATTTTAATGATTTATCATCAAAAACGAATTATCACAACGGGTAAGTTGGACGTACTTTTCGCCGGGAATAAGAAAAAATCGTATATTCACCTCGGGAGAGAAGTTGACCATCAATTGCTCGCGTATTTGCCCCCTCGCTGCGCTCGGGGGCAAATCTTACGCGAGCATTTAATGGTCAACTTCTCTCCCTAGGTTAATAATATACTATTATTCTATTACTAATATATTTTTTATGTCTTATTATAGAATTTAGAATATATTTAAGTATTTTACATTTAAAAATGACTATTTATGGTTAAAATTATAAGAATATCATAACTTAAAAATTATTATTATTATTATTATTATAAGAACAAAATAAAAAAATACAAATATTTCACTTAAATTTCAAACAAATTTTTTTAAATTCTATTCATTATCAATTTCGACTTTTTCTTCTTCTCCTGGATCTGTGATCGGAGGACAGTTTAAACAATTGTCACCGGAGCATGTTCCACATGTCGAGTTACAAAATAATCCTAATTTTCTGCAACTGCAATTAGCACCGCAAGTAGTCTTACAGTTGCAAAAAATCATTCTTAGAAGCTGTCCTGGTGCAGGATGGTTTAGCATTCTTGTAGGCTGTAAAAAACAATCTTTATGGATCCATCCCCAATTTGTCGGAAGAATATTTTTATTTCCTAACCATATTTGCGTTTGCAAATATACTCTTTTAAAATGTTCGCATAAAGCATCCCTACTAGAAAAGTTTGTGTTGATTCAGTACTGATTTTACACTGATATCAGTATGTGATTTGTATTTCATCAACGTAAAATCCACATGGTACTTACACGAAATTCGTACTGAGCGAACTCTGAAAGTAGTCTCAAAACGCAATGCGAATAAAGTACGAAATTCATACTAATCAAGCACAAATACTAAATAAAATACGTATAAAATCAGTACTGAATCTGCGAATGCATATTTAGGTAAATATGAAGTGAACTCACTCAGAGCATAATCAGTATAAAATCAGTATGCCATTTATACAATTGTTATGCAACGTATGCACCAAATATTATTGAAATAAATAGTGGATTCGTATTAAATCTCCGTAAAATATGTACAAATTATTAAATCACTGTAAGAAATTAAGAATAATAAAATAAACTCAGTATGGGTTGAGTACAAAAACCGAACGAAATTAATACCCATTGAAAACCAAATGTTTACGGAATCTTTCAACAATACATAAAAGATATATACTAATATTACATAAATTTTATACGAATTTTAAAACTGGGCCTACAGACGGAATAATAATAGCATCCTAATACGGATTCAGTACAAAATCTGTACGAAAACAGAACAAAATCAATGCGAAATGTTCTCAAAATAAGTGCTGAATCATTACTGACTTTCAATAAAATATGTACGATATTTAAGATTTAAATGAAAAAAGTTGACTAATGAAATAAGCTCAGTACGCATACAGCATGAAAACCGTACGGAATTATTACAAACTGAAAACCAAATATATACGCAATCTATTAACAATACATAACAGATATATACTAATATTACATAAATTTTGTAAAAATTTTAAAACTGGGGCTACAGACGGAATAATAATAGCATCCTAATACGGATTTAGTACAAAATCTGTATGGAAACAGTACAAAATCAATGCGAAATGTTCTCAAAATAAGTGCTGAATCAGTACTGAATTTCAATAAAATATGTACGATATTTAAGATTTAAATGAAAAAAGTTGACTAATGAAATAAGCTCAGTACGCATACAGCATGAAAACCGTACGGAATTATTACAAATTAAAAACCAAATATATACGAAATTTATTAACAATACGTAAAAGATATATACTAATATTACATAAAATTTGTACGAATTATAAAACTGGGGCTACAGACGGAATAATAATAGCATCCTAACACGGATTCAGTACAAAATCTATACGGAAACAGAACAAAATCAATGCGAAATGTTCTCAAAATAAGTGCTGAATCAGTACTGAATTTTAATAAAATATGTACGATATTTAAGATTTAAATGAAAAAAGTTGACTAATGAAATAAGCTCAGTACGCATACAGCATGAAAACCGTACGGAATTATTACAAACTGAAAACCAAATATATACGCAATCCATTAACAATACATAACAGATATATACCAATATTACATAAATTTTGTAAAAATTTTAAAACTGGGGCTACAGACGGAATAATAATAGCATCCTAATACGGATTTAGTACAAAATCTGTATGGAAACAGTACAAAATCAATGCGAAATGTTCTCAAAATAAGTGCTGAATCAGTACTGAATTTCAATAAAATATGTACGATATTTAAGATTTAAATGAAAAAAGTTGACTAATGAAATAAGCTCAGTACGCATACAGCATGAAAACCGTACGGAATTATTACAAATTAAAAACCAAATATATACGAAATTTATTAACAATACGTAAAAGATATATACTAATATTACATAAAATTTGTACGAATTATAAAACTGGGGCTATAGACGGAATAATAATAGCATCCTTATACGGATTTAGTACAAAATCTGTATGGAAACAGTACAAAATCAATGCGAAATGTTCTCAAAATAAGTGCTGAATCAGTACTGAATTTCAATAAAATATGTACGATATTTAAGATTTAAATGAAAAAAGTTGACTAATGAAATAAGCTCAGTACGCATACAGCATGAAAACCGTACGGAATTATTACAAATTAAAGACCAAATATATATGCAATTTATTAACAATACGTAAAAGATATATACTAATATTACATAAAATTTGTACGAATTTTAAAACTGGGGCTACAGACGGAATAATAATAGCATCCTTACACGGATTCAGTACAAAATCTATATGGAAACAGAACAAAATCAATGCAAAATGTTCTCAAAATAAGTGCTGAATCAGTACTGAATTTTAATAAAATATGTACGAGTTTTAAGATTTAAATGAAAAAAGTTGACAATGAAATAAGCTCAGTGCGCATACAGCACAGAAACCGTATGGAATTATTACAAACTGGAAACCAAATATATACGCAATCTATTAACAATACATAGTAGATATATACTAATATTACATAAAATTTGTACAAATTTTAAAACTGGGGCTACAGACGGAATAATAATAGCATCCTAACACGAATTCAGTACAAAATCTGTACGGAAACAGAACAAAATCAATGCGAAATGTTCTCAAAATTAGTGCTGAATCAGTACTGACTTTCAATAAAATATGTACGATATTTAAGATTTAAATGAAAAAAGTTGACTAATGAAATAAGCTCAGTACGCATACAGCATGAAAACGGTACGGAATTATTACAAACTGAAAACCAAATATTTACGCAATCAATTAACAATACATAACAGATATATACTAATATTACATAAATTTTGTACAAATTTTAAAACTGGGGCTACAGACGAAATAATAATAGCATCCTAATACGGATTCAGTACAAAATCTGCATGGAAACAGTACAAAATCAATGCAAAATGTTCTCAAAATAAGTGCAGAATCAGTACTGAATTTCAATAAAATATGCACGAGTTTTAAGATTTAAATAAAAAAAGTTGACAATGAAATAAGCTCAGTACGCATACAGCACAGAAACCGTACGGAATTATTACAAACTGGAAACCAAATATATACGCAATCTATTAACAATACATAACAGATATATACTAATATTGTATAAATTTTGTACGAATTTTAAAACTGAGGCTTCAGACGAAATAATAATAGCATCCTGATACGGATTCAGTACAAAATCTGTACGGAAACAGAACAAAATTAATGCGAAATGTTCTCAAAATAAGTGCTGAATCAGTACTGAATTTCAATAAAATATGTACGATATTTAAGATTTAAATGAAAAAAGTTGACTAATGAAATAAGCTCAGTACGCATACAGCATGAAAACCGTTTGGAATTATTACAAACTGGAAACCAAATATAAACGCAATCTATTAACAATACATAAAAGATATATACTAATATTACATAAATTTTGTACGAATTTTATTTTAATTTTAATCGAAGCCCCAGTTTTAAAATTCACACAAAATCTATGTAATTTTAGTATTTATCATCTACGTATTGTTAATAGATTGCGTATACATTTAGTTTTCAGTTTGTAAGAATTCCGTACGGTTTTCGTGCTGAATGCGTACTGAGCTTATTTCATTATACAACTTTTTTCATTGGGATTTTAAATCTTGTACATATTTTATGAAGATTCGGTGCTAATTCAACACTTATTCTAAGAATATTTCGCATTGATTATGTTCTTTTTCTGTACAGATTTTGTACTGAATCGGTACTGGGTTGCTATTATTATTCCGCCTGGAGCACCAGTTTTAAAATTTACACAAAATCTATGTAATTTTAGTATTTATCATCTACGTATTGTTAATAGATTGCGTATACATTTAGTTTTCAGTTTGTAATAATTCCGTACGGTTTTCGTGCTGAATGCGTACTAAGCTTATTTCATTATACAACTTTTTTCATCGGGATTTTAAATCTCGCACAAATTTTATTCAAATTCAGTACTGATTCGGCACTTATTCTAAGAACATTTCGCATTGATTATGTTCTTTTACTGTACAGATTTTGTACTGACTCCGTACTGGGATGATATTAGTATTCCGCCTGGAGTGCCAGTTTTAAAATTCGCACAAAATCTATGTAATTTTAGTATTCGTCATCTACGTATTGTTAATAGATTGCGTACACATTTAGTTTTCAGTTTGTAATAATTCCGTACGGTTTTCGTGCTGAATGCGTACTGAGCTTATTTCATTATTTAACATTTTTCATCAGAATCTTAAATCTCGTACATATTTTATTCAAATTCAGTACTGATTCAGCACTTATTCGTTGAACATTCCGCATTGATTATATTCTTTATCTGTACAGATTTTGTACTGAATCCGTACTGGGATGATATTAGTATTCCGCCTGGAGTGCCAGTTTTAAAATTCACACAAAATTTATGTAATTTTAGTATTTATCATCTACGTATTGTTAATAGATTGCGTATACATTTAGTTTTCAGTTTGTAATAATTCCGTACGGTTTTCGTGCTGAATGCGTACTGAGCTTATTTCATTATACAACTTTTTTCATTGGGATTTTAAATCTTGTACATATTTTATTCAAATTCAGTACTGATTCAGCACTTATTCTAAGAACATTTCGCATTGATTATGTTCTTTTTCTGTACAGATTTTGTACTGAATCCGTACTGGGATGATATTAGTATTCCGCCTGGAGTTCCAGTTTTAAAATTCGCACAAAATCTATATAATTTTAGTATTTGTCATCTATGTATTGTTAATAGATTGCATATACATTTAGTTTTTAGTTTGTAATAATTCCGTACGTTTTTCGTGCTGAATGCGTACTAAGCTTATTTCATTAGTCAACTTTTTTCATTTAAATCTTAAATCTCGTACATATTTTATTAAAATTCAGTACTGATTCAGCACTTATTTTGAAAACATTTCGCATTGATTTTGTTTTGTTTCCGTACAGATTTTGTACTGAATCCGTACTGGGATGATATTAGTATTCCACCTGGAGTTCCAGTTTTAAAATTCGCACAAAATCTATGTAATTTTAGTATTTGTCATCTATGTATTGTTAATAGATTGCATATACATTTAGTTTTTAGTTTGTAATAATTCCGTACGGTTTTCGTGCTGAATGCGTACTGAGCTTATTTCATTATTTAACATTTTTCATCAGAATCTTAAATCTCGTACATATTTTATTCAAATTCAGTACTGATTCAGCACTTATTCGTTGAACATTCCGCATTGATTATATTCTTTATCTGTACAGATTTTGTACCGAATCCGTACTGGGATGATATTAGTATTCCGCCTGGAGTGCCAGTTTTAAAATTCACACAAAATTTATGTAATTTTAGTATTTATCATCTACGTATTGTTAATAGATTGCGTATACATTTAGTTTTCAGTTTGTAATAATTCCGTACGGTTTTCGTGCTGAATGCGTACTGAGCTTATTTCATTATACAACTTTTTTCATTGGGATTTTAAATCTTGTACATATTTTATTCAAATTCAGTACTGATTCAGCACTTATTTTGAAAACATTTCGCATTGATTTTGTTTTGTTTCCGTACAGATTTTGTACTGAATCCGTACTGGGATGATATTAGTATTCCACCTGGAGTTCCAGTTTTAAAATTCGCACAAAATCTATGTAATTTTAGTATTTATCATCTATGTATTGTTGAAAGATTGCGTATACATTTAGTTTTTAGTTTGTAATAATTCCGTACGTTTTTCGTGCTGAATGCGTACTGAACTTATTTCATTATTCAACTTTTTTCATCGGGATTTTAAATCTCGCACATATTTTATTCAAATTCAGTACTGATTCAGCACTTATTCGTTGAACATTCCGCATTGATAATGATCTTTATCTGTACAGATTTTGTACTGAATCCGTACTGGGATGATATTAGTATTTCGCCTGGAGCTCCATTTTAAAATTCACACAAAATCTATGTAATTTTAGTATTTATCATCTATGTATTGTTGAAAGATTACGTAAACATTTGGTTTTCAATTGGTATTAATTTCGTACGGTTTTCGTACTCAATTCATACTGAGTTTATTTTATTATTTTCAATTTTTTACAGTGATTTAATAATTTGTACATATTTTACGGAGATTTAATACGAATCTACTATTTTTTTCAATAATATTTGGTGCATACGTTGCATAACAATCGTATAAATGGCATACTGATTTTATACTGATTATGCTCTGAGTGAGTTCACTTCATATTTACCTAAACATGCATTCGCAGATTCAGTATTGATTCTATACGTATTTTTTTCAGTATTTGTGTTTCATTAGTATGAATTTCGTACTTTATTCGCATTGCGTTTTGAGACTACTTTCAGAGCTCGCTCAGTACGAATTTCGTGTAAGTACCATGTGGATTTTACGTTGATGAAATACAAATCACATACTGATATCAGTGTAAAATCAGTACTGAATCAACAAAAACTTTTCTAGTAGGGATCAACTGTTGGAATTAATGATGACAATTTTACAGCGCTATTTTTAGTTGTAGCCTTAATAAAGGTCTGGTAACGCATATTTTCTAAATACGTAGATAAATTAACTTTCTCTAATTTATTAATTTGTATATCTTTTGCAGTCCCATATCAAATCGGCAAGCTACATAGTCTCATTTCTTTTCTTCTACCTGAGTTTATACTTATATGATATATATATAGGGGAGAGTGGGGCGAATTTCCAGATGGGGTAACTTTAAGAATGCTTAATAATCTCACACATGAGAATTTTTATCCAGGGTCAGTAAAATAGATTAAAAATATATATAAAAACGAACTTTTTTATACAACTTCTAGTAGATTACTTGATAAATTAAATTCGTAACAGCCACTTCTTTTTTTTCGTAGTGCCTTCCAAAACTTTTGGGTTGTCTAAAAATACATCTCATAATTCTGTGTAAACGAAACGATTTGTCACATAATAATAAATTTATAGTACATTAAAAAACAAAAATTTTGACACCTAGTATGACCCGATACGTTAAATTTAAGCTTAGTACTAACAGTTCAAAGATTTTTAATCATTTGGGGCAACTTTCCAATACAATATTAATTAATAGGGATTTTTTGGAAAATCGCTTTTTTATTCATTTTATATCAATAATAATTTATTTAATATTCATACGAATATTATAATGTTAATATTATATTTTTGTGATTATTAATGCATTAATGATTAATAAAATAGTCAAAAATTAGAAAAAATTCGTTAAATAAAAAATTTAATTGTATTTTCCAAGTTTAATAGTACAATCGGAAAATAGCCCCAACGCAAAATGTAAAGTTACCCCATACATGGGGCTACTTTCCAAAAAACAATTTTTTTTTCGATCCAAACTATTGTTATGTTAAATGAATAATAAGGAGTCTAGACCATTTTTTTATTCAGTTTGAAGTCTAAACTTAGTGTTAATGCTTTGGTAGAGTCAATTATTTCACTACCGGAGAAGAAATCTTCTCTTAAAAAAACGTCTGGAATTTAGCCCCTTTATATATATATATAACTGAATATAGGAACTGAAAAGAATAGAAGCTGTATACCGTGCAGACTCAAAGAAACTGTAAAATATTTATATGTATGTATCTAAAATACTCGAAAATAAACGAATTTATGCGCTCCGAAAATTTTACCGAAAAAGTACAATTGGTTTTTTTATGATAACTCCGCTAATTTTTAAGCTTTTTAATTGTTCCAAAATGGATTTTATAGGTAATTGTATCATCTTTAAGTCATGTAAATATCAATTTTTAGAAAGTTTTATTTTTTGAGATTTTTTAGTTTGAAGGGCCAAAAATAGGTGGTACTTGGCTCTGATTACAGAATTCTAACACTGATATCTCAGTTGATTTTCATTGGACGAAAATAAAAAAAAAAGCAAAATATTTATGAAAAAAAAAGCTATATTCAACTTTAGTACTTTTTACATACATCTGTTAATTATTGAGATATTTTAAAAAAAGGATGAATTTTTGAAAAATAAAAAAATTTTTTTTTTTATATAAACTTGATTTTTTAAAAAAATAAGCATCCTAAATTGCTGAAACTTCTAGAACACATAGTTAGTACCTAAATAAGATAAACCCTGAAAGGATTTCTTTATATTTCAAAACCTGTCTTAATGACAGTGGTTTTAATATTGAAATTTTATTGTCAAACTATGTAAAATAATTTTATTTTCCTTGTAACTCCTTTAATTTTTATACTACTGACTTAAAACAAAATTGATTTAAAAGATAATCTCAATATCTTCAAAAAATATTATATACATTTTTCTCAAAAAGTATGCCATTTTCCTGTTATTTAACGTTGAATATTGCTCTTAAAGTTTCAAGCGTAACAGTATTAATATTCAATAATTTATAATTCCTTATGTATTGTATATAAAATAATGATTAAAAATGAAATCGTTTTGTTTTTTTACAAGCTTTATTTTTGTTTTATATGAGTTTTTTGATAAAATTAAAACTTTTCAAGTTATTTCATGAAAAACCGTCAGAAAACATGCTTTTTTACACTAAAAATCTATGTTTTCAATCACCTATAGCTCGAAAAGTATTCATTTAACAAAAAAACTCACTAAAAAATTTTTGCTTTAAATTGATTTTCACATCGAATTATATGTTTTTTTTTTCTCACCGCCCCCGAGAAGGGGCGGCTCCCGCCCCCTGGGCAAAAGCGCACATCGGCATTATATAACTTTTGTTTTTTGGACTATTCTTTACCTACTGACAAATTTTCATGTTAATCCATCCTAACCGACAAAATTTCCAGCTGAAATGCTTCAATGACTGGACTATTAGCCATGATCTGAGCCAGGGTACAGATATGCTAATTCGCTTATTTAAATTCTACCAATAAACAATTAATATTTTGACATATTGTTATACAGATTTTCTACGTAATTTTGCCTATAGAATCGATTAGCACTATCAGATTTTGCGAAAACTCAATTTCGCAATAATTTGTTCAAAGAATTTGTTAATAAAGAAATTATTCAACAATTTTTTTTCATGAAAAACTTTTATTTTTAGCCATGGCACATATACCATATTTTGTTTTTCGGTATCTAGCATTGTTTAGCCATCGGCAGAACCAGGGTACAGATAAGCTAATTTCTTTATTTGAATTTTAACAATAAACAAATAATATTTTGAGATATTGTTATACATATTTTCTATGTAGTTTTTCTTATAGAATCTATTGCCGCTGTTAGATTTTGTGAAAATGCAATTTTGCAATAATTTGCTAAACAATGTATTAATTAACAATTAAAAAATTAAACAAAAAACATGTGTAACCTATTTTTTATCCATTGCACACTCTTGGCTGTTAGTTTGGCTCTATCTGTACTGGTATGGCCATGGGCTTTAATGGGTTAAATCTTTTTTTCTTATTATTGACTTCAATAATCACCAAAAGCATATAATTTCAAGTTTGACTAGTTTCGTAATAATACAGCATTAAAAATAATTTATAAGTTAAATTATTGAAATCAACAAACTCAAATAGATTTGTACGACGATATTGTTTTTTGATGTAGTTAATTGTCTGTACTTATTGCAAGTATCTACTGTAAGTTATATGTTTTATATTTTCTTTCATTATTTGTGTAAAAAGTAAAATTCAGCAGTGCGCAATTTATACTATTCGTTAAATGTTTTAGATTTTGAATATAATTATTAAGATATATCTTAATAACTTTTCATCGAACATAAAAAAAATGTTTAAAACCTTTGACAAGTGTCAAAGTTTAGGTTGAGTGTTACTGTTCAAGTTGAGCACGACTGCTTTTTACTTTCACTTTAAAAATGTTATTTTCAATATTCAATATAATATTTTATTTTGTTATGGTAGTCTCATATTTGATTAATTTATTTCGCTAACTAGCTTTTGTTCACATTACGCGTGTGCTTATCTCTTAACCTCTTTTGAGACTAATATACTTTTGATTAAAATAACTCGACTTTTGTCGACTCTTATGTCGTTAAACTTTCACCATTGATTTCAATAATTATTATTTCATTAATATTTTTTAATGAAATAATAATTATTGAAGTTTGAGTTGAGTTTAATTGATTTGATTGTTATTCTGCTTATAAGTATTGTATTTTATTCGTTTCTTATTGCTACTTTTAATATTGTAATTATGTTTTCTATTTATTTTAAGTTATCGATAATATTAGACATATTGTGATTAAATTTTACGCGTATTTCCTTTCTTTTTCCAATAATGATTTTCTGTTTTTCATCTACTTTCTCTATTTTTTTTTCTAATGATTCTATACATGCTATATTTTTCGATATTAATACGATAGTAATACGTATGAAAAATCTATATTTTCTTGTGTTTTAAGTACTTCTTTGTCTTTGTATAATATTTCAGTTAATTCTTTGTCTCTTAGTATAACATAATGAGAGCGCGGTGGCGTAATGGATAGAGCTCTTGCCTTCAACGCGGAGGGCATGGGTTCGAATCCTGGCCAGGTACCTCTAACTTTTTTTTCGAAAGAAAATAAGTGTATGTGCCATTTATATCGCGACTCTTTAAAAATCCGACCTCATTGGGTATCGGTTGATTGTTGGTTACAAAAGTGGCTGACCATCCATCGGCAGTCAAAGTTTTCGGTATGGTGGGTCTGACAGTCCTAGCCTGATGTAATGTGTTAAACAGATGCCGGGCAGGGGACTTCCTCGACTTCACCATATATAAAAGGTTAATCATATAGAGGACAATATCCTTTATATATTAATCTTTTTTCTTTAAAAAAAAAAAAAAAAAAAAGTATAACATAATCGTTCTTTGTATTGTCTTTGATTATGTTTTGTAACTTTGCTTCTGTCTTTCTTATTAATTCATGATAACGTTGATTGTAATTACTTGTTTTGATTGTGGATTTCTAAATAAAATCACATATATTCATTTCTCTTATTTATTTTGTTTTATTTAATGATGTAAGAAAGAAGAAAATTTACTTTTATAAATGTCTTTTTGATTCAATTTATAAATTTTTCTTTTTCAGTGCTAGTTATAACTTTATTTATAATCTAGCTTTCACCATTTTCAATTTTTCGTATTTATAACGATTTTTCTAGCATATTATTTTTTTTTCATAAAAGATACAATTTATATTATGCGGCGTGTTCTAATTTAGTGCGATCCGTGCTTTTCACCCGCTTTTCTCTTTTATAACAAAAAAAATATATTCTGATCTTTATTTTTAATTTACAATTTTTTTCTTTGCGTGAAATAATAATTTTTTATATAATTTATATGCGGTTGTGACGTCACCAATTTTTGTGTCTCTAGGAGATGCTTCGTGACAAAAACACTACTTTACAAGCACCCAAAATGGCCGTCGCTTTTATTTAAAGTTTAACGAGTGCTTCTTTGCACTCGCACGAACTTGTATTTTATTGATTATGAGTTTGAGTTACTTGTCTAAGCCGAACGCCACCAGGACACAATGCCCAGTGAATTCAGGTTTCTATGCCAAGTAACTCTTAAAATTCGTGAAAAAACTGGAGGTTTAATGGGCAAATCGCCTTATTTATAGTGGTTAAATTTATTAGAAAAAGGCACTAAACTTTCACTTGAATAAACTTATTAAAACTCACAATAAAAGCGATTCTCTGAGCAAAGATAAACGGGTACAGAGACGACACTTCCGGTGATTTCATTTGCCACGTTTTATCCTTGCTTAGAAATGAAATCAATGGCAAACTCGTATTTTGTTTTTAGAGAAAACACTCTGACTACTTCGTTCTCATCTAGCTGGGATGACCTCCCACCTTCCCGAACAAAAAAATCCAGCTGAATTTCCCAGTTGAATTTCCAAACCTAGCTGGGAAGGACTAGATTCCAGCTGGGAAATACAGATGGGAAATCCAACTGCATTTTTTTGTCTGGAAACCCCATTTACAAAGTCCAATTGGAATTCCAATTGGAATTCTATAGAAATCCATAATGGAATTTTAATTGGAATTTTGATAAGATTTATACTAATGAATGATTTTGCTTTTTTCCACTAATTGAGAGGGAGAAAAGTTCTTTACGCCCGCCAACATTGATTACTGTGAAAATAAGTGGGCAAAGCGTACATATTTCTTGCGAATTGAAGGGGCAAAAAGTTCTCTACGCCCACCAACATCAATGATACTAAAAATAAGTGGGAGAAAAGTACTTTACTCTAGCAAATTCCATTTCTCTTAAATTAAGCGGAAGGAGCGTACATTTTTTGCAAATTCAGAGGGCGAAAAGTTACGCTGTAATTTCTCTGAAAATAAGCGAAAGAAAAGTACTTTTTTCCCGCAAATTGAATTTCTCTTAAATAAGGCTAGAGAAACGTACTTTTTTCTTGCAAATTCACAGGGCGAAAAGTTCTTTACGCCTGCCAACATTAACTGCTCTAAAAATAAGTGGGAGAAAAGTACTTTTCTCCTATAAATTAAATTTCTCTTAAACTGAGCAGGGGAAGCGTACTTTTTTCTTGCAAATTCATAGGGCGAAAAGTTCTTTACGCTCGCTAATATTGATTTTTTTGAAGATAAGAAGGAGAAAAGTACTTTTTTCACGCAAATTCCATATGTCTTAAATAAAGCGGGAGAAACGTAATTTTCTCTTGTGAATTCAGGCGCCGAAAGGTTCTCTACGCCCGCCAACATCAATGACACTAAAAATAAGCGGGAGAAAAGTACTTTTCTCCCACAACTTCAATTCCTTTTAAATAAAGCGGAAAAAGCGTACTTCTTTTTCCAAATTCAGAAGGCAAAAAGTCCTTTACGCCCGCTAATATTAATTTATCTAAAAATAATCGGGAAAAAAGTACTTTTCTCCCACAAAATCTATTTCTCTTAAATTATCTGTGGGAAACGTACTTTTTTCCTGCGAATTTAGAGGGCTAAAAGTTCTTTACGCCCGCTAATATTGATTTCTCTGAAAATAGACAAAAGAATAGGACTTTTTTCCAGCAAATTCAATTTCTCTTGAATTAAGCGGGTAAAGCGTACTTTTTTCTTGCGAACGCCGATGGCGAAAAGTTCTTTACGCCCGCCAACATTATGTGCTCTAAAAGTAAGCAAGATGAAAGTAATTTTCTCCCGCAAATAAGATTTCCCTTAAATTAAGCGAGAAAAGCATACTTTTTTCTTGCGAATTTAGAGGATGAAAACATCTTTACGCTTACCAACATTAATTGCTCTAAAACTAAGCGGGAGAAAAGTACTATTTCCTCGCAAATTTAAATTCACTCGAATAAAGCGCGAAAAACATACTTTTTTTCTAGCGACTTCAGAGGATGAAAAGTTGTTTACGCCTGCCAACATTAACTGCTCTGGAAATAAGTGGGAGAAAAGTACTTTTCTTTCGCAAATTAAATTTCTCTTAAATTAAGCGGGTGAAGCGTACTTTTTCCTCGCAAATTCAGAGGGCGAAAAGTTTTATACGCCCACTAACATTAACTGCTGTAAAAATAAGCAAAAGAAAAGTACTTTTGTCCCGCAAATTAAATTTGCCAAATTAGGCAGGAGAAACGTAATTTTTTCTTGCAATTTTACAGGACGAAAAGTTCTTTACGCTCGCCAACATTAACCACTCTAAAAATAAGTGGGAGGAAAGTACTTTTTGCCGCAAAATAAATTTCTCTTAAATTAAGCGGGTAAATTGTACTTTTTCTTACGAATTCAGAGGGGAAAAAGTTATTTACGCCCGCTTATATTGATTTATCTGAAAATCAGCGGGAAAATAGTTATTTTTTCCCAGCAAATTAGATTTCTCCTAAATAATGTGGAAGAAGTGTACTTTTTTTCATAAATTCAGAGAGCGAATAGTTCTTCATCACCGCTGATATCAATTTCTCTAAAAATAAGCGGGAGATAAGTACTTTTCTATCGCAAAATCTATTTCTCGTAAATTATTTGTAAGAAACATAGATTTTTTGCGAATTTAGAAGGCGAAAAGTTCTTTACACCCGCAAGCATTAATTGCTCTGGAAATAAGCGGAAGAAGAGTACTTTTCTCCCTCAAATTAGATTCCTGTTAAATTAAGCGGGAAAAGCGTCCTTTTTTTCTTGCGAATTCAGAGGGCGAAAAGTTCTTTACGCTCGCTAACATTAATTGCTCTAGAAATAAGCGGGAAAAAAGTACTTTTCTCTTGCAAAATCTATTTCTCTTAAATTAAATAAGCGAAAGATAAATACTTTTCTCATGCAAAATCTATTTCTCTTAAATTATTTGTAAGAAACGTACTTTTTTTTGCGAATTTAGAGGGCAAAAAGTTCTTTACGCTTGCCAACACTAACTGCTCTTAAAATAAGCGGGAGAAAAATACTTTTTTCCCGCAAAATAAATTTGTCTTAAATTAGGCGAAAGAAACGTACTTTTTTCTTGCAAATTCACAGGGCGAAAAGTTCTTTACGCCCGCCAGCATTAACTGCTCTGAAAATAAGTGGGAGAAAAGTACTTTCCTCTTGCAAAATCTATTTTTCTCAAATTAAGCAGAAAAAGCGTACTTTTTTTCTTGCAAATTCAGAGGGCGAAAAGTTTTTTACGCCCGCTAACATAAATTGCTCTAAAAATAAGCGGGAGAAAAGTACTTTCCTCTTGCAAAATCTATTTTTCTCAAATTAAGCGGAAAAACCGTACTTTTTTCCAAATTCAGAGAGCGAAAAGTTCTTTACCACCGCCGATATTAATTTCTCTAAAAATAAGCGAAAGATAAATACTTTTCTCATGCAAAATCTATTTCTCTTAAATTATTTGTAAGAAACGTACTTTTTTTGCGAATTTAGAGGGCAAAAAGTTCTTTACGCTTGCCAACACTATTTGCTCTTAAAATAAGCGGGAGAAAAATACTTTTTTCCCGCAAAATAAATTTGTCTTAAATTAGGCGAAAGAAACGTACTTTTTTCTTGCAAATTCACAGGGCAAAAAGTTCTTTACGCCCGCCAGCATTAACTGCTCTGAAAATAAGTGGGAGAAAAGTACTTTCCTCTTGCAAAATCTATTTTTCTCAAATTAAGCAGAAAAAGCGTACTTTTTTTCTTGCAAATTCAGAGAGCGAAAAGTTTTTTACGCCCGCTAACATAGATTGCTCTAAAAATAAGCGGGAGAAAAGTACTTTCCTCTTGCAAAATCTATTTTTCTCAAATTAAGCGGAAAAAGCGTACTTTTTTCCAAATTCAGAGAGCGAAAAGTTGTATACCGATATTGATTTCTCTAAAAATAAGCAGGAGATAAATACTTTTCTCTCGCAAAATCTATTTCTCTTAAATTATTCGTATAAAACGTACTTTTTTGCGAATTTAGAGGGCAAAGAGTTCTTTACGCTTGCCAACACTGATTGCTCTTAAAATAAGCGGGAGAAAAATACTTTTCTTCCGCAAATTAAATTTCTTTTAAATTAGGCGAGAGAAACGTACTTTTTTCTTGCAAATTCACAGGGCGAAAAGTTCTTTACGCCTGCGAACATTAACTGCTCTAAAAATAAGTGGGAGAAAAGTACTTTTCTCCTGCAAATTAAATTTCTCTTAAGCTGAGTAGGTAAAGCGTACTTTTTTCTTGCAAATTCAGAGGGCGAAAAGTTCTTATGCTCGGTAATATTGATTTTTTTGGAGATAAGCAGGAGAAAAGTACTTTTCTCCAACAAAATCTATTTCTCTTAAATTATCTGTGGAAAACGTACTTTCTTCCTGCGAATTTAGAGGGCTAAAAGTTCTTTACGCCCGCTAATATTGATTTCTCTGAAAATAAGCGAAAAAATAGGACTTTTCTACCGCAAATTCAATTTCTCTTGAATTAAGCGGGTGAAGCCTACTTTTTCCTTGCGAATTCAGAGGGTGGAGAGTTCTTCACGCCCGCTAACATTAATTGCTCTATAAATATGCGGGAAAAAAATACTTTTCTCCCGCAAATTAGATGTCTTTTAAATTAAGCGGGAAAAGCGTACTTTTTCTTGCAAATTTCGTGCAATGAGTTCAAATTTGCATATTTTTTTCTTATTAAAATAAGTTCAAATAATTTTTGTTTGATTGAAATATTGAAATATGGGTCGGTAAAGTAGATTACGTTTAAGAAAAAGAGAGAAATAATTATTAGAAAAATGTATTTTCTATCAGAGGATATAAATAATTATATGATTGAATTTCTTATAAAAAATATTTTATGATTTACTAAATTTTTGTAAAATGGATCACAATTTAAATTTGAATGAAAAACCCGCCATGGATCAGTTCTTATGTTCGAATCTCGTTCGCCGGGGAACGGGAGAAACGCGTGGCGCTCTTTGTCTTGCACAACGAGTAAGAAAGAGAGGCAAAGAGGCGCGACACAAAGGCGTCGCTACCGCATCACACTTATTCATGATAGTAATATATTTAATTGTGCATTCGTTTCAAGTAACAAATAGGTAACTAAATGGACATATAATCAATTTTAAACACCATTTCTTATTATTAAACAATTTTTTCATAGATTAAAATTAGTTAAAGTGTCACATAAAAAATATTCTTTTATAGATAAAATTAATTAAATAAATTGTATATAGTTAATAGATAAAACAGATGAGTATACGATTCAAAGATTTTTTACATTAATTAGGTCATTTTTTTGTATAAGTTGCATTTTAATGACGCTGTTGCAAATAAAAAAAGATAAGATTTTCTGATAGCATGCACACGTGGGAAAGTCAGATGCGTGATACTTAACGCGAGATTAAATGGAAATAAAATCCTCGCGCATATCCACATCAAAGTTCAGATAATCTAGATCATCGACAACGGAGAGGGGATTAGTCGATTCCAGAGCGAGTAGTAAGAGGAACGGTGCCTCATTTTTTTCCGATCGTTCAAACTGTTAGTTGTAACTTCTTATACACTCAAAGCACCTGTTTAAGAGAACTTTTCTTATTTCTTTGAAATATTTTTTATTTTGCTGATTGAGCCGCAAAAATAAGATTACATTCGTACGTTTCCTTTTATGCTTCGTTGAAAGTGTTAAAGTAAGAAATAGAAAATTTTGAATTTAATTGATTCTAAAAAATTTTTTTTTTGATTAAATGAATTTATCGCGAGTTAGCAATAACGAATTTTAATGTTTTCTCGTTCTCGTGATATTCAAGCTTAATTTTTTATATCAGAAATAACTGAATAATCCTGCGTATAAGTTATACTTTGCAGGGTTGATCACTAACGATAAAATATTTTTTGTCTGACCAACAGAAAATTTTAGAGTCAGTGTTTTAATTAACCACTAATCTTTTTCATTTATATATATATAAATATATTGTGCTTTTGTGTAATATTTTCAACTGGATTTATAGATAGATTTCCAACTCGATTCTAAAGCCTTAAAATCGAGTTGGAAATCTATCTACAAGTCCAGTAAAAAATATGTGGACATCCAGGAATTAATATACGTGAATTGTCTGACTGGGAATCTTTCAGTGAATTCCAGCTGAAATCTAGTCCTTCCCAGATAGGTTCGGAGATTCAACTGGAAAATCCAGCTGCATTTTCTTGTCCGGGTTTCGCATTTTCAATCCTTGCTCACGCTGCTAAGAGAAAGGAATACCGCTATTCAATACTTATATAATACATTCTGTAGGATTAGAATACTCTCTTCATTCTCGCGAGGCACCTGTGTGTCAATTTGCTGGTCGTCCGCGTAGAATAGGTGCTCGACACAACCAGAGTCAAGAGCATCACATATGTCATGAATATAAAGACAAAACAACAGAGGCCCCAATACCGCACCCTGTGGAACTCCTAGGTTGGTTGTCAGCCAACTCGATTCCTCGTTGAAATGCGTGAAAACCATTTGTTTCCTTCTTGATATATAGGAGTTAATCCACAAGAGAGCAGCCCTGTAAAGCCCCATCAATCTAAGCCTAGTAAGTAACTTGGTAGGAGAGATCGTGTCGAATGCCTTACTAAAGTCAAAAAGCAAAAGTAACGTGACGAGTTTTTTGTCTAGACCCGATCTTATATCATCAGTTAATTTAAGAATTGCTGTCTGCGTCGAGTTTTGCTTTCTGAAGGCAGTCTGCATTGGGCCAAGTAACTTATTTGCAGTAATGTACTCCTGCAATTGGTCGTGGGCGATCTTCTCAAGTACCTTTGAAAGGAAACATAGAAAAACAATAGACCTGAAATTCTAAGGCGATTGAGGTGCAGAGCACTTCTTCAATGTCACAATACATGCCTGCTTCCAAAGGCCAGGAAAGATCTCCCGAGCAAAAGAGGAGTTGAACAGAGTTACAAGATATTCACCAATAAACGGTAATGCTTTAAGTATCACGCTTTTCCGAATGCCATCCTTAACACGAGCCTGCAATGAGAAGAGAGAAACTGCAAGAATAACATCGTTAACATTGATTGGTTTAAAAGCGAAACCGTTTCCGCTGCATTCAAAGAGAAACTTCTTGCGTTCCTCTCCGTCATCATGTAACGAAACCAACACCCCAGTAAAGTGCGCATTAATCTCATCTGGAGCAAATCCATTCAGATCCCCTTTGGGACCAGATGAGAGTCCCAGCTCTCTCAACTCTTTCCAGACATTAACGTTTGCAAGAGCCTTAAACAGTCTGTTATGGTAATATTCATATCTTACACGTTCAGTCTGTTCGTCCACTGCCTTAGTCTCAGCCACTCCAAACTGATCATGAGAACGGCCGCCATATAGGAGCTCATGCACCTGTTCAATGTGAACTCTTAAAGAACTTACATTAAACAGATGCGTGAGCTCCTATGTGGCGGCCGTTCTTATGATCTGTTTGGAGTCGCTATTAGTTAATATACAAACAAAATTATTAACCAGTATCTCTACATGCATAGATTTTCTTTTGATATAAAATATTAACAACATTTTATTTTTTATAGGTTATGTTAACATATAGTTGTAATTATTAACAATTCTAATATACTTACTTTTGAATCTCTCCTGAAAATTATGTAGATTCCAGGCTGTGAGTTTATTTTGCACAAATTCATTCATTTAAAATGTTGTTATAAAAATAATCATAGAGAAACTTTAATTCAATTTTATAAAATCTATTCGGCAGAATTATAATAAAAGTACGAATGATACCAATGACATCAGTATAAGTCACCACAGTCGGTAAAGTAACGACTTCTTTTCAAAATAAGGTTACCTCAGCTGTTGCGTATAGAAAGAGATGTCGCTCTTTCTTGTAACGTTGACTATATATTTTTTGCCAGAGAAGCTCTGGCCCTGACTACCAGAGTCTCCAGTTAAGAAGGCTGTTTTTTTAGTGCAGAAAATTATTTAAAGTGTGAATAAAAAATATTACAGAAATCCTTACAGAAAATACTATAAAAATTCCTGTAAAAAATATCGCAGCTAATATAGTAAATACTGCAGGGCGAAAATACTTTAAGTGTACCCTGATAAAAACCTGTAAACTTTTCTGACAGAAATCCTGCTGTATTTTCTGTAGTCAACTTATAGTATCTGCTGCAGTATTACTTACAGTATTTCCTACAGCATTTTTCAACAATATTTCCTGCACGTTTTTTTTCATAAAAGTTTCCCACTCCGTCTTGCTTTTCTCACAAGGCTACATCGTTTCCGTGCAGTACGTATTGCAATTAATGTGCACTAACGATGAGACGTACGTCATTTGTTTTATTTACTTTTTTACTATTTTTATACATTATTTACAGTACCGTTATTGCCTTTTCATGGGGGTGTGACCTGCTGTAATTGCTTGGTTACTTGTCAAAGGTTTTCCTAGATAGCTGACTTGCAACGTTTTGGCCATTTCATCACCTCGTTGGATCTTGCATACGAATTACAAATTTTTTGCCTGTTTTCATGGAAGTACAAAATAGGGAACTTGCACGTATCCGAGAAAAAATTCGTTAGTATTTTTATTCGATGAAGTACCATAATTAATAAAGAACCGTACTATAATTTTATTAAAATTTAATGCTAATAATTAATTATTAATAATTCCATATATGCAATAATATTTAACTACTTTAAAATGATATCACGTGATATATTTCTGAATTTGAGACGGTAAGTTTCACAAAGGTCTATGAGGGTCATATTGTCGTTTCTTACAATGTTACACCCCAATTTAAGTTTGCAGCAGACAAATACTTTTCATATTTGTTTATATTTAGATTTGAATCAAAGATTTAAATATAATTTATAAAGTTTGTATGATTGATAAAATTATAATAATGTAGATGGGATTTGTGGTAGCTTCATCTGAAAATTTGCCGAAAGTCGATCCAGATATGTTATTAGATTTTATTTCAGGTGATAAGTGTTTTTAAAGTGCTGAAATGAGAAATGTAAAAACTGCAAGGTTAGTTATCATAACATAAATATGCATTTTTCAAAAGATATAACTACAGTAATTATAATATACCATAGTAAAAATATATTTTCTAAAAATACTAAAAATTAAGTAACTACCTAATGTTAATTTGTCAGTTATATTATTTCAAATTATATTATAAATTATAATGTATTTTATGCAGTAACGTATATCTATAATATTTGATTTGTTATAGGAGGATGTAAATACGCAGTAGCACTTTTAACCTTGGATGTACAGAAGATCAGAGAAACTATCGCCTACATCTGTTATATACTGTAAGATCATAAATCTAATCGACCATAAGATGTACGCGAATGAACCGTACCGCTGGCGCTTAGATACATGTGCAATGTAAAATCAAGCGAAACAGATGTAATAAATATCATATAAAATATGTATATCCTTTTCTCTCTGCAGCGTAAGCAAGGACTTCAACTACGAGAGGTGGGAGACAGTCGTCCCTGTGTGGAAGAGGAAGGTGGATAATGCGAACCTATGTGCTTGAACCAAAGTGTAGAGAGTATCACTCTCGTGTCTGCTTCAGTTCAATAAATAGTCTTAAAATAAAATCTCGAGTTGGATCGAGTTTCATTATTACAAGTACGCAATTAGACGGCGAAGTAGGTTGATATATGTTTGGTCTATGTACCCGTTAGTCTACTTTTAATATCAATAATTTCAGTGTTACGTGTCGTGTTTGTTGAAGTAAAAGTTATCAAGTTGAATAATTAAACTAGTAAATTCATGCCTTACAAACACGAGTTTTCATCCGTGTTTGTAAGTGTTTTAAAATTGGTTAAATAAAACTTTCAGTTTAAATATTAAAATCAAGCAGACACTTGAGGCAATGAGATTATCTATTACCTTTATTCTTTGCTATTCCTTAAAACTTGAGCGTATGACCCCGAAGTGGTTGGGCATGGCGACCTTTACTGTCTACGGGTTGGCTCTATTCCTACACTTATGAACACACACAAAATTATTTCAGAAAACGTATTTGCCTTACTAACGCGAGGTTGTGGCCGTGTTTAGTATAGAAATTCGAATGATTAAGTACGATGGCTTCACTGCGTACTTCTAATAAATCAAAAGTACACACTAAAATAGTTTAACTTGTGTTGATCGCAATGAAAGTATAAATCGGTGTCTAATTTCATACTTACACATACAGATTCGTGCGTTCGTTATCTTTGTAATAAGTTAAACGACGTATCCCATCATACATCAAGTTTGACGAGTTATATGCTTGATTTCGTTCTATAAAGATTAAGCTATAACAAGTCATACAACCGTACTAGGATTGTTAATACGAAAAAAAAGAGTAATATAGGAATAAAATCCTATTTATGTTTCTTCGCGCGTGAAAACTAAGAAAATATCAAAAATAGTTAAATTTACGTTTGGGAATGATCAACGCAGGTTAGACTCATAAGTATTCAAAATAAAACATGTAATTGTAGAATGTCGTATTATTAGATATTGATGCGTAACTTTGAACTTCAAAATCCTGAAAACAGCAACATCGTTTTTGGGATTTTATTAGTTGAAATGAGATTGTTTTACGTTAAAAACTTTCATAGAATACGTAGAGAATCTTACACTACTATTGAAAAAAGTCTGTTTTATCACGTGAATGTTCAATTATAAAATATAAAAGAATTAGTGATATTATTACAAACTGTAAAACAAACGCAAAAGAAGAAAGTTCGAATAATAAGAATAATATAATCTTGAATCATACTAATGCTAGTAAGTGTAATGCTTATATAGTTCAATTTTTTAAAGCAAGTAACGTACGGATGCTATCTTTACATAACCTATCAGGATCTTTTTCTAGAAACTAAAACAATGTACAGAATTTTTTTGATTTTTTTGCTGAACATATGAGTGTTGATTATTGCTGAAAAGCATCAAATTTAACTCATTATCAGAGAACAAGCATACTATGGTATGAGTTATGATATAGGCGAATAACAGCATCTATAGTTTACGAAGCAGCACAGTGTTTGACATTTGAAGGAAGCTTAGTGGAAAAAATATTAAGAATGAAGAATATTGATACTATAGTAATGAGACGAGGCAGAGAACTTATACGTATTCAGCTCTCAGGGCATCACCAGATGGCTTAAAAAATAGTGCGTAAACGAAGTAAAGTGCTCAAGTAGAGAGAAAACTGTTTCAAAATTCTGTGTTGATGGAAAAATCGCTGAAAACTATAAAGCACAGCTTGTGAGCGCCCGAGTATGTACGGCCCTGAAACCGTACGATACTGGAAGATGCGCGCGCAAACACTTAAAAAGACCAAAGTGGTTGAACATGCAAGCGCGTGTATGTGCGTACATGCACTTGCATGTGTAAGTACTGCTGAAAATACATGACGGCTCTCTTCTACTAAGCTAGAAGAGTGGCAGAGAGACCGGAGAGAGCAGAGGCAAGTAGTACGAGGAGCTTGTGACTCTCTTCACTCTTGGATCGGCTCTCTTACGAGAAAAATATCTGTTTGCTTGAAGCATAGCTGGCGAGTGTTTCAAGCAAATAAGTCTTTGTATCTTTAGAATTAATATTGTAAATTAGACACAACTTGTAATTATATTATTTTGGTTTTAAAATAAAGAACCTATCCAACCATTTCCTTTCCTATTAACCCGTAAAGAGCCCCGAATGTTAAGACATTTGGTCTTTAACAATAACGGGCCCTTTACATAACAATCTAAAAATTATTAACAAATATTTATGAAAAGTCCACTATAGCTAGGCAAGGGGCGCTAGCTATAAACGACTTTTAACAATAATAAAAGGAGATACAGGGTTCGCAATAGCTATGCATGGTGCGCTAGTTATTAAACCATCCTTTAACGCGTTATAATACAAAGATTATATTAAATATATTCATTTAAATAAGGATGAATAGGATAGGAACGTTACAAGCTACATCTACAAGTGTTATTAGCTGAAAAAAATATTGGCTACTTTTGTGTAGCTGATCTGGATTTTGAAAATAATAAAGTTATCAACATTATGAGAGAATCATTTGACAAGAACTTCACTGTAGCTGTCATCAAAAGAGCAATGGAATTTTGGAAAAAAGCCATTTTTAATAAAATACGAAATAAAAAAATAATTATATATTTAAAATATAATTTATTCATTACGAATATAAATTTTACTACAGTAAAAAATTAAAATTTTCACACTGTTTTACTATGCTTGATTGTAAATTCAATCAACCTGCAGCTATTATCATAGCAAAATCTATACAATCTAATAGTGTATTATTTATTCTAGTATGATTGATTGATAGTCTGACTGATTAAATTTCTGGGTGGAAAATAAACAGCTTCTTGTTTATCAATTTCGACTTCTGCAAGCTACTTGGAAGAGTTTATTGTTATGTTATCTACCTTATCGGTAAGTCGTTGTACTTATCATTTTGATTCTAGCGTTTGTCTTTGATGAATTTATTATAGTTTGATTGGTTGTTATACTTCTTTGCTCCACTTGCAGTAAAATTTTTCATGTGCATTGTTGTTTGGATAGCTGGTTTACCTCGGTATCGCATTGTGGCAATTGTATTGAGTTCTCAGTGCGTTAAAAAATTACATTGACTTACTTCATAATAGCGCAACGGATTGGCCTTGTGTTGTAGGTGCTTTAATTCTGTCCTCAACGCCATCATTTTCTTAGTTTAAAAGCTAAGCTACGATCAAGCGTAAGGTATCCCCTCTCTCGTCTTCTAATTATGTAATATTTAGAAGATGTGAGGAAGCCTCGACTGCTTCTGCTTCTGACTCACTGACTGACATGTCCTCTGGAACGATCACCTGTTTCTTTTTCTCGAAACTCTTTCACTGACGCCAAAAGAACGTCTCTATATACCTATTTGCTTGCTGCTATTGAGCAGTATATTGATGATCAGTGCTGAGATTAAAGAGCGAATCGAAAAGTAAGCTGGCCAAAATAAAAAAGAACAGAAAGCTGTATTTGAGGCTTAAAAAGCAGGACGCTATCAACTTTCTTAAGTCATGTGTGGAGCAACATGAGCTAGAGCTGACGTCAATCACGTTAGACCTTGCTGGGTTTCGAGGAGTTGAGTCTGAAGAAGATTATGAAGTTCTGATCTCGGGTGTGCCCGTCTCTTTCTCTTTATCTGATTGTGAGTTTCTCAATATAATTTTTTCTATCTTAGGCTTTAAATTTGATCAGACTTTTGTTGTTGACGCTTGTGACTGGAACCTTGCTTCTAGGGTCGTCATGTAGGTTGATGGTGCATCTTCTTTATCAATTGGTACTACTAGTAATAGCGCTTTCAATATTAATTGTCGTCACTTTGTTTTTGAATGTCTGTATTATTCTGTACGTAGTTCAATATGTCTGCTGCCAGTCAACTCGGAAATACGACAGCCATGCGACTTTTTAGCCAAGATGGCGACGGCGAGATTGTCCTGGGAACCCTACTCTCCAAAAATACTTATGACCTTCTGAGAAAAGCTCACACACTGGGACGTGAGAGGAACTTGCTGAAGCTATTTGTTAAGGGTCAAGTAATTTATCTTTGTTCTTCTAGGTTTGCTAAGTCTGTTCCTATTCGTTCTAAGGTTAAACTCGGCTTATTTAAACTGCTTGGAAAAAAGTGACGCAGTATTCGGGCTCATGTAGTTGATTGTGTTGACAATCATATTAAAAAAAACAGAAAGTCTTAGGCTTAGGATTTTGAGAATGGAATTTTTGTCACTCACAGTAATGTTAAAGGGGCCAGACAGAATTTTCGATCAAAATTTTTGTTTCTAAGTTTGTTGATTATTCATAGAAAATTTAAAATAAAATAATTACCCCTTCATAGTTTTGAAAAATTCCAATTATTTTAACAGTTATAGAGGAAAATGTAAAATAAAATTTTTGAACTAACGTCAAATCATCATGACTTTTATTATAAATCTTGGGGAAAGTTACACGCAAATTTCGTAATTTATATTTGTCTCGTGTTTTTTTTTTGATTGGTATCTATTTGGACGAAAATTACGTAAATTACCTGTCAGCTAATGTCCCAAACTTTCTGCGTATTACTTAGATTTAACGTATTTTCAAGTTCCTTACGTACTATACAACAAATGCCATATTTAATTTTATGCAAACTTAATGTTTTACGTATTTCTATGCTTTCATGTCAGTATGCTTTCCAGTTTTCTACATATCTTTTACTTTTTACAATTTTCTAAGCTCCCTATTTATGTATTTAAATACCCATTCATATATTAAGCACGATACATGGCACAAGGAATACCTATGTAGGAAAACTCTTAGCAGACATAACCGTTTTTTACCACACTATGACAATGTAATTAAATCTTAAGTTCAGCTATTGATGTTTTGCTGCAAAAATCTGAAATATTCAGGAAACTCATATTTTTCAACGATTTGTTTCAAATCTCATTAATTTTTGTGATCGTATGTGTTATTTAATATAAATTTACATATATTTTTAGGGTTACATAGGCTAAAGTATTTTTTTGCAGTAAAATTATTATCAAGCGTTCGTTAGATTAAGGTTGAAAGAGTTCAGTTTTAGATTAGATTTTAAAACAAATGCTTAAGAGCCAGACAACCAAGGCCAAGTATCTGAAAATAATATTAATTATAAAAAAGAAGATTTGACAGTATGAAGAATGTTATAAGAAACACTAACCACATTGTTGTGCAAATCATGAAATACTATAATTATATAGGTGATGGAGATTCAAAAGTTTTTAGTGCAGAGTCAAAGGCCAAACCATAAAGAGATGAACTTTTAGTAAATAAGAAAAAGTATTTTAGTTACGTTTAAAAACGAATGAACACTATACTTGGAGAACTTGAGAAAAAACTAGGTAAAACTGTACTTTTAGATTGAAAAAGTATCAAAAGCAAGAAAAGATTAACTTCTCAAGTGATGGATCAGTTTACAGTGTTTTATGCTGATGCGATAGGAGCTAATAATGATTCAGAAGAAAAGATGTCGAATGCAATTGGGCCCCATTTTAAGGTTGGACATTTTTGGTGTTTTTTGCAGAAAAATGGTGAATTATCTGAAAAAAACACCAAAAATGCCTATCTTTAAAGCTTTATAACTTGACGAAAAATCATTGTAGAAAATTTAAAAAAAATGCATTACCACGTTTTTATTAGCTCCTCTTCGTGTCTGTCTCTCTGTCTGTTCGGGTAAAATTTTGTAATCGATTTAAAACTAACTTCCCGATGAGCTAGAGACTTGAAATTTTAAACATAGCTCAGATTCCGATGACAATGCAATATTATAGAAAAAAATTTATATATTTCCACCGATTTATATATTAATATATCGATTATATGCGGAGATGTTTGCGAAATCGAAAATCTGAAAATTTTATAAATCGATATACTTTTAACATTGGTCTCAAAAAATGTTCGAAAATTTCTAAAATTCTTTATTTGATATATTAATATATTGATATATTCAATATTATATTTTTGCATGCATTGTTGAATAATACAATCAAATTTATATATTTCTACCGATGTATATATCGATATATTCAACTATATGCGGAGATGTTTGCAAAACTAAAAATTTGAAGATTTTATATATAGATATACTTTAAACATCGATGTCTAAACATCTTTGAAAATTTTTAAAATTCTTTAACTTGTCATATATCGTAATTAGACATAAATTACAGCATTTTTCATTATTTTTATGTCTTAACATTAAATTTTATCGATTTTATGGTCCATCAATGGATAAAATATCATACATTAGTAGAATTTCCAATAGCATCATAATCTTTAAAATGGCGGAAAACTCAGCATGCGATCACTTGTTCTCTAAAAATAGTCTAGATGTTGACTTATCAAAACAAAATTTTATTTGAAATAAAAAAAAATTTACGCACACAAGAGCAAAAAGATGAAAATAATATTTATTTAAAAAAAAAATTTTAAATATCACGTTTTTAAAATCATTAAAAAGTATAAAATAATTTTTAATAGCTATGAAAATATTTGTAAGATTAGAAATAAAAAACGTGGGGTGCATACAATACA
The DNA here is from genome assembly GCA_017163975.1 of Anastatus disparis. NCBI lineage: Eukaryota > Metazoa > Arthropoda > Insecta > Hymenoptera > Eupelmidae > Anastatus > Anastatus disparis. The sequence continues at coordinate 1,616,384 of JAFFSR010000025.1, read as the reverse complement.
TAATAATCTGCTAAATGCGCCCCACGTTTTTTATCCCAAATCTTACCAATATTTTCTTAGCTATTAAAAATTATTTTATACTTTTTAATCGTTTCAAAAACGTGGTATTTAAAAAACTTTTTTTCATTAAAATATTTTTTATCTGATACTCGAGTGTAAGCGGATCTAAAATTTAAAAAATTAGGAAAAAATGTTTATTTTCAAGTAATTTTTTTAATACCATAAAAAAAACATTGAAAATAATATAATACAGTGTTTTTAAAGCTCTTAAGGAGTATTTTACAATCGTTTTTTTAGAATTTTTCTACGACCCTTGTTTTTCAAGATATAATTATTTTTTCCAAACTATTTTTTTTACATAGTGTTATCAAACTTTTGAGTGGTACTGTATATAAATATATGGCCACGTTAAAAGTGTCAAAAGGAAAATATATTATTATCATAGAATTTTTGTGATGTAATTATAAAGAATAAGATAATAGTTTGTGACGACCCTGGGGATGTCTCACTATATATATATATATATATATGTAAAAATAAGGATACTAGATAAAAAATCAGGTTATTTGAATTAAAAAAAATGAAATACTTTATTGAGCAATTAACAAGATTATAGCACGCACGCTCAAGATAGACGCAAGTCGCATGTAGCGTACACGATGCCACACAGTGGCCGTTTTGCAGTTTTTTTTTTTCGAAATCAAAGAACTTTCGCTAGGCTTGAGATAATTTCATAAATCTTGTTGGAGGTTGAAGCTGAGATAATCTGGAATAAGGGAAAAATACTGCAAAAGTGGAATATTCACTGTACTTCTTACAAAAGAAGGCTATACTTAGACATTTTTGTAAAAATAGGATATTATTGCTTACTACAATGATCTAGAGTCTCATGTTAAGTTCCAATACAGATTTTCCTTAAGTTTTTTGAATGCTAAATCCAAATCCGTACTCCAAAGTTCTGTACGAAAACCTGATTTTAAAACATAACCTCTCAAAGTTGATAATTCGCTATTTTTGCATGTATTGCAAAAAAAATCGGAATGTTTTGTGAAATATTGTAACAAAAAACATAAAATTAAATTCCTTAGGTCAAAAAACTCATAAACCCTTAACCCTCGAGCTCCAAATCCCACAATTCCTTAAACATAAACTTATATATTTAAATCCTTAAATCCATAAATTTAAAAATCCTTAAATTTTGAATTTTAAACTCATCTATCCAAAACCGTAGACTAAAACCCATCAACCCTAAACCCATAAGCCATAAACCTAAAACCCATGAACACTAAATCCATTACCTCTTAAATCATAAGCCCAAAGTTGATAAACTCTAAGCCTATATACTCTAAAACCATAAATCCAAAACCTGGAAAATTCTCAACCAACAAACCTTAAGCCCAACCTTATTTTGAAATATAATCTCTCAATGTTGGTATTTCGCTGTTTTTGTATAAGTTGTGAAAAAACCGGATAGTTTTGTTAAACATTCTAACGAAAAACATAAAATTAAATCCCTTCAGTCATAAAACTCATAAACCCTCAACCCTTAAGCCCTAAAGCCCGTAGTCCCTTAAACATAAACTTATATATCGAAATCCTTAAACCCATGAACTCAAAAATCTATAAATTTTGAATCTTTAACTCATAAATCTAATACCATAGACCTTGAGGTCCAATTACCCGTGAGTCCATAAGCCCTAAGCCCATGAGTTTTGAGTTTATGGGTTTAAGGATTTAAATATATAAGTTTATGTTCAAGGAATTATGGGATTTGGAGCTCGACGGTTGAGAGTTTATGAGTTTTTCGACCTAAGGGATTTAATTTTATGTTTTTCGTTACAATATTTCACAAAACATTTTTATTTCTTGGAATACATGCAAAAATAGCGAAATACCAATTTTGAGACGTTATATTTCAAAATCAGCTTGGGTTTAAGGTTTATAGTTTAAGGGTTTTCCGGGTTTTGGATTCATGGTCTTAGAGTATATGGGCTTAGGGCTCATGAGCTTTGGGCTCATTGGTTTGGAATTCATGATTTTAGAAGTTATGGATTTAGCGTTTATGGATCTTAGGTTTATAGCTTACGATTTTACGGTTGATGGATTTTAGGTCTACGATATTAGATGTATGAGTTTAAGATTCAAAATTTAAGGATTTTCGAGTTCACGGGACTAAGGATTTAAATATATAAGTTTATGTTCGAGGAATTATGAGTTTTAGGGCTCGAGGGTTTGGGGCCTATGAGTTTTATGACTGAAGGGATTTAATTTTATGTTTTCCGTTACAATGTTTTACGAAACTTTCCGATTTTTTTTGCAATACATGCAAAAATAGGGAAATACCAACTTTGAGAGATTATATTTCAAAATCAGGTTGGGTTTAAGGTTCATGAGTCCACCCTTTCAGAACGGAATTTTTATTTCATCATAAAAAATTCTGATAACCATTCAGCAAAGATAAGTTTTTATTTATTAAGTAATTTTTTTAACTTCTTTTTTCAAGTTTTCTCAGTTTTTATCAGATATGTAATAGCCTAGGCCCTCAGTTTGAGATCGAAAATAGTCCACTTTAATCTCATACACATATTTATTGCACAAAATTTGAAGCCACTTTTGCACAATTTAAAAAAAAACAAAAAATGTCAACATACGTTGTAATGTACATTGGTTCTGAAAGTGTTAAGGGTTTTCCGGGTTTCGGATTTATGGTAGTAGTTATTAGGGCCCCATGGACCGTTAACCACCCCAAATGTCACTGACCGGTGGGTCAATGACCTCTGACAAGGCGAAGTAGGGGTTGTTGAGATGGATTATTGGTGCCCCAAGAAATGAATGCACGCTCACACACGCACACGCACACATACTCACAAATATTTTATATATATATATATATATATATATGTGTGTGTGTGTATGTAGGCATACAAACTGTATTATAATAAACTTTCCACGCACAAACCACGCATGTTGAAAAACATAAAATACTAATTCAAGGTCAATGACCTTAAAAACAAACAATATACTTATACATAAACATACACCCGTTGTATACATACACAAGCATTCGCACATTGTGTACTACAACATATAATTTTAGTCCAAAGTGCCATATAAAAATTGCTTACTAGTTAACTACTGATGGAGACATACACAACCATTCGCACATCGTATACCACAACCTTTAACCTTGGTCCAAAGTGCCACATAATAATTGTTCACTAGCTGATCACTGTTGGAAGCACATCCCAACCTGGACCCACATTGTAGAACAACCTTTTGTACCATTGTAGAACAGCCCGGAGTTTCGACGAAGACTGACAGTGAAGTCGAATCTTCACTCCTTAATAGCCTAACTCCCCCTCACCGAAAAATAAAAATATTAGGTACCATTCTCACACTACGAATAGCAACTTGATACTCTGCAGGAAAATATTAACCTTTAGCTGTCAGGGGGGGTATTATAGTACCCCACGCTCTTTCTTATCAAATTTTGAAACCGTTTCATATTTCTCTTATAAACTATGCCACCCTTTGGAATAACCTCTGAAGATCCCTCCAGAATGTTTTTGAGTTGAGATAACTAATACTTCAGTTTTTACGACAATTTTTCGTGCTGGGGTACTTTAGTACCCCATAGGCCAGCTATAATCGGCTGGAGAGGCATGCCAGCTAAAGGTTAATAAGTGTATTTTGAGAAGCATATTTTAAAATAAAGTTAAAATAATCATAATTAATGAAAAATTACATACTGTCCTCATGCTAAGATTGTTAATCTGACTCTTTTTGCAATCAATTTTATGAAAAAGACGTATGTTAGGGTGCTGACGTTATAAAATTTAAAATTTCAACGTAAGAAATCTCTCTCTTCAAGACGTATATACAGGTGCTGATTTTGTAGAACTTAAGATTCTAGCGCAATAAACGTCTCTCTCTCGCTCTCTCTCTCTTTCTTTCTCTCTTCACCCTATTTTATTATTATAAAATAAATAAAAAATATGTGGATATATAAGCTCCTCTCTTTCTAATATGTATGTCTATATATAAATACATACATAATACATACACGTGTACACAAAAATCTGTTTAAAATATATACATTCTTATATATATATATATATTGCGACGAGTATTCATACTCGCGCAGTTTCAATCTCTTACCTAGCAGCCAAGCTACAAGGGAACAGCAGTTCCAATCTCAGCCGCTAGGTGGCAACCCCGCGCGTTGTTGCGTGCAATGGGAAAAATAAGGCTTAAGTATATAAGGAGCCGAGAAGCTAGCCAAGCAGAGCAATGTAGACTATGGTCTCCCCTCTCTCTTTACCTAAGTGAGCACACAAGGCTTAAAAAGAGTGAGACAGATAGTAGCTCACTGTTTTGGCTTGTGGAGCACCACAGCTAAGGCAGAGCTTCTCTCTCTTGCACATTAGGGTAGACCAAGTGCGCACACAGGTCTACTTTACAGTGCATATGCAGGAAGCATAGAGGTACGTCCAGTGAGCACACAGGTGTCAATCTATGCTACCTACGAGCATAGACTTGCAACCTTTTGCCGCCGCATACCCTCCGTCGTGCCGTTAAATTCAAGGGTGACGTCCACCCCAAATTTGATATTCTGTTTCACATCTCGCTACTAGCTTAATTAAGGGTGCCGTTTACCCACAGCTTGTTACGTCCGCGTTCACGTGAATTATAGAATAAATTAGGAGTGCCATCCAACTATTACATTTTATGTCAATTAAAAGACTCCGAACGATCGTCGAGTAGATATTAGACTTTAGAATAAGTTAAGGATGTCGGACACTCATTGTCTTTACATCAACTAAGGGTTCTGATCGTTCATGCCGGTGGAGGATTAATAATTTTAATAATTAAAGGTGCCGTCCACCCATTACTGCCGTAGCATTAACTATTGCGATATTAGGCACCGTCCACCTATTAGTATTGTAATTATTTAGCTATTAATCTTTTGTTTCTTTTGTTTACACATAGTTGCAGGTAAAAGCCACCGGTACATATTAGACAGTCCAGGCCATTACAATCAAACAAATCTCTTAGTTGAAGATAAACTATCATTTAGACTTATTTGAAGATTTATTAATTGATTTAATTACTCTTTTATCAAATACCCGTCAAGTGGCCTAGATTAATAAAGATATAATTACTTTTGTAAACCATATTTTCATTTAAGGTTAGGTTAGATAATTTGTATTATATAGAAAAATTAGTTAAGTTTTGATTAGCAATTGATTATTATTTTATTATTGTAATCGTCGTTGTAAATGAGTTTATTCAGTACAATAAAGCCAAGGTACTCCCGAGCATAACCAAACGTGTTTAACCCGGTTACTTTCCTTTATCTTTCACCTTCCGTCCCTCCAACTCCTGATCTTACCCTGGCCATCCCTGAAGCGTCCGGCAACAGGAGATTACACGTATTTGCCCCTTCCAAAAGGGAAAAATGTTACAATATATGTACACAAATCATATGTAGATGGTATGCAAATGATGGACAAATAAGCCATGCATTAGAATTGGTTATTATATTTTAAATATAATATATATTTATTTTTATCATATTACATTACCAAGGTATCAAATCAATAGATATAGAGAATTATTGATGCAAAAATGATAAAAAGTATCAGGAGCCCAAAACATAAGAAGTATAACTATTCTACCTCTTGCGATTAGGTGTTTTTGACATTCATTGTTAATACGCCCAAGTCGCGTATATAACTAAGAACAACTGTATATCTCCCTATATTATATAGTTATATAAAAAATATACCTCCTCTCCTACCCCTCACTATTCCTCCCCCTATTTCGTATGCTTAGAACATCACAATTCACCCCTTAAAATAACGTGAAAAACGGTCTAGAAATGTTTTTTTTTGAAATAAAAAGACACCACTTACAACCCAAGTCACCCCTCTCAACCCAAGTCACTCTTTTTTGCTATCTCTCATACATCACTCATGCACCCCTCAGATAATTTAGCTAAATACACCTTATTTTACCAATGCATTTGTTACTCATTCCCTATACTACTACTACCACCCTTTCCACTACTAACCCTCATTATTTTCCTCTCCTCCTCAAAAAATCACAAGTCACCCCTCAAAATAACGTAAAAATGTCTCTTGGAATGTCTTTTTTTTTAAATAAAAAAAATACCCCTCACTACCCCAGTCACCCCTCACTACCCAAGTCACCCCTCGCTCCACAAGTCACCCCTCATAACCCCTCACACCCCTTATACACTCTTCATAAAATCATTATAAACCATCAAAAAAATTCAAAAAATTTTCAAATTTTGTATTTATGAAATACTTACTCGAGGCTATGTAATGAAGTATATATTTAATGCATAGTTACCAATATTATAGATTGTTGATATAATTATTTTTCAACCATCAACTAATACCTACGTTCCTTGGACAACTTTTCACATCACTAACTTCAGAATGTGGTGCTATCATAGTATCTAATTCAGGAATTCCAGATAATTATGATCTTTGTGTACATCCGAAATTACCTTCTCGAGATGAAATTACTCATATTCATTTAAATAAATTATCGCATCACGTGGATCAAATGGTTTTTCCTTTAAGAGCAGGTCGTATATCTCTGTCCTTTTCTAATCAAAGAATTAATTTTTTTGCAAAAACTAATAATTGTAGCAAAAAATAAGGAGATAGCCCCATCTCGTATAATAAAAAGCAAAATTTTCTTTGATGAGGAAAAATTATTTTTATCGATTCGTTTTGAAGAAAACCTTGAAAAACTTGAAAAATAGAGGTTAAGATGGACAATTCAGTTTTTCAAGGTTTTCTTAAAAACGAAGCGATAAAAATAATTTTTCCTCATAAAAGAGAATCTTGCCTTTTATTATACGAGATAGGGCTTTCTTCTTATTTTTTGCTATAATCATTAATTTTTGTGAAAAAATCAATTCTTCAATTAGAAAAGGACAGATATACTTGACCTCCTCTTAATGTTTCCAGCAGGAGATTTAAGTTGGAGTATAGGATATAAAAAAACTGAAAATATTGAAAATAATGATTGTCCTACAATACCACAATATTATTTATATAGAATCCATTGGAGACCAAATTTAAAAAATTTCAACCCTTTCTTATATTGTGAAAGATTAACACAACAATACATAATACATACATATGTAATGGTTCAAAGTAATAGAATGAATTTTTTTAGAAATAATCAAGAAGAAATAACAATTACGCATTGAATGTTATTAAGGTTTATTAGATCATGCAATAAATAGTGCATCGAATGTTTCAACAAATTTTGAAAACAAAGAAAGAATTAGAAATCTTTTTATTTTACCCTCATTATATATTGGTAGCCCAAGATATATGCAGCAATATTATCAAGATGCCATGGCAATAATGAGAACAGTAGGAAAACCAGACTTATTTATAACAATGACATGTAATCCTAAATAGAAAAAATTGAAAGAAATTTTAAAGAATTTTCCAGAAGGAACAACTCCCAATGATATACCAAATATCACAGTAAGATTATTTATACAAAATTTAAAATGTTATTGAATGATAGTATAAAAAACAAGATATTTGGTCCTGTTATAGCTTATGTATTTTCGATTGAATTTCAAAAAAAAGGGTCACTTCACACATATATTATTATAACATTACATCATAATCATAAAATATTAACTCCAGAAAATATTGATAAATATATTTCAGCAGAAATACCTTCATCAAAAAATAAATATTTACAAAAATTAGTAATTAAACACATGTTACCATGGACCACATACAGATAAATCACCTTGTTACGATAAAAATAAAACTATATGTGAAATTAATTTTCCAAAATCATTTAATAGAATTACAATAGTTGAAGAAAACAAATATCCACAATACAAAAGAAGAAATAATATTTTAGATAATCATACGTATAATTTAAAAAATAATTAGAAAATTATACAAGTTGATAATTCAATGGTAGTCCCTTGCAACAGTTTTTTGTTAGCAAAATATAATGCTCACATCAATACTGAACTTTATATGTCAATACAAAGTATAAAATATATTTATGATTATATTTATAAAGGTGTAGATAAAGCTTACTGTAAAATAAAACAAGATAAAATTGAAGAAAATAATAAAGATGATGTTTATGATGAAATAACTCAATACATAGATGGAAGATATTTAAGTCCAATGGAAGCCGCATGGAGATTACAAGAATTTCCACTATGCGGTAAAAGTCATTCAGTAATAAGAATAAATATCCATACAGATAATCAACAAAAAATAATTTTTGATGGAAATGATATGCATTCAGCATTAAACAAGTACAAAATTGAATAAAAAAGATGATTTTGCTAAAAAAATTAAATATTTTAATATCCCACGATATTATATTTTTAATTCTAAGACTAAATCTTGGATAAAAAGATCAAAATTTAGAAAAATTGTAGCCATTGGTGGAATAAATGTAGTATCACCAAAAGATAGTAAACGTTTTTTTTTTTTTTTAATACTAACAGGGTAAAAGGTCCAACATCTTTGAAGGATTCACGAACTTACGTAAATATAACTTATTATATTTATAAAGAAACTGCTCTTGCAATGAATTTAATAAAACACGAAAAACAAATTTATTATATTTTTGAAGAAGCATGCTATGTTATGTTACCAGTACAATTACGTGAATTTTTGGCATGTTTTTTATTGTGCGTAAATATTTAAGGTAATAATATTTGGGAAAAATATAAAAAATTTTTTATAGAAGATTTTGAAGAAAATAAAGAAAATGAAGCTTCGTCCTATATTAATCAAACATTAAATTAAGAAGAAATGTCATGTGGAAATTTTGGTTTACCTGAACTGAATGAAATCTATATCAAAGAAAACGAAGAAATCAATGATTAAATTATAAATTTTCGTAAAAAAAATTGATAAAATGTATAAACAATTTAATAACGATCAGAAACATATTTTTGAACAAATAATAAATAATAATTATAAAATTTTTTTCATAGATGGATCAGGAGGTTCTGGGAAACCATTTTTATATAAAAAATTAATATATTATTTCATAACAATAAAAAAAAATTCTTATCAATGGTTCGGACAGGTATTGCTTTAATTTTATTACCGAAACGTTTAACCAGTCACCGAACTTTTAGATTACCGTTAGGTCTAAATAACATTGAAAGTGCATTTTTGAAATATGATTCAGATAAGAAAAAATTAAGAAAAACAAATGTAACTATATATGACGAAGCATCAATGATTCCTAAAAAAGCTTTAGGAATAGTTGACAAAACATTAAAACATATCTGTTACAATAATGAAATTTTTGGAGAAAAAATAATTATTTTAGGTAGAGATTTTCGTCAAATTTTACCTGTATTAAAAAACGGATAGAAAAATACAATTATAGAACAAACTATAAAATATTCAACCCTATGGGCCATGTTTCATATTTTTAGATTTGAAAAAAATGTAAGATCTAATGATGAAAATTTTTCATCATTTTTATTAGATATCGGAGGAGAAAAAGTTAATACATTTATTATACCAGAAAAATAAAAATCTAATAATGTTTGTTATAAAATTTATGAAAACATTAACAACAATTATTGATTTTCGAAAAATGTTATTTTAAGTACACATAATGAAGATGTGAATATTTTAAATAATAAAATATTAAATTTAATTAATAATGAAACAATGACATGTTATAGTATTGATTATGCAACATATGAGGGTGTTGATCAAACAGATGATAATATTCATTTAAATTATCTAATAGAAATGTTAAATAATATGAGAGAAGGCTTACCTCCACATGAACTTAATTTAAAAATAAATGCCATAATAATGCTGATTAGAAATTTAAGTATAAAAGATGGATTATGCAATGGAACACGATTAAAGATAACAAAATTATTTAAATACAATATGGAAGCTGAAGTAATTACAGGCGAAAATAAAGGAAATAAAGTTTTCATACCGCGTATTACATTAAGCACAAATGAATCATCGTCTTTACCATTTATTTTATATAGAAAACAATTTCCTATTGTATTAGCTTTTGTTATAACTATAAATAAACCAGAAGGTCAAAGTTTTGAAAACGTAGGAATATTCAGAAAAAAACCTTCATTTTCACATGGACAATTATATGTTGCTCTTTCAAGAAGTAAAAATCCTTCTAAAATACATATTCAAAATGAATTAGAAAATGATAATGAATTAACGAATATAGTATGGAAAGAGGTACTAGAAAAATAACAAAAAATAATAACTTTCATTTTTTTAATGTTAAAAATATATTTATAATTCTTACATGCTGTAACGGTTATTTTGCCCGTTACAAAAAAAGAACTAGCTGTTAATTTGATATGAATTTTAGCTAAGTCCTTAATTTTTACTATATGCAGAGTTGCTGAAATTTGTAAGAATTTCACTAAATATTATACAGCGAACTCCGATTGTGCTAGCTAATCAATCCTATTGATAAACGACAAAATCATATCTGATATACTTGTCGCTTGCTGCACGCACTGCGTCTCTCTCTCTCTCTCTCTATCTCTCTTTCTCTTACCTGATCGAGAGACGCGTGGCCGGTAGCGCAGTTTTCCTTCGTGAGGCAGGTTCCAAAATACGTTGTATTAAAATATATGATATTACGTAATTAAATAATTTATAACTGCTCACAAGGACCGCGGAGGCGTCGGAGTAAGCAACGGAAAATATATTTCTATGTTATATATAGTCAGGCAATATAAATTAATTGAAAGCACGATTTAATAGAAAAGAAAATTAATTTATTATGAGATAAATAAAAATATAAAGAGAAAATATGAAATAAACAAAAATGAAATAATATAATATATGAAAAGTAATGTACGCGCCTAATGAGAGAGTGAGCAAAGGAAGGGCGCGTCGCGAACTAAACAGAACTCGCTTATGACGCTGGTCGGTTATATAACTGATGATACAATTCACCCGAACAAGTATCTCTCGAGAAAGACACTTGGGTATCGCACTGTATATAATACTTACAGTAACGCGCTGGCCAGCTTACACTAATTACCTACGTGCACGTAGAAGCCGCTCGCTCGTTACCGTAGCTTCTTCCCTGTACGTAACTAATACGTAGATACTCTAGACTAGGTCGGTGGAATACGTCTCTTCCCGATCGTTGAATTCCGCTAAGCTCTGCCAACGTGGTTGCCTGGACGTAGATCGGTGGAATCCTATACACGCCGATCAACGTATTTGCTGGCACTTAATGGCTGACCGCTAGGACGCACGAAAAGCGGTCAAGCAAAACTCTACAGAAAGAATTTCTGAGAGTTGCAACTTGCCAATATAATATAATAAGCTTGTCGGTATAAACTCACGACTTTTACTTAAGACAATGTTTCGCGTTATCAATTGCGATGTCAGTCTAACGTATTATACGACCACGTGGCGAAATTTGCTAATGAGCACAGCGCGGCTTAGGTTTCGTGCTAACGCAACGGTAGCCGGAAACTCTCTGAAGTGCCTCGCGGCTGGCAAGCTTCTCTCTTGCGTGCCGTTCGTCAAGATACGCACTTCTTTACTCGTCTTAGACGAGATATATGACCGAGCGTCTATCCTATTTTGATACCTAAGCGCACAAGATTCAAACACAATAGTATACCGTTACACCCCTCCGCCAAAAGCAGCATAACCTGGTTTGGCTGCTCTGCATATCACACGGTAGGTATGCAATTATTGCCTTAAGCAATTCTAATATTTACGATTTTCTACCACTAAATAATTATCGTTGATCACGCGTTTTTCCCGGTGAACAAACTACTATCCTTTCGCTACACTTTACATTGGTAGAACCTTTAGGCCTACCTCGCTCACGCCTGATCGGTTCGGACTCAGATTGACGTCTATGCTCTACAGTTCGCGTTCGGACGATAGCTGCTTTACGCGGATGACTTCGCTTCCTATTCGGTTTCTCGATATGGGGAAAATCACCGCTCGCAGGCGGCCGCACGCAATCTGAGCCCGATCCTCCGTTGGTACGGAGTCGCATAGATCGCAAGAGACGGGTCGCTCATTGTCTCATTTGCACGCATTGATTCCAACGGTGGTTGAGATTGCAGATCGTCTTCTTGCCTTGCGATATACGCTCTTAGCTGCTCTCTATAAATCGGACTATACGAGTTACTATTCCTCTCTAATAACCTATGTGTATTTAATCCAGATTTAGCTGTAACGACATATGTACCAACCAATTTTGGAGCAAGCTTACTTGCTATGTCTCGAGCAGCTGGAGAGAGTATTTTATTTCTCTTGCCTACTAAATCATCTATATTATGAGTTGCTTTTGCTCTACCTGCAACCAAACTTTTTACACAAGCCTGATCAGCTGCTGAAACATCAGCTAAACCAACTAATTCTAATTTTCCAATATACAGTTGTTTAAGAGCAGCAACTTCTAGATTTACCTTTACATTAGTACCTTTGAAAGAAAGCTTATTTTCACAAGGATCGAAAATAGCTCTAAAAGCTCGTACGAAGTTACCTCCTAGATAGCATTCTTCATTTAAGCTAGGCATGATCGCACAGCGAATCGTTTTGGTAATTACGCCTACGGTGAAAGGGAAATCAACATAATCTACTAGCGAGCATGATCTACCATCTGCTACTTCAACCAATCAACCTGTAGCTGGTATTAAAGGTACATTACAGGCTACTGCTAGCTGTAACCCTAGCGAGTTCATGACCGTGTGTGATGCACCTGGGTCATACAGAGCCCTTATTCGGTAATTTTCGATCACTTCCGGGAGCCACCATCGAGCTTCATCATCGATTGTTGGCTGATTCATCTCTGCCTGCTCACTTGTCTCAACTTAACAAGTGTGAGACTCAACTTGTGTTTCTACTGAGTCTTCAGGTAGATCTTTATCTAACACCTTTCTAGTAGAAGGTTCTGAGGTCTCATAAGCCTCACTGGAAACGGTAGGTACCTCATCTACTTGTTTCCTGGTCCTTTTACCCGCACAGATAGGGCAGGGCCAGATAGTATATCCAGGTAATCCAAACCGATAACATTTACGGTTACGTTTTGGATTTTCCGAACCTTTCTGGTTTTCTTGACCTGGTTTTGTTCGATTTGTGTCTCTTAAAGAACTTTCCTTTTGTTGTTGACTCTGTTGTTCCGAATTGCTGTTATACTGCGAAGGTTTCCGAGGCTGCTTCTTAAAATTTCTTTAATATTTAGCAGACTCCCTTCGAGGCAATTTTAGCGGTGCAGGTACTTGTACGTTGTTCTCGCTAAACCTCTACTGCTTTTCAAACGCCTCAGTAAGTCTAGTCAACTTAGTCATCATTGCAATCAACATTTTAACTATGTTAGCCTGATCATCAGCAACTTGTTCCTCCTGTATTGCTGATATTTGTACTTCATTATCTTTGACCTTGTTCGTTGGCCTATAGGCTACGTCAGGTAACAATGACTGTTCGGGCGGAGGAGGTGGTCTATAGACTCTCTCCGCCTCGAGTACCAATTCAGCTTCTACAGCTTTTTCTAATAAAGATTCAACATCCGTAACTTCATCTCTTCTGACCATACGTTGAATTTCTGGTAAGAGATTACGGTGCAATAAATCAAGCTGCTGATGAATATCAGGTAACGGAACTTGTTTTAAAATTATAGATTGTAAGCATATAATATAATCTCGTACCGGCTCATCTTTGCCTTGTGTACGTGCATTAGCTTCTGCTAACGATCTTTGTTAGAAACGTCTGCTATACCCATACCATCGCAATACAGCTTTTTTAAATTGAACCCAGGTTTGCCACGAATGCCTGTTATTTTGATACCAGGTCGCAGCAACCTCTGTGAGCAGTTTGGAGAGAGAGGTTAATAAATCGCTCTCACTCAGTTTAGCCAGTTTTCGACACTCCTCAACTCTAATTAGAAAGAGGTCTATACTTTGGCCTCGCTCGCCAGAAAATGTAACATCCCAGCGGCGCACTATAGTGACCTACGATATGACCTACGTCTGTATTTTTATTTGCATTTGCTGGACGGTCACTATGCCTGGTCAGATAAGCGTTATCCGTTGCACTGTTTGCAGTGTGAGGGGTCCCTCCCCCCTCGACTGTACGTGCACCTGCAGTACCAGTTGGCAATGTATTACGGCTTCTATAGCTTCGCAGATCTGTACCTGCATTATTATTCGCTTGGCTATTTAATGGGCTACTACTGTTATTGTAATGTATACTAAATGTATCACGAAAAGCCACGTGCTGTTCATTACTTTTGTTTGCTTGGTGGTTTTCTCGACTAGGTGTTTCCCTACTTACGGCCTGATCGAATAGACGTGTGCTTGAGGATCTTGGTGTCGAAAGTACTTTAACTTTTTGTGCTAAAGAATTCACTGTAGTTGACATTCCTTCCATCCTCGAAGACACCTCTTTCATCTAGTTGTGCATGGCGGTAAGATAATTTATCAGTTCTCTTAGTACGTTAGAGACATCTAGTGCTATTTCACTTCTTTGTTACACGTTGGGATTCTCAAGTACCACCTGATCGTTACGCATTTCGTTTTGCGTAATATTGCTTAACGTAGCATTTAAATTTTTCACCACCGTTTCATCATTACGCAATACGGTAAGTGGATGTTCTTCGTTTAAATCCACGTTATCATCATAGATCGTAGATCTTGTCTTTTTAAAAGTACTTCTTTCGATGAACTCTTTCCTGACCGAAAGGCGGCGTTGTCGCGTCATCATTTCGCTTTCTTCAAGGTTAGACTGTTAGAAGTCCACTGCCGTATAATTGCCTAACAGCCATTGCACTAATCGGTGTGACTGTTCGTAAGGTAACACTTTTCGCTTCAATTCTAATGTTTGAAGCGAATCTATTAGGTCATCTTCTGACAAGCATGTTGCCCATTTATAGACCTTTCTGGCGGTAGCTTTGTGATTTCCATCGATCGTTTTCTGTTGTGTTGCCATTTTGATAGATATCTTTTTTCTTGATATATTTTCCATTTATGCTAGTCGCATGCTGTTTCACTAACGCTCGCTGTGTGTGTGTGTGTGTGTACGCACGTTTATTTTATAAAGAAAAATATATTTTACTGATCGTTTGCATATGGTTATACTAGAATCATATACATACGTAACAGTTAAAATTTATTAAATATGTATATATACCAAAAATTAACTGTTTTGATTTTTGGATTTATATTAGGATTTCCAGTAATTACAATAAATTTATCAAATTAAAAATGCAATGTATTACTAAACGAAATTTTGCAATATTAGTCAATTTAAAATAAAAAGTATTAATATATATAACTGAATCCAAAAATCTGTGTGCTCAAACCTTTGTTAAAAATGCACACCTAACTGTGTAGGGACAATTCATTTATTATACATATGTAGCTAACGTGTAGTGTAGAAATCAATTTTAATTCAGTCTTCGAGAAAATTCTAAATTTTCTCCACAACACACAGCGCCAGTCGATTGCCGCGCTACGAGTTAGCAGTCGTTGATGAGAGAGAAAGAGAAAATAAAAATTTGAAATTTCACTTATACAAGTAAAACAAAAATTTTGTGGCCCTTTAATATGTATGTTAAATTTTAATTTTTATTTAATTAAATATTATATCAAAATACAAAAAAAATTTTAATGTCAATGATACTAAATTATCCTATATTAAAGGGTTATTTTTTAATTAATTTAATTTCAACTTCCTCGTTAGTCGAAATTAATATCTCTCTCTCACCATAAAAATTCATAAGTTATTATTAACGACCTGATCGGTAAGAGGACTATACACAACGACGGACTATTCTAATTCTTAGAAAATCTCAACTGCCTGTTCGCTTTTTCACATAAAGCGAACTATAAAGCATACAGAGCTATATCTTTTGTCTCTGTCACTATACTATTAAAGCGCGAGAATGTCTGCGCGTTGAGTCAAGAAATAGAATTTTTCGCTGGGACACGTGGGGACACAAATTTGTAACAGCTAAACGACAAAAAAATTTTAATTGATACCTAGAAATTTTTCGAGAAATTTCCTACTATTTTATTTAATATTAATTTCATTTTTCGAAACGTAAAAAAAATTTAACGTCAATTCCAAATTTATTTATCTTTGACTAAGAATAATTTTGCTTTTCGAAGAGAAAAAAAATTTTCTTGACACGTGCTATCTTAAATATCAAACTTTAACTATAGCAAACGTCATCTTTGATATGAAGTTCTTTATGAACAACGCGAAGTCTGTATGCGTCGATGCCAGCTACTCGTTCGACGCCATTTGTAAATTTCAATTTATTAGACGACGCGTTCAAGCCTGATCCCGTTGACGCATCTATACGTTGGGCGCCATTTTGTAACGGTTATTTTGCCCGTTACAAAAAAAAAACTAGCTGTTAATTTAATATGAATTTTAGCTAAGTCCTTAATTTTTACTATATGCAGAGTTGCTGAAATTTGTAAGAATTTCACTAAATATTATACAGCGAACTCCGATTGTGCTAGCTAATCAATCCTATTGATAAACGACAAAATCAGATCTGATATACTTGTCGCTTGCTGCACGCACTGCGTCTCTCTCTCTCTCTCTTACCTGATCGAGAGACGCGTGGCCAGTAGCGCAGTTTTCCTTCGTAAGGCAGGTTCCAAAATACGTTATATTGAAATATATGATATTACGTAATTAAATAATTTATAACTGCTCACAAGGACCGCGGAGGCGTCAGAGTAAGCAACGGGAAATATATTTTTATGTTATATATAGTCAGGCAATATAAATTAATTGAAAGCACGATTTAATAGAAAAGAAAATTAATTTATTGTGAGATAAATAAAAATATAAAGAGAAAATATGAATTGAACTAAAATGAAATAATATAATATATGAAAAGTAATGTACGCGCCTAATGAGAGAGTGAGCAAAGGGAGGGCGCGTCGCGAACTAAACAGAACTCGCTTATGACGCTGGTTGGTTATATAACTGATGATACAATTCACCCGAACAAGTATCTCTCGAGAAAGATACTTGGGTATCGCACTGTATACAATACTTACAGTAAGGCGCTGGCCAGCTTACACTAATTACCTACGTGCACGTAGAAGCCGCTCGCTCGTTACCGTAGCTTCTCCCCTGTACGTAACCAATACGTAGATACTCTAGACTAGGTCGGTGGAATACGTCTCTTCCCGATCGTTGAATTCCGCTAAGCTCTGCAAACGTGGTTGCCTGGACGTAGATCGGTGGAATCCTATACACGCCGATCAACGTATTTGCTGGCACTTAATGGCTGACCGCTAGGACGCGCGAAAAGCGGTCAAGCAAAACTCTACAGAAAGAATTTCTGAGAGTTGCAACTTGCCAATATAATATAATACGCTTGTCGGTATAAACTCACGACTTTTACTTAAGATAATGTTTCGCGTTATCAATTGCGAAGTTAGTCTAACGTATTATACGACCACGTAGCGAAATTCGCTAATAAGTATAGCGCGGCTTAGGTTTCGTGCTAACGCAACGGTAGCCGGAAACTCTTTGAAGCGCCTCGCGGCCGGCGAGCTTCTCTCTCGCGTGCCGTTCGTCAAGATGCGCACTTCTTTACTCGTCTTAGACGAGATATATGACCGAGCGTCTATCCTATTTTGATACCTAAGCGCGCAAGATTCAAACACGGTAGAATACCGTTACAATGCTAATAAAACATTTGTTTTTTCAGATATAGCATAATAAAACAGAAAATAAAAACATACTTTAAATTTTCTATAAAAAAATATAATATAAAATAATAAAAAAGAAAATAAAAACAAACTTTCAATGTTATATAAAAAAATTAATATTAATATTATTCAAAGTTCAATTAAATTAATACTAATGATAAATAAATCATTATATAATGAAATGGGATCCAGTTTCAAATAAATACATTGTTGTAAAAACTTACAACATCAGGAAGATTTAGACTATTTAAATAACCAAATAAACAAATTTTAAAAATTTCAACAGCAGTACGAGGAATATATGGAAAATTTGAATAAAAATACAGATTTATCTCGATTGAATAACGCAATTGATAACTATATCGGTATTGAAAATAAATAATTCATTTTGAAAATGGGAACAACGTAACGTATTATTATAAATATATGACAGTTAAATTATTTAATAAAAGTTAGAAATACGTGATCCAATAATGGAATATTATGTTACAACTCATAATACAATATATTATAGATATTTATTACGTATTGCTAATATAATTTTCTTATATTATAAAATATAATATAAAATATGTTTAAGTAATAAATCAATAAAAATAATAAATATATCTTTTATAATAACAGAAAATTAATCAAATATATTAAAAAAGAAAATTAACATACATTTCATACATCAAAAAGACTTAATTGCATTAAGATATATTTAAAAAGAAATGAATAAAATTTGATAAAATAAAAAATATATACCTTACAATTTTATTTATGAAGTACATGGATTACTAATCAAAGGAATTAATATTATTATAATTATGATAACGGCATTGAAAGTTAAAAAAAAAATATAATCTAATTATAACTTATACATTTTTGATTGAATTTAAATATAATAAAATATTTGAACAATAATTAAAAAAATTATTTTATAAAACAAAAAAAGAAATTAATAAAATTCATATCATCATGTATCATATTATATTGATTTTTTTAGTTATTAATAAATATTAAAATTATTCATTATTAAATAAATAATCAATAATATTAATAAAAACAAACATGAAAATACATTTTACTAATTTTGTAAAAATTATTTTAATATTGTAACGGTTATTTTGCACCCGTTACAAAAAAGAATTAGCTTTTAATTAAATGTTATTTTTAGCTAAGTCTATGAATTTTACTATATGCGAATTTGCTAAAAATTGTAAAAAATTTACTAAATATTATACAGTAAACTCCGAAAGTGCTAGCTAGTAAAACGATTGATGAGCGACAAAATCTTATGTGGTATATTTGTCGCTTGCTGCACTCACTGCGTCTCTCTCTCTCTCTCTCTCGTAACACCAGGGGAGGTGGTGTTGCTTTATTTGTACACTGCTCTCTCACTTCTGTGCGTCTCTGTTCATCCTCTGGAAGCTGGAGTGGTAAGCCTGGTTTACCTGAGTATCTCTTCTGTGAGGTCAACTCATCTGACTTCGCTTCACCCATTTTCGTTGGTGTTGTTTATAGACCACCTCACGCTCCATTTTTGGCCAACACGGACTTTATTCCTGATTTGACCACTCATATGCACAATTATAGTACTAAGGTAGTTTTAGGAGATTTCAACACTAATTTGTGTTCTGAATCTGATGATTCTGTGTTCCTGAAGAGCCTTATTAAGGAAAATGCACTTTTTTCAGTGCCTTATGGACCTACGCATCATACTTATTCCTCTGATACGTGGCTCGACTTGTGCCTTGTCGATGCCAATGACTTACTGCTTGATTATTGGAAGACTGATGTACCATTTATTGACGGACATGATTTTATTGCTGCGACTGTGAAGTCGTCTCTCTCTAGGCCTACACTTAATAATTTTACTTATCATGATTATAAAGCGGTTGATGAGGCTGCTATTCTTGATTATTTTCGATCGCTGAACTGTGCTGTGTGTAACGGTGACTCTTCTCTTTTGGCTCGCCTTGAATGTCTTTACACTCATCTTAATGAAGCTATCTCACGGTTTGTGCCTGTTAGGCGTGTTCGACAGAGCAAGAGTCATCGTCCGTGGTTTACCTCTGAGCATCACCGCTTAATCTCTGAGAGAGATAGGCATTACAGACGCTTCAAACGTACTAGGCTGCGTGCTGATCTTATATGTTATAGAGATGCTCGAGATCGGGCCCATTCATGCATCGAATCAGCTAAATTACTGTATTACCACGACAGACTATCTAAGATTACTGACGCAAGACAGATCTGGAAAGAACTCAAGAACCTGGGCGTATGTTCCAGCAGTAGTGACTCTCGACATTCTTTTTCAATTAATGATTTGAATCGGTATTTTGGTGGTGTTGCGTTTGATCCTCTGGTCCCTCCATTTCTGATTACATGAATACACTTGCTCTAGATGAACCACTTAAACCCATGTTTAAGTTTAATCCAGTTACTTTGGAGGAGGTATGGATGGCTGTTTGTCATTCAACTTCACAGGCCAGGGGGTTTGATGCTGTTCCTCAATCTTTTGTCCGTGTGGCATTTCCGGTCATTGGGCCTTTGTTATGTCGTATTTATAACGACTCATTGCGTGAATCCTTATTTCCTTCATGCTGGAAGATCTCACTGGTCACTACAATAAACAAAATCGCCTCTCCTCAAGCTTTTGGTGACATTAGGCCAATTTCTTCATTATCTTTTATGTCCAAGGTTCTTGAACGTCTAGTCCATGATCAACTCTACAATTACCTGACTATACGACAGCTACTGGACCCTTATCAGACTGGATTTCGAACTGGACATAGTACTCAGACCGCACTACTGAAACTAACTGAGGACATTAGACGCAATATGGACAGACGCTATGTGACGTTGCTGTTGCTATTTGATTTCAGCAAGGCATTTGATACGGTATGCCATGTCTCTCTGCTCAGAAAAATGTCTTCTCTTGACATCTCGCATTCAGTTGTGCGTTGGTTTGCGTCTTATCTCTCTGAGAGACAGCAGGCTGTTATTGATGCAGATGGTAATGCATCTGACTATGTAACATTAAATACTGGTGTTCCCCAGGGCTCTGTCCTTGGTCCACTGTTGTTTTCTATATACATCAATGATGTGGCTGCTGACTTCCATGCCGATGTGCAGCATCTTATCTATGCTGATGATCTTCAGGTGTACATTCACTTCCCAATTGCTAAGTTGGCTTCTGTTACTGCTCTCATGAGTGATCAAGCTGTCAGTATTGTTAACTGGGCGACAAAAAATCATCTGAAATTAAATGTGAGCAAAACAAAGGCTATTATTATTGGATCTTATTTCTATGTCAATATGCTGCCCTCATTACACATCACTGGTGTTCCAATAAACGGTGATCTTATTAAGTTTGAATCTTCTGTTCGTAGTCTTGGTGTATGGCTTGATAGTAAGTTGAACTGGAAGGACCAAATTGCGCATGTGTGTAACAGGAGTCACTCATTGCTCTATAGATTAAATTTCTTTCGAAAAAGTACCACCATTGCGCTACGTAAGCATCTTATCCGTTCTTTGCTGTTTCCTTTACTTGATTACTGTTGTTTGGTCTATATTGACCTTTCTGCTGAACTCGATCTGAGGCTTCAAAGGGTTGTAAACTCTGGTATTCGTTACATCTATGGTGTAAGTAGGCGCGAGCACATCTCTGTTTATAGGTCCTCTCTAGGCTGGTTATCCACTTTGGGTAGAAGAAACTACTTCGCTACTACCTTCTTATACAAAATGTTTTTGTCATGCTCACCTTCATATCTTTATTCTAAATATTTGTGGAGCCGGCCTGTGAGGACACTGAGGGGTGATGTGAGACCGTTAACTATTCCTTTTTCATCTACCGAGTATCACCAAAGATCGTTCCTGGTTGTGTCATCGCAACTATGGAACGGTCTACCATCATCTTTAAGAGATTCTTCATCGTTGGCATTATTCAAGGCATCAACATATTCGCACTACCTTTCCCTTGAGAATGAGCCTCTGCTCCGAGCTAGGCTTTAATTATTTTAATTACTGTATCATTATTTTAATTATATTTTTACTTAGTATCTCATTTTATATATATATACTTACGAATTTGTATTATTTTTGTTGTACAACATAATGTACAGTTAATAAATTTAAATATCTATCTAAAAAATATCTATCTATCTCTCTCTCTTACCTCATTGAGAGACGCGTTGCCGGTAGCGCAGTTTTCCTTTGTGAGGCAGGTTTCAAAATACGTTATATTAAATTATATGATTCTACGTAACTAATTGATTTATGTCTGCTTACAAGTATCGTAGAGGCGTCGGAGTAAGCAACGGGAAATATATTTTATGTTAGATATAGTCAGGCAACATAAATCAATTGAGAGCACGTTTTAATAGAAAGCAAAATTCATTTATTATAAGAAAAATATAAATATAATAAAGATAAAGTATGAACTAAACGAAAATGAAATTGAATAATATATGAAAAGTAATGTACGCGTCTGATGAAAGAATGGGCAAACACAGGGCGCGTTGCGAACTAAATAGAACTCGCTTATGATGCTGATCGGTTATATAACCAAAGATACAATGTACCCGAACAAGTATCTCTTGAGGAAGAGACACTTGGATATCGCAAGTATAATTATACTCACAGTAACGCACTGGCCAGTTTACACTGATTACCTACGTGCACGTAGACGACGCTCCCCGTTACCGTAGCTTTTCTCCTATACGTAACCTATACGTAAATTCTCTAGAGTAGGTCGGTGAAAGACGTCTCTTTCCGATCCTTGAATTCCGCTGAGCTCTGCCAAAGTGGTTGCCTTGGCGTAGATCGGTGGAATCCTATACACGCTGATCAACGTATTTGCTAGCACTTAATGGCTGATCGCTAAGACACGTGAAAGGTGGTCAAGCAAAACTCTAGAGAAAGAATTTCTGAGAGTTGCAGCTAGCCAATATAATATAATACGCTATTAAATATAGACTAACGGCTTTTATCTAAGACAGTGTTATGCGCTATCAATTGCGAACTTACTAGGAGAGTATCACATCTCCGGATCACGGATTTTGCTCTAACTTTGAGATAGGTTTTCAGATATCAAAATATGGAAAAAGCCAGAGTTATAGACCCCAACGCTCAATATTTCTCTAGTTGCAGGCATTTAAAGAAAATCACTAAAAAAGTTACTAGATTTTTAAACGCTTATAATTCTTTAGCATTAATAGCTAGACGCTTGTAACTGTTTTTAAATGAAAGCTACGTTCAAATCCTTTCGGAAAAGCACCTATAGCATATCAAAATATTATTTTTTCTCAAAGTTACAGCGTCATAAGAATTTGAGCTGAATTTCCTTTTAAAAATATTAATTAATGATAAATGTTAAAATGTAGTACAATTTTCATAACGCTGTAACTTTGAGAAAAAATAATATTTTGATATGCTATAGGTGCTTTTTCGAAAGGATTTGAACGTAGCTTTTATTTAAAAACAGTTACAAGCGTCTAGCTATTAATGCTAAAGAATTATAAGCGTTTAAAAATCTAGTAACTTTTTTAGTGATTTTCTTTAAATGCCTGCAACTAGAGAAATATTGAGCGTTGGGGTCTATAACTCTGGCTTTTTCCATATTTTGACATCTGAAAACCTATCTCAAAGTTAGAGCAAAATCCGTGATCCGGAGATGTGATACTCTCCTAGTTAGTCTAACGTATCATAAGACCACGTGGTGAAATCTTATAACGAGCACAGCGCGGCTTAGGTTTCGTGTTAACGCAAAGGTAACCGAAAACTCTGAAGCGCCTCGCAGCTGGCGTGCTTCTCTGTCGCGAGCTAATCGTGAAGATACGCACTTCTTTACTCGTCTTAGACGAGATACATGAGTGAGCGTTTATTCTATTTTAATACCTAAGCGCGCAAGATTTAAACATAGTAGAATACCGTTACACCCCTCCGCCAGACGCAGCATAATCAGGTTCTGCTGCTCTGCTTATCGCGCGGTAGGTATGCAATTATTACCTTAAGCAATGTTAATATTTACGATTTTCTACCACGAAATAATTTTTGTTGAACACGCATTTTTTCCGGTGAATAATCTACTATGCTTTTGCTACGCTTCACATTGGTAGAACCTTTAGGCCCACCTCGCTTACGCCTAATCGGTTCGGACTCAGATTGACGCATATACTCTACAGTTCGCGTTACGATGACGACTGTTTTACGCGGATGACCTTGCTTCCTATTCAGCCTCTCGATATGGAGAGAATCACCGCTCGCAGGCGATCTCACGCAATCTGAGCCTGATCCTCCGTTGGCACACGGAGTCGCATCGCTCGTAAGAGACGGGTCATTCATCATCTTATTCGCACGCATTGATTCCAACGATGGTTGAGGTTACAGAGCATCTTCTTGCCTTGCGATATATGTTTTTTGCTGCTCTCCATGAATCGGACTATACGGATTACCATCCTTTTCTAACCACCCATGTGTATTTAATCCAGACTTAGCTGTACCGACATATGTACTAATAAATTTTGGTGCAAGCCTACTTGTTATGTCTTGAGCAGCTGGAGAAAGTATTTTATTTCTCTTGCATACTAAATCCTCTATATTATCAGTTGCTTCGACTCTACCTGCAACCAGGCTTTTTACACAAGCCTGATCAGCTGCTAAAACATCAGCTAAACCAACTGTTTCTAATTTTCCAATATACAGTTGTTTAAGAGCAGCAACTTCTAAATTTACCTTTACATTAGTACCTTTAAAACAAAGTTTATTTTCACAAGGATCGAAGATAGCTCTAAATGCTCGTACGAAGTTGCCTCCTAGATGGCATTCTTCATTCAAGCTAGGCATGATCGTACAGCGAATCGTTTTGGTAATTCCACCTACAGTGAACGGAAAGTCAGCATTACCTACTAGTAAGCATGATCTACCATCTGTTCCTTTAACCAATCTGCCTGTAGCTGGTATTAAAGGTATATTACAGGCTTCTGCTAGCTGTAACCCTAGCGAGTTCATGACCGTGCGTGATGCACCCGGGTCATACAAAGCTCTTATGCGGTAGTCTCCGATCGCTACCGCGAGCCACCATCGAGCTTCATCATCGATTACTGGCTGATTTAGCTCTGCCTGCTCACTTGTCTCAACTTGACAAGTGTAAGACTCAACTTGTGTTGCTGCTGAGCCTTCAGGTGAATTTTAAGCTAACACCTTTCTAGTAGAAGGTTCTGAGGTCTTATAAGCCACACTGGGAACGGTAGGTACCTCATCTACTCGTTCCCTGGTCCTTCCCCGCACTCTGTGGGCAGGACTACATAGTGTACCCTGGTAATCTGCACGGATAACATTCACTGTTACCAGTGAATGTTATCAGTGCAGGTTATGCAATAACCTTTTTGACTATGTTAGCCTGATCATTAGCAGCTTGTTCCTCCTGTATCGCTGCTATTTGTACTCCATTGACCTTATTCATTGGCCTATAAGCTACGTCAGGTGACAATGACTGTTCTGGCGGAGGAGGTGGTCTATAGACTCTTTCCGCCTCGAATATCAATTCAGCTTATACAGCTTTTTATAATAAAGATTCAATGTCCGTAACTTTATCTCTTCTGATCATACGTTGAATTTCTGGTAAGAGGTTACGGTGCAATAAATCAATCTGCTGATTATTATCAGGTAACGGGACTTGTTTTAAAATTATAAATTGTAAGCATATAATATAATCTCATACAGGCTCACCTTTGCCTTATGTACGTGCATTAGCTTCTGCTAACTATCTCTGTTAGAAACGTCTGCTATATCCATACCATCGCAATGCAGCTTCTTTAAATTGAGCCCAGATTTGCCAAGAATGCCTGTTACTTCGATACCAGGTCACGGCAGCCTCTGTGAGCAGTTCAGAGAGAGAGGATAATAAATCGCTCTCACTTAGTTTGGCCAGTGTTGGACACTTCTCAACTCTTGTTAGAAAGAGATCTATACTTTGGCCTTGCTTGCCAGAAAATGTAAGATTCCAGCGGCGAACTATATGACCAACATCTACTGTTTTATTTGAACTTATCGGACAATCGGTGTACCTGATAGAATCTATTCTATCAATCGCGCTGTTTCCAGTGCGAGGGGTCCCCTCCCATCGACTATACTTACTTCTGGAAGTTTATTTGGAGGTAAGTACGATTGTACGTCTGCCATTTTACCATCATCATTATTAGTATATATCCTAAACGTATCCTGGAAGTTAAGTCTTGGGCTTTCTGGTGGTCTCTGGCCAATATTCATTTCTTGTGGTATGTTTTGCTGCTCATTTATCCGTGTGCTTGATGATCTGGGGTTTATGTTTCCTCTATTCTTTGTACGAAAGCTGCTATCGATTCTGCCAGTACTTTCATTTGTGTTTGCATGCCATAAATGTATTTCATAATTTCTGTTGGCGTCAGAATTGTTGTTTCATCTACCGTTTGCACAGCTGTTGCTTGCATAGCTGTTGTTACCTGTTCGGTTACTTGTGTTGCCATCTCGTAGAAATATCACTATCTTCTTTCTTGAGGTAATTTCTATGTATACTAGTCGCACGCAGTTTTACTAACGCTCGCTGTATGTGTGTACTCACGTTTATTCTATAAAGAAAATTTTATTTTACTGATCGTTTGCACTGATATTTGGATTCATACTAGAATTCCAAAAAATTACAATTAATTTATTAAATTTAAAATGCAATATATTACTAAATAAGATTTTGCAATATTAGTCAATTTAAAATACAAAGTATTAATATATATAACTAAATCCAAAAATCTGTGCGTTTTTAATCTTTTGTTAAGAAAATGCACACCTAGCTGTGTAGGGACAATTTATTTATTATACATGTGTATCTAACGTGTAGTGTAGAAATCAATTTTAATCCAGTTTTTGAGAAAATTCTAAATTTTCTCCACAACACACACAGTGACAGTCGATTGCCGCGCTACGAGCTGGCAGTCGTTGATGAGAGAGAAAGAGAAAATAAAAATTTCCACAATGTGTAAAAAATAAAAATTTTAAATTTTAAATTTCTAATTTTAAATTTTACTTATTACACAAGAAAAAAAAATTTTCTGCCCCTTTAATATGTATAAAAAATTTTAATTTTTATTTAATTAAATATTATATTGAAATAAAAAAATAATTTTAATGTTAGTGATAATAAATTATCCTATATTGAAGGGTTATTTTTCAACTAACTTAATTTCAACTTCCTCGTTAGCTGAAATTAATATTTCTCTCTCACCGTTAAATTTTATAATTATATTATTGACGACCTGATCGGTAAGAGGCTTACACACAACGACGCACTATTCTAATTCTTAGAAAATCTCAACTGCCTGTTCGCTTTTTCATATGAAGCGAACTATAATGCATACAGAGCTATATTTTTTATCTCTGTCACTATGCTATTAAAGCGCGAGAATGTCTGCGCGTTAATCGAAGAAATAGAATTTCTCGCTAGGACACGTGAGGACACAAATTTGTAACAGCTAAACGACAAAAAATTTTAATAGATAAATAGCAATTTTTTGAGAAATGTCAACTATTTTATTTTTCGGAAAAAAGGCAATTTGATATTAGTTTTATTTTTCGAAACGTAAAAAAAAATTTAACGTCAATTTTAAATTTGTTTGTCTTCGAGTAAGAATAATTCGATTTTCAAAAGAAGAAAATTCTTTGACACGTGCTATCTTAAATATCAAACTTTAACTATAGCAAAACACCATCTTTAAAGTCTTTTATTAACAACGCGAAGTCTGTTTGCGTCGACGCCAGCTACACGTTCGACGCTATTTGCAAATTTCGATTTATTAGATGACGCGTAAAAGCCTTATTCCGTTGACGCATCTATTCATTGGGCACCATTTTGTAACGGTTATTTTGCACCTGTTACAAAAAAAAATTATCTTTTAATTAAATGTTATTTTTAGCTAAGTCTATGAATTTTACTATACGCGGATTTGCTAAAAATTGTAAGAAATTTACTAAATATTATACAGCAAACTCCGATAGTGCTAGCTAGTAAAACTATTTATGAGCGACAAAATATTATGTAGTATATTTGTCACTTGCTGCACTCACTGCGTCTCTCTCTGTCTCTCTTTTACCTGATCGAGAGATGCGTCGCCGGTAGCGCAGTTTTCCTTCGTGAGGCAGGTTTCAAAATACGTTATATTAAATTATATGATTTTACGTAACTAATTAATTTATGACTGCTCTAATGA
Organism: Anastatus disparis; assembly: GCA_017163975.1. NCBI lineage: Eukaryota > Metazoa > Arthropoda > Insecta > Hymenoptera > Eupelmidae > Anastatus > Anastatus disparis. The sequence goes on along the minus strand of JAFFSR010000025.1, from coordinate 1,588,400 downwards.
AAGAATGAGCAAAGGGAGGGCGCGTCGTGAACTAAATAGAACTCGCTTATGACGCTGATCGGTTATATAACCGAAGATACAATTTACCCGAACAAGTATCTTTCGAGGAAGAGACACAAAATAAAATAAAAATTATTTATATACACGGTGGGCCATTTTAATCTATGCACCTGAAAAACTCAGTAAGTTCGCATCCTATCAAAAAATGACCTCTATAAAAGTTGTATGATACAAAGGGGGTCAAACAATAGTGACCTTGAATTTGACCTTTAAGCTGACCTTTAAGGTCAAATCAAGGTCAACTTGAGTTTTTTAAATGGAAACCCCTATTTTTTACACCGGAATCGGAAAGGGCGGGAAATTTTACGTTCGAATATGCTCTCAGGTCATCTGACCTCGATGACCTCAAAGGTCAGGTGAAGGTCATAAATACGAAATAATTGGGTAGCTGTCAAAATTCTTATGTAAGGTGTTGTCGAAAAAATGAAGATCATAATTTGAGTAATTTTTAACGAGAAATTCAATGTTGACCTTTACTTTTTTGGCAATACCCTACCTAAGATTTTTCATAGCTATCCGATTATTTCGTATTTATGACCTTCATCTGACCTTTGAGGTCATCGAGGTCAGATGACCTGAGAGCATATTCGGACGTAAAATTTCTCGCCCTTTCCGATTCCGGTGTAAAAAATAGGGGTTTCCATTAAAAAAACTCAAGTTGACCTCGATTTGACCTTGAAGATCAGCTTGAAGGTCAAATTCAAGGTCACTATTGTTTGACCCCCTTTGTATCCTACAACTTTTATAAAGGTCATTTTTTGATAGGATGCGAACTTACTGAGTTTTCAGGTGCATAGATTAAAATGGCCCACCGTGTATAAAGAAAAATTATACCATTTAAATTTATCGTTTTATTTATGAAATATATTAATTAATAATATCATGATTATTATAATGATATTGAAATTTATGGTAAAATATATACTTCGAATAAAACTAATATTCATAAAAAATAAAATGAAATATATTAATTTCGAGTAGAAAGATAGACAGATAAGCATTTATTCGTATAGATACACAAAAAGGCGTGTAACACAATGTTTGATTATAAATATTACACTTAAATACAGATATCACAGTCATATAGCTAATCCTAATAATACTCAAAAAGTGAGTCACTATAAAAAGCGATATCACAGAATAATACAAACAAAGATTGAAATGATAAAAATACACGCAATAATACAATAAATTAAAAACAATCATTTCTTATCTATCAGTCAAAAAGTTAAAATTAAAGTTTAAAAGTATATAACAATATTTAAATTGAATAAGACAATAAACAGCGTATGCAAAAGCATACGACACAGTTAATACAATAAAATGAAATCATTCACCCACCAGTCACACAATAAATACATTGGAACCTTAAGTCTATACATGGGGCATTACAAAAATAAATTGACATATAAATTAAAAATATTAAATTCAATCGAGGTCGAGCAAGTACCCCCTCACTGCCGATTTAAACCTGCTGAGAGATGGAAGATGTTTAATCTCAGCAGGCAGAGAGTTCCAAAAATGTGCACCTTGAACTCTGAAGGAATTTTTGCCAGTTTCAGTACACATAAAGGGCACCGTTAACTCCTGATTCTCTTCTCTAGTAGCCGCCCTAGGTACACATCTAGTGAAGAGACCCACTAGATGCTCCAGAGAATTCATGCGTACAATTTTGGTCATAAGTACGGCCAAAAAATACTGTCTCCTCGAATTAGTACGCAGCCAACCCAACGCGATTCTATAAGGAGAAACATGAGCTCCCATTCCTATGCCCAATACATATCTCACACACGAATTTTGCAGTAATTGTATCCATCTTCTTAACTCCTGAGTAGCATCAAGCAGAATCACCGAACAGTAATCGAGATGCGGAAACCGCAGGGCAGTTGCAAGTTGTTTACGCAGAGCCTCCGTGGTGTACCGACGAAAAAACTGCAAAGCATATAACACTCTGTTAAATTTTTTTGTAACCATACTGATATGTGGATCCCAAGAAAGTTTAGAGTCAAGCACAACACCAAGTCTTGTTACAGAGTCAGAGAAAGGAGTGCCGATACCTCTTTCAAGATCAATCGTCCTTGGCGTCCCAGCATAAAGAGAATCAATAAAACGATTACTACCAAAGGCGATTACCTTAGTCTTATTAGCATTTAGAGTGAGGGAAGCATCAACCGCCCACTCCGACACTGCTTTGGCTGCCCTCTAAAGGATAAAAATACTCTTATCCACATTTTCACAAGGAACCTGCGTACAGATTTGCAGGTCGTCTGCATACAGTAGGTGCTCAACACTATAAGAGTCAAGAGCGTCACGTACGTTGTTAATGTAAAGGCAAAATAACAAAGGCCCTGGTACTGAACCCTGTGGAACTCCTAAGCTGGTTGTTAGCCAACCTGATTCTTCTTGTAAGTGTGTCGAAACCATTTGTTCCCTCCCTGAAATATAAGAGTTCATCCACACAAGAGCGGCCCTGGAAAACCCCATCAATCTAAGCCTTGTAATTTGAAGGGAGAGATTGTGTCAAATGCATTACTGAAGTCAAAGAGCAAAAGAAGTGTGACGAGTTTTTTGTCTAGACCTTATCTTATGTCATTAGTTAATTTAAGTATGGCTGTCTGCATCAAATCATGTTTCCTAAAACCAGTCTGCATATGATCAAGTAACTTATTTGTAGCAATATACTCCTGCAATTAGTCGTGAGAAATCTTCTCCAGTACCTTCGAAAGAAAACACAGAATCACAATAGGCCTAATATCCTTAGGCAATTCAGGTGCAGAGCACTTTTTCAAAGGCACAATGCGTGCCTGCTTCCAAAAGTCAGGAAAGATCCCCTGCGCAAAAGAGAAGTTGAACAGAGTCACAAGATGTTCTCCAATAAACTGTAAAGCCTTAAGTATTATGCTTTGCGGAATACCATCCTCACCGCACGCCTGGGATGAGAAATGAGAAATCGCGAGAACAACATCATTTATATCAATTTGTTTAAAAGTGAAACCATTTTTACTACATTCAGAAAGAAATTTCTCGCGACGCCCATCATCACCATGTGGAGAAATCGACACCCCAGCAAAGAGCGCATTAAGCTCAACAGGAGTAAATCCATTCAAGTTCCCTTGAGGTCCGGATAGAAGTCCCAGGTCTTTTCACTCCTTCCAGGTATTACCATTCGCGAGAGCTTTGAACAGTCTATTGTGATAGTATGTAGTTCTCGTATGTTCAGTCTGTTCGTCCACTGTTTTTCGTAAATGCAAAAATTTAGCTAGATATTGCATATCATTTGACCGTTTATATCTTTGATAAAGAGCATCTCTCTTTCGCTGTATCTGCGACAATTCTTTATTCTACTACGGAAGTTTATCATTTGTATATTTAAGTCTTTACTGGTGCTGAATTTTCCATAACATCAGTTAAATTGTCACAAATGCAGCCAAGTGCAGACTCAGGGTCAACTATACCCTCTGTAAGTGGTGTCCAATCATAGCCGGCCAATTTTTCTAATAATATGTTTTGACAAATATTTTTATAATTCCTATATTTACTCAATTTTCGATCTGCAGTGCGTGTATCATAGGCAATAGTAACGTCAATTAAATTATGCCGACTATGAAAGTTTGCAGGCAAGTTACGTGCGTCAAGTATGCAGTCATTGTCATTCATAAGAATTAGGTCGATCCATGTGTGAGACATCGGAGCGATATACATGACACGGTGCTGGACTAACTGAAGCGAAAGCTCTGCCGACAGTTTATTAAGAAACTTTGCATCATTGCCTTCTCGTGGGAGATCGGCATTCAGATCACCTATTATAATTGTATGTGAAAAATCACAGGACAAATCTCTTAAAGAGTCTAATAAATCATGATTTTTAGTAAATGAAATGACAGGAGGGCGATAAATGACAGAAACCAGCACAGATTCTGAGTTGCCATCTTTAATAGAGCAGAAGATATACTCTAGGACTTCAGGTTTACCATAGAAAGTATAGGTTGTTGTATTCGATAAAGTTAATACATCATATATTAAATTATCCTTAACATAAAGGGCAAGCCTTCCTCCATGAAGGTTTTCGTCCTGCCAAAATATTTTAAACCCTTTGATTCGAATGACGTCATCCGAGACAGACGGTCCCAGTCAGGTTTCAGCCACTCCAAACAGATTATAAGAAGGGCCATCACAAAGAAGTTCACACACCTGTTCAATGTGAGCTCTTAAGAAGGTCACATTCAAAAAGCCCGCCCGCAGTTTACCCTTTTTCCCTGTTCGACTCCTCGAAGTATCTAATTTTTCCCTATCAACAATACATTTTTTATTAGTCAAACCAACGTCGTCATTGTCTAAGTATCCACTAATCACTTTAGATTTGTCATTAATATTCTTGTTTAAAATGATGTTATTTGAACTGCACATTTTGTCTATATCATTTTTCGAAGCATCCACTAATCACTTTAGATTTGTCATTAATATTCTTGTTTAAAATGATGTTATTTGAACTGCACATTTTGTCTATATCATTTTTCGAAGCAAATGTATATGCTTTCTCCCCACTTTCCTGTCTTGCCAGAAATCTACAATTTCTATGCCACACAAACTTAATGCCTCTGTCTTCAGCATATTTCTTGAGGATTTTAAAGATTACATATTTATCTTTTTGGAGATAATCATTAATAAATATATGATGATGCTTTTTTATGGGAGATAAACTAGTAAAACGAGAAAGATCAATATCTGCAGTTGAGAAATTTGTAATTTTCTTTTTCAATGTGTATTTGTCTCACCAGATTCGCCTCTGACAGTCTAGTGAGCAGCGAGATGGGACCTTCCGGACTGTCTCTGATCGCACTGTTTATAGTGCTAGATGGTGTTAACACAACGACCGATAATATATGTGCTGGTGATATGTTTAGAAATAAAGCACCAAGGATGGCAAATGCATAATCTTCCAGACGAACATTAGCCGCTAAGCAGTCCAGTCCGCTAAATATCACCAAGTAACAACCCTCGGCACCACAATCCGATTGTCTGTTTTGTAGCAATGTAGTGTTAGGATCAGGTGTTTCTATTGTGTTTGTGTTTGCGTGTGGATTGTTTTCAGGCTCCTCTACATGCTTCAGCACACTGATATCAGAGACAGTCTTTACCACGCATGCTACCCCCGACGCGGGATCAGAAAGATCCTTGTCCACTCCATTAAATTCATTTACTAACAGTGAATTTATATTATTAATTTTAGAATTAAAATTTTTGTTTATCGTTTCACAGTTTTTATTTAGAGTGGACAACAACTGACCCTCTAAAATGCTGACTTGCTACTTTAATTCAAGATTTTTATCTCACAGCCCCGCCTGCACAGCCGTTAAATTCTTAATTAATTTATTTTGGCTGTCAAGTCTGTCCAATATATCTCGCAAGCCATCACCAACACCCATGACACTACTTTCAAGATCCGGAAGTCTATCGAGAGCACCCAGTACCGACTCAAGCTTACGAGACAAAAATCCTTCCATTGCAGACATAGCAGCATGGACAGAAGAGAAATCAACATTATTTAAATTTTCATTATTATTTTTATTCATAATTTTATTATTATTCTTAAGTGAGGTAGTGGTGGCATCATGCGCAGCGCCACCTCTGTCACGTATAACTAAAGCAGAATTAATACTTAAATTAGGTTTCTTCTTCTCTGCCACGCCACTATCCTTCTGCGATGCCTTAACTTTCAGTTGCCCCTAAATAGCGATGACCGGTGCTACTTGCGTGTCAGACTTTGAAGAAGTAGAAGAACTAAGAGGCAACTTCTTTTGATCTCATACCTGACTGCTATTATTACCAGCGCTAAGTACTTGAACAGTGGAGGGGATGGTTTTCTCTCCTTTTGCATGTACGCATTTACTACAAACGCAGTTAGCGCTGCCCACCGATTGAACTCGTGACATATACTTAGCATGACAGCGCTGGCGACAGGTGACACAATTGTGTAACATCTTTGCTCTACAAATGTCTGATGTAGGCCGCTCACATATATAACAACGCTCCATGGTAGCGACCTCTTGCGGCAAATTCCAAAAACTACGTCGCTGAGTGTTTACCAACAAGTACTTGCCGTTTCCCTCCACAAAAAAATGATATATATAGCAGTAAGACACTAACCTCAAAAAGTCCTTGACTCCAAAAATTCACAATTGCAGAGTCAGTACAGCATCTCCCCTCTCAAATCCAATATTGATGCTGACTTGCATTAGGAAGCCTGCAAGTAATCTGTAACAAAAACGCCCGAAAGTAGTTTTGCGGCAGAAAAAAAACCAAAAACCACAGAGCGTTACAAAGAACGTTAAGCGCTACTTACGTGCCACGTGACTGAGTATATAAATTAAAGATACTAAATATTATAAAAAAATAACAATAATTAATATTTAAATATGAGAAATAATTGAAAAATTTCAAATAATAATAATATTAAAAACATAGAGTTCAATTACGTATTAAACTTTAAATTTAGAATAATTATAATAAAAAAAATTTCTGTTCTTTATTGTTGTAAGACATGTTACAATAATATTTAATTGGAAAATATCAAGTTATGATAATTGTTCTAATAAACATACTTAAACAAAGATTTAAAAGAGATAAATATTAATTGGAAAATTGTTAAATAACAATAATATAATAACAATTTGTAAAAATAATAAAATGACTCTTAAAACTCTGTTTAAATATGTAATACTGATGGTGGAGGATGGATTGTGAATAGAGTCTATGGTATAAGAAGGAAGGAATATAGACTCTCATGGTTGTGTAGGGCTACAGGCGAAGGAGACCATGGTTTTATTTTAAATAATTGTATAAAAAACGTGAAATAATTTTAATTAATTTTAACATGTCTTAAAATAACTTAAAATTATTATTATTGATTTCATTTAATTATTTAAAATAAAATTAAAAAAAAACCAACGCACCGTAATACTATACATTTTTTATTAATTAATTTATATTATAAATTAATAATTAAAAGGTATTATTGACAGTACCTCTTTGGGTGGTGTGGAAACCTGTCTGAACAAATATATAATTAATATTGAGTTAATCATTAAGTTTTGTCAGTACAAATTTCATTACTGACTGATATTTTCATTAGTGTTAATATGCGCGGGGGTCGGCGAGCAGCGCGAGCAGGAGGTTACCCCCCCCCCTAGTATATATACATACATACATATGCAAATTATATGTAAATATAAATATTTATCAAAATCGAATATATTATATTGAAAGATATTCATTATTTAAAAATTATTATTCATAAATTATCAATCATTAAACAATAAATATCGACAGTTCATGATAAAAATATGAAAAAAGTATCAGGCTATTATAAAAAAGAAAAAAGTATATTATCCGTTATTTTGATAGTAGATGTATATGTATTAAATAATGCTCATATTTATTAATAGTTCAAATACGTATGCAAATTAGGTGCATATGCAAATTAAGTGTGTGTATAAAGTGTGTAAAGTATAAGGATTTAAGAAGTATAATAGCTATTACTACGACATTATGGAATGGGTGTTCTTAAGAGATGCACTCAAGTCATTCGTTGTAATAAGATCACCCCAAGTTTGATAAGCGCGACATGTTAGACTAATGAGATTGTATAACACATGCCTTGAAGAAAAAAGCCTTACCTTCTCATAAGCGAAATAATGGCAACCTGAGTTTCAATTATGTGCATGTTAACTTAATATTTTATATAAAATTTTTAATAAATTGTTAATAACTATTAAAAGATTATTATTCAGAATATTGAATTACGTACTCACGTACATACTGCTCGGTGGTTCTCATAAAACTAAAAGATTTCTTGCTACGTTAGAAGTTTAAATATCAAATTATTTTCACAGATTTTGACAAGCTAGAGATTATATTTTTACGCGCATGCTCAGCCTTAAATTTATGATTTAATTTCGGTATAAATAGACAATGATTTACGGTTTCGATATCATTCCAAGTTCCAACATTCAAAGAAAAATTACAAAAAAGAGAATAAATAAAAAAAAAACTTATATAATATCTTAATAGCTATTTTAAATGTGGCTTTCCTTCGTGAACCATAAATAGAACTATTTTGTGATTACGCATGGCACAAAAATTGGATAACTTGCTCTATGAATGAGCTGTTAAAAAAGATTAAATTCATCATAGGACTTTGCAGGCTACGTACTTTAGCCTATATGTTTAAGCGAAATATTTCTACCGATAATCAGATACTTGATATAGTTGGTCGCTGTATTATGAGCAGAGAAATGCAAAATGCACCTCAAGTCAGACATCTCATGTTACATCATCGTGTCAGTACAGGTAAGTTATTCATATCTTCTATTATGAATCTAATAAAAAATCTAGAAATGTATTTTAAAATCACGAAATAGTAGCCAATAATCGTTTAATAATCTATATCTTTTTTATTTACCACCGGAGAATTTCGTGGGATAAGACTTTTATGTTGTAAATAAAATAAGGAATCCAAAAATAAGTTTTACAAGAAATATTGATTCACAATATCAAATCAATACTCAATAACTTATTTATTTACGGTCAAAAAATTTTGCAAGATAATACTTTTATGTTGTAAATACAATGATAAACCCAAAAATATGTTTTACAAAAAAATATATATTTCCAATATCGGATCAATAATCTATAGATTTTTTATTTATGACCGGAGAATTTCGTGGGATGAGACTTTTTTGTTGTGAATAAAATAATAAATCCAAAAATATATTTTACAAAAAAATATTAATTCCCAATATCGAATCAATACTTAATAACTTACTTATGTACGGTCAAAAAATTTTGCAAGATAATACTTTTATGTTGTAAATACAATGATAAATCCAAAAATACGTTTCACAAAAACATATCGATTCCCAATATCGGATCAATAATCTATAGATTTATTTATGGTCGGAGAATTTCGTGGGATAAGACTTTTTTGTTTAAAATAGTGTGACTTTAATAAATATGATATTAAAAAATTTTCAGACCTGCAAAACATGATGGAGGACAGTGGTGGGGATAAATTACTGATGAATCTTCTGTCAGCAGAAGTACAGTTGCTTCGTTCAAGAGATTCCACATTACTGCCGCCCACCGAAGAAGTACGAGAAGTTATGAATCCATTAGATGATCACGTGACTTATGATCATAGTACTCCAAATACGATGTTCGAAGGGATAGTTGCTGATACTACATCACCACCACCACCTAATGAACTGTTACCCGGTTGCTCTTACTCAAATGACCAGGATATACAAACGTCAAATAAAATAGTTTCACCTGAAACTACATTATCTGCAATAACGATACCAGAAGATCTCGACTATTGAGATGTATGTAATTTTACAATTGTATTAATTCTTATATATTATTGCACGGTATTGTAGACGAATGTCTTCAACAGGGAGATGGTATTTATGCTCAAAACATTACCATTCATAAAGAAACTTCACGATATTACGAACAGTTTCTTTTCCTCCACCAGCTAATGCAAATGTATATGGTTGGTTGGAGACCGCTATAAACGATTTATATCGTCACGTGTGTGAATATGCACAGCCATCAGATTATATCGGCATTACTATAAGCTCTGAACGTTTCGTGCACTGACCTCTATGGATTTCTTTTAGACTGCTTCGTGATTTTTTACCGGTAGATTTATTCGAACTGATAGCTAGTATAGCGCAGAGTAATGATGATTTCGAAATTGACGATGTTTTGAATATTAAAGTCAGTACTGTGACTAAACCAGTGGGCCAGGATCGTGTGTCTCTCACTAGCGAATCAGTTTTCAAGAAATCCATTCTTAATTTTGAAAATAGCGACAGTCTTCGTCTTCTACGCTCGCTAGTCACTGCTCACGTATACGTCATACGTGGTCAAACACGTAGTGGAATTTCCCATGACGGATGGTACAAAGTAAGACAGCACAATATCAGAAAGTGCAAGCATTGAAACTTGTGAGAGCTGCGAGAGTTACGATACCTAGACGGGCTATGATATAGAGGAGATTAAATTATTTCAATAATATTATGCACTCTTTGGAGTCGCAATCGTCGTTTATTCATTTCAAAATTTTGCTCGTGGATATAGGCCGCTTGACGATGGTACACGTTTCGTACACAACGTTGGTAATGTTGTTAGACATACTCTAAATATCATGTATTGTGAAAATTCCAGACATCACTAGCCAATTTTAAATTTACTCGCAGCCACTGGGAGTTAATGCTACTGTAAACCATGCAATAAAAAATTTAGTCATACGAAAAATCATAAATGTGAACAAAAATGCTATAAATGTTTACAGAAGCCTCCTTGTGATATAAATCAGGAAAAAATAAAATGTTTTTAATGTAGCAGAGATTTTTCGGTACCGTTTGTTTTAAAAATCATAAAAATTCAAAATCTTTCGATATTTCTTGGTCCGTAAGCGAGAGTATAAAAATTTGCCGAGAGAGGCTTTCCGAAGGTCCTCTAGTGGACGGATATTGCGTACTTGAAAATGTAAAGAAAATTGTCTTACAATTTCTTTATATTTTCGGGTGCTATTAGCATGGCTGTGTGTGGTGTTACACAATAAACCGAGACTCAAGGCTCGTAAAAGGTAAAAATATGGACGAAGGTTTCAAGAGAACCGCGCGGGTATCGGAAAAAATACGAGCCCATTGTTATGAACTTATCGAAAAGTGGGAGTGTGATTCCGATCAAGAGTACTCGGAGAACGACAATATGAGATCGTACATTGAAGATGAGACACAAAAATGGCACGCACCGTTAAATCCTCGAGAAGCATTTTTTGGAGGGCGAACGAGCAATACAGTCAAAATTTACGATGCAAAAGAGGGCGAAAAAATAAAATACGTGGACGTGTGTTCGTTGTATCCGTACATTTGTAAATATGGGCGATATCTCATTGGTCATCCAACTCTCTAGGTGGGCGAGGATGAGTGTCACACTCTCGTGAGTCAAACGAATAACATAAGTCACGTTGAAGGTCTTATTGAATGTGAAATGTTGTCGCTGCGATATTTATATCATGCTGTACTCCCCGTTAAAATGCAAGATGAGCTTTTATTTCCTCTAGGTCGAACATACGTTGAATCGTTGCATAGCACAGATTGTGATAATGAAAATGTTGATGATCGAGTTCTTACCGGTACGTGGGTGGCTGACGAGTTGAAAAAAGCCGTTTAAATGGGCTATGTAATCAGAAAAATATTTGAAATATGGTCTTATAAAATTACTCAGTATAACAATGCCACAGGTCAGGGTGGCCTATTTTCAACTTATATTGATAAATTTTTTGCTGAGGAAACGTACGCTTCGGGTTACCCATCGGAATGTGCTGACGGTGATGAAAAAGCGATTGCTTGATACATTTAAGAAGTCGTGCGACAAGAGGGTATAAAATTAGACAAAAATCGAATAAAATATAATGCTAGCCTGAGATCTGTAGCAAAACTGTGTCTGAATTCATTGTGGGGTAAGTTTGGTCAACGAGAAAATATGCTAAAGACCGAAGTGATTGATGATCCATAAAGGTTGTTTGAATTACTCTATAGTGCCGAGACCAAGGTTGACTCAATTTTACCGATCAACAATACGACAATTCACGTAAGCTGGCACAAGACAGAAGCGGCTGTCGAGTCATCGGCATTATGTAACGTTGTAGTAGCTGCCTACACCACAGCTCTAATACGTTTAAAAGTTCACGAAGAATTGCAACCGTTGGGTGAATGCGTGTTGTATTACGATACTGATTCTATTGTATATGTAAGTCACGTGAGTGAGTACGATGCGAAAACAGGACCGTTCTTTCTGACGGGTACAAATATTTGATGCCAGATAGCATCAAAGGATGTGTTTGCAAAATCAAAGGCATCAGGCTCAATTCGTTGGTAAGGCAAAAAATAAACTTTGATTCCATACGGAAACTTGTTATCGGCAAAATATCGCCACTTTTTGCTCATTGCAACGCTATAAGACGTACACAATTTCATGATGTTGTAACACGACCTGAATGTAAAATATGTGAACCCATATATTCGAAGAGACGATTTGTAAATAAAGAGCTTAGTCTTCCATACAGCTATAAATCTAATTAAATAATAAATAATTGTTGATATATTATTACCCAAGTAAAATTTATGTACATACATATATATATAGGTTATAAAATTAAAACAAAAACAATTTTGTAATAAATTTTATAATTCATTGAAATTTAAAAAATAATATAAAATAATGAATTGATTTTCTGTTAATTAAGTAGTCGTCAATTTTTTTTCAAAATTATAGGTTCCAGAATAATCTTCATTTTTTCCACTTTCATTTAAAATCTCTCTCTGTCACGAGCCACTTGCTCCCACTCTCCAAGTCGCACTGCACGACTTGCATAATCCCACACGCGTATCACGTAAATATCCGGTCTACCTTCCTTAAAATGCACCTTTTTTGTTAGATTCATTATTATTTTTTTGCGAGATACGGATTATCACCACACTCTCTCACGACAACTCTCTATAGAAGTTTATCGAAATTTGAGTATTTAAGTCTTTAATAAATTTTTTGTTTAAATTTAATTTTCTTTTTGCTCAAATTTCTTGACTATAGTATAACTTATTTATTTTCACGATACCAAAACTTGTCCAACACTAACCTATAACTGCTGCTGCTTTTACTTTTATACTAGAAATGCGGTGTGACGATGATGGTGATGGTGGTGGCAGGAACAAGTAGTGATGATGGCAAGCGCTTTTGAGCGCATGACAGGTTATTACTTGTTAAGCTCTTCCAGCCATATAACTAAAGAGCGAAATCATCAGCCAGCTATATGGCTAAACAGCTAAACGATTAGCTAGCGCCAGCACGATACTGCTCACACATGCGCGCGCGCTGCCGCTGCCCCTCCACTCTAGCTCATCACTACTAATGATCGTATATAAAGAGTGGTTCAAGGATGTGATGAGGTTAGTAGTAGAATTTTAGCAGCAGTGGTAGCATGGACGTTCGCAGGTGGGTGCATCCGTGGACTTTAATGATTTGTAGACCCAGCTTGCGTAGTAAAACAGTATTTGAGAAGAATTTTTCACATTGCATTGATCGCATGAGTGATACAAATTTCGAGCGTATACTCTTGTACTATACCGAGTGGCAGCCAATTCACAAGGAGTTGGGTAAAGGAATCCAATTTTGACGATATTTTACCAAAGAGCGAAAATTATGACAATGATCCACGGTCAAAACTCTTGATTCTCGACGATCTGATGAGAGAATCGTTCAGCAGAGCTGTAGTCAATCTCTTTATCAAAGGCAGTCATCACAATAACTTGAGCGTCATCTTTATCTCGCAAAATCTCTTCCATCAAGGTCAGCGAGAAATTTCTCTAATCTCCAATTACATCGTGATGTTTTAAAATCCGCGCGATCGTGCGCAAATGAATCATCTGGCAAGTCTGCCCCAAGGAGCCTTGTTTTTTCCAAAAGGCATATCTCGACGCTACAGCACAGCCACACGTCTATTTGTCCATAGATCTGAAGCAGGGTATGCCTGAAAACGTGAGATTGTGTACTTGTATTTTTCCGTTTGACAAACATCAGTTTATGAGCCTCGTTGCACGCCCATAAAAGCTCGTGCTCGCTCGAATAATGTACTAGTCGTGAGATTGTAATGAAGCCGATAACACGTCGTAGCAGATCAATTCCAGAAAAGTACTGGACTCAGCTCTTTTTTTGTGTAAAATTGAATTTTATAAACTTAAGGCTAAATTACGCTAAGCAAATTCTAAACTTATAACGTACATTTGCAAGTGTGCTTTGAATATTTTACGTGGAAATATTCCACTCAGCAAGTATTATAAGAGCAAATTGCGAAAATTCTCACTTCTGTTGTGAAAACTCGCTAAACTGGGTAGTTTAAAGGTAAAAATAAAATTGTTGGTAAAATCAGCATACCTAGTGCGGCTAATTGTAAAACCTGTTTTATCAACATGGAGTGCGCAAGAAAAATGATTTCAGTACCACAAGAGTGTTTGGAACAACAGCATCAGCAGCAGCATGACTTAGCAACCACCAATCATACATAACCAGCATCCAGTGTACAGACAGCTGGTGCAGCCACGACACGCCTCGACGAGGAAATGAGTAAAATTTTATATCCTACGGGTGATGAGCGTAAAAAATCTTTGCAATATCAGCAAATCGTGCAGCGTTACTTACATCTAAGAGAGGAGGAGAAGGATGAGAGTGGGGGTATAATACGTCAACATGAGACAACATTATTAGAAACGGGAACGACAATGGATGGAGACAATAATGACGAAATCGACGACGAACAGCTTGTCGAGTCGATACCGCTGAAATTTTAAAGCAATGCTATGCATCTCGTTAGATACTTGTGGTAAGCTGGTAATATTGAATGGGATAGTCGTAGTATAATCAAGCTAGATGGTGCTGTTGTCAAGGATACTAATATTGTTTATTTAGTGAACGAAGCTATGAGAAGTAGAAAAAGACTACCCCGTGCGGGTCCAAACAGTTTGCAAACGTCTTGCGATAAGTTAGTATACCTCAAGAATTCATTGGTAACGATCAACTGTGACATATGATTGCATCTCATAGCCCTGACTCATCGCAGTCACTGTCTTCAGAAAACGAACGTTATTATACTTCAACAGCTACTAGTCAAACGAGCGTAGAGGAGAAAGAAGTTGAGGGTGCAAAAAACCGTAAAAAAGTTGGTAGCGAGTTGGCAGCTACACCATCAACCCCTGCAAAAAAGAGTCACCTCAAACAGCTAAGATGGAACTTTTGTGAAATCATGGAAGGAAGTAATGAAGGGAAAGGAGGAGGAGGAGGCGGAGAAAACTGGTACTTTTCTAGACCGATTGATTTTGGTTGTACCCTTTGAAATACATCTACCAAGCTACCAGTCTCTCGGCACGCATCTCGAAGAGCGTCTCAGACTTGGTCAGAGAGGGAAAAACCCTCTTGAGAATGCCTCCCTAGAGCATGATATTTCATATTCAAATAAGAAAAAAACAAATCATATGAAAGCTGACAGACTGTTGGCTAAACAAGCATTTTCACGCATGCTCTCAAAGACTGCGAATGGTAATGAAAAGACTGCAGCTGGTATTACTGTTTTGTGCATGATCAGCAAAATTGTGTTTGATAAATTTTTGAAATGCATTAAAAATACATTCAAAAGACAGCCAAAGAGAGAGAAAAAGCTAGTTTGTAAGAGAAGGAAGAGGAGGGGCAATGAAAAGAAGGAGGCGACAATGCTGAACGATCTTGAGCATTATTACTATAATCTTTTTGCGCCATCATCGTATGCTGGTGCTCCTCTACTGAAACACGTGAAACCAAAAAAATTTGATAACAATACGATTGCTAAATGGCTGGAGAGTCAGGATACACATACTTTACACAAACTCGTGAAACATCGTTTTCCTCGTCGACATTACAACGTTTTCAGCCCCTTTGAAAGGTGGGAAGCTGACTTGGTAGATTTAAGATCACTTGGAATCTACAATGATGGGTACAGCTATATTTTCATTGTCATTGATGCACATTTTTGCCTGGGTAGAGCCTCTTCTCGATAAAATCAGCCGAAGCATCGCTGTAGCATTAGACAAAATTTTATCACGATGTAATAGTAGACCTATTTACCTACAGACTGATAAAGGTAAGAAATTTATTGGTCGAGAGGTGCAAGAGATGCTAAAAAAGAAACATATTACCTACTAAGTCGTCAGAGACCCTGATATAAAGGCAGCCATTGCCGAACGCTTTATTTGAACTTTCAAAGGTCGAATTTGGCGATACTTTACTTATTTGCGCACAAGACGTAATGTAGATCTTTTGCAAAAAATTTTGACGTGTTACAGCGAGTCGTGGCACAGTGCCATAAAAATGCCCCCTTCCAAGGTCAACTTATATAATGCTCACGTGGTACGTCAAAATTTGACGTTGCGTTACAGCGAAAAAGAGCCGTTCAGAGTAGCTTAATACAGCGTTGGTGATCTTGTTCATGTCAGTCGTCTCAAGACAGCCTTCAGGAAAGCATGCAAGGGTGACTGGACTCTGTCAGTTGGAGGGGGTATCCAGAAAAATTTAACTCTTGGATAGCGGCTAAAGATTTTAAAAATTTACAATGAACGATAAATCTTACATGGTTTTACCAAGCAATAGCTGCAAGTTTGTCTTTCCACATAATGTGGCGAAACATTTTACTACACAATTATCACAAAATTTTTATCTTCATGGTGACTGGTGTGTAGGACTCACGGAAATTCAAATACCTCTCACATTTCAGCATAGATCAATGGTTGAGCAGGAGGGAGTCATTTCTGTTAAAACAGTCAAACGTAAAATGAAAAATGTTTTGCGGAAAACAGAGAGCCGAGGTGTTTGCCAGAGTCAAACCTGGTGTTTATCGTGACATAAGTCTTTTAGAAGAAATAAGTAATCTCGAGAATGTGAAAATTCATTTATATTTTGAATTCGAAGCTGGTGGCTATGTACAGATCAGATTTCGATGTGGAGAAGATTGTACAACTTATATGCACACGTTTACACTATCGGAAAAATTACTTAGAATTTCAGGTCTGGAAAATGTACCAATTTTCTCTTGCAAAGGTAATAAAGAACACTACATTACCGGTAATCGTCCAGCAAATCTTGTAAACGGGTTGCCAACCGTACTCATACTTTACAGCAACAATTTCCAGTCGTACGTAACAGGTGATATGCGTACGAGCTTACTACGTATAGTCTCGCTTCATTTGCGTAATTACGTTTGCGGAGGCATTGGAATTAAAAACTTCTCACCATCCATGTACCTATCACTGCTGTCTTCAGCGTCTCAGTCGATCGAAATAGATATAAGAGACAAACCCTGATTTTCCATTCCATTCGACTACGGTACGTTGACTGTAACGCTTCACTTTAAGTGCATTCGATGAAATGTCTGAGTTTGCAGATTTTTTTAATAACCAAATGGTTGGTGGTGGGGGTAAGTGCGTTACAGTTGGTAAACCTTGTTTTGGTCATCACCAGTCGAGTGCAGGAGTAGGTAGTTTTTTGAAGGGTCTCTTTCGAGCAGCTATACCGAAGATCAAGCAAGGTGCAAAAGCCGTCAGTATAGAGGCTCTTCGAGCAGGCAAAAATATCCTAGATGATGTCACTCTAGGTGGCAGACCTGTCAAAGAAGCGACCGAAGAGCGCATTCGCGAAAGTAGTAAAAATCTTAAAAGAAAAGCTGACGTTGTTCTGGACAAATTTCTCTTGGGTGAGTCGAGTGCGAAAGAGGGGTAGGAATCAGAATATAAAAAGAAGAACGCTTACATCGAAACATTACTAAATTATGCTAAAAAGTCTCATTCAACGAGTGGATTGTGGTACGATGATACAGCAGGGAAAATGGACGATACCACAGGTGGTAATACAGGTCTCAGTCAGCGTGAAGCAATTATGATTGACAGGAAGATTAATTTACTCGGACATTTACATTGTGATGTTTTTAATCAAGACAAATTATTACTGGCTAGGAGAGTGTCACACCTCCGGATCACGGATTTTGCTCAAACTTCGGGATGAGTTTTCAGATGATAAAATATGGAAAAAGCTAAAGTTATAGTCATAAACACTCAATATTTCCCTAGTTACAGGCAGATGAAAAAAATCACTAAAAAAGTTACTAGATTTTTAAACGCATATAGCTATTTAACATTGATAGCTAGAAGCTCAAACCTTTTTTTAATTAAAGCTGAGCTTAAATCCTTTCGAAATAGTAGTTATAGCATGTAAAAATATTATTTTTTCCTAAAGTTATAGCGTAATAAAGATTGGATCTAATTTTAGCTTTTATTATTAATTAATATTTTTAAATAAAAATTCAGGTCCAATCTTTATTACGCTATAACTTTGGGAAAAAATAATATTTTTACATGCTATAACTACTATTTCGAAAGGATTTAAGCTCAGCTTTAATTTAAAAAAAGGTTTAAGCTTCTAGCTATCAATGCTAAAGAACTGTACACATTTAAAAATCTAGTAACTTTTTTAGTGATTTTTTTCAATTGCCTGTAACTAGGGAAATATTGAGTGTTTATGACTATAACTTTAGCTTTTTTCATATTTTATCATCTGAAAACTTATCCCGAAGTTTGAGCAAAATCCGTGATCCGGAGGTGTGACACTCCTAGTGAGTGGTGTTGAAGTTAAAGTAAGGCTTGTGCGTTCTCGTGATGAATTCTGTCTCATGGATCCCGCTGGTGCTTCCACAGTAGATATTACCTAGGCTACGCTTTTTGAGTATGATTAAATCCTTCACTTGTGCTAGCACACGAAAAATTATTGTCGCAGACTACTGCAAAATACTCACTGACACGTGAAGAAGTTAAGGCTGTTACGTTACATAATGGTGTGCATAAGGAAACAATCGATAATGTCATATTAGGTCAACTGCCAAAAAGAATTATACTTACAAAGAGAGTGCATTGCATTTGGGTCTCAGATTTTTTTCTAACTTTGGGATATTTTTTCTTACATAATATCATCAAAAAAGCCGCGTCCAGTCGGTCCAACGCTTGATTTTTTCCGAGTTATGAGCAGTTTTGTCTGTTTTGTTAAAAAATTTGCATTTGCTTTATAGTTTTACAGTTTTCAAACTACTCATTCTATAAGGTTTTTACTGGTTGCATATTAAAGTTGAGATTAAAACCTATCGATTAAAAAAAAACGTTCAAAAATCTCAAGTTGTTTACAAGTTATAAGGGAATGAAAATAGCGCAAATATTTAGTTGAATGTATGCATAGAAAATTAATGCTATATTTTAGTCTGAATTTCATTTTAATTTTCATCCCTTCATAACTATTGAACAACTTGAGATTTTTGGACACTTTTTTTTTAATCGATAGGTTTCAATCTCAACTTTAAAATGTAATAAGTAAAAATTTTATAGAATAAGTAGTTCGAAAACTGTAAAACTATAAAGCAGAAGCAAATTTTCTTTACAAAACAGACAAAACTGCTCAAAACTCGGAAAAAATCGAACGTTGGACCGAATGGACGCGGCTTTTTTCATGATTTTATGTAAGAAAAAATATCCCAAAGTGAGGAGAAAATCCGAGACCCAAATGCAATGCACTCTCCTTGTTAGTTTTGTTGAGAATAAAGCTTACGACGGCGATAAAAGTCTTAATCTGTTTGATTTCCAGAATTATAATATAAATTTTTTGTGTCTATACGTTGATGGAATGCAGGTGCCATCGAAACCCTTACAGCCAGATATAAAAAAAAGCAAATTGTACGTTGATGCTTATCATACACTTTTTTCTGGCACTAGTATTCACTTTATGAATTCAGGCAACTCGATTACCCGTAAAGACTGTTCGAGCGGTTACTGCCTATTCGCTTTTGATTTTACACCCGATTTATCGGCGAGTGATGGTAGTTATTGGAATTGAATAAGAAATGGTAATGTACGAATTGATATTAGATACGACGACCCGCTAGAGGGCTCTGTAAATTGTATAATTTATGCTGAATACGACAATTCGCTTGTAATTGGCCCGTCGAGACAGGTTGTGGTGGATTGTAGCGGTTAAGTAGTGGTGGCGGGGATATATTTTTTGCTATTTAAGTCGAGCAAAGCCATCTCTATTATCTCAGTCGGCGAGCAACTTTCAATGCGAACAGTATGGACGTGGTGATTGACGTGCAGTTTTTAAAGGATAACAAAAATCGTTTGATTTCAAAGGAGATGACTGTACTTGCTATTTATAAAAACTTTGTCACTCATTGGATTATGGCGCCTCTTTGTAATTTAAGACGCTTACCTAAAAATGCTTTGAGATAGAACAATTGGGTGACACTAAATCATCATGGTCTGGAGTGATACGAAGGTGATGTATCGATAAAAAGATTATACAGAAATTTGAATAATATTTGCATTAATTGTCGTACAATTTTCGTGCAAGGTCAAGAAAAGGTTGAACTAGTTTTCAAGCTCACCACCTGTAAGATTGAAAATTTAGAAAAAGAACAAGATTGTCCAGCTTTTAGAAATTTAAATTTCAGCAGTGTTCAGTGCATGCATCATCACTTAAGATCACCTTATTCAAATTACGCATGTGCACTAAATAACATTGCTGATCTGAAACATTTGCTACTGAAACTTAACCACAGCGTGAAATTGTTGATTTTAGAAAAATTTTTCGAAATTCTCTGCAATGAATTCAAAAGAGATTGTACGATATCTGATGAGGATCAAATTTCACGCAGTGGGTGTTTATCCAGCGGATCAGATTCCTCTGATGTTGGTGAAATCTTGTGTGTTTGTGCTAAATACGCAAAATTATAACCAGCATGGTGCGCAGTGGGTTGCCATGTACGTTGATAATTATGGTACAGTTGTGTGTTTTGATAGTCTTGGTAAGCCACCACAATTCCACAACATTTACAACGCAAAATTGCAAAATTTTAAAAAATTTTAATAGAATAATAAACGCTTACAAAGCGAATATTCCAACGTTTGTGATCATTATTGTATCATGTTTCTGTATTATATGTCTAACAGATAGGGTTTAAAAAAATTCTTGGAACATTTCTCGCAGAATTTGCAAAAAAATTATACTATAGTCAAGAATTTTGTAGAAAAACTTGTTGTGCGTAATTTGATACTTGACTGTCTCTGATTGGTTTCACGCTACCTTTCTACGATATTCCCACCAATTTTTCACAGTATAAAAGAAGTGGCATCCACTAGGTTTAGCTACAGTTGTGCATGATCGACGGTGACAGCAGTATTAAGCAACAAAGCTAATCAAGATGGCTAGTCAAAAGAGAAGCCTGGAGCAATCCTTTGGTAACAACTTGTAATATTTAATAAAACTGAATAGCAAGAAAAATTATTGGCAGCAGCTTTTACCGATGGTCTACGGACTAAATAGCTCTTTTGGGGAAAATTATCCAGGTAGGCCTGGAAAATATAGGAGAAGAATAAATGGAGTTTGTTCCTGTGGTGCGCTTCTGCGGATCCAATTTTCAAGGTCTACCTTTGACAGTCGACTGTTGGGAGGCGTTGAAGCAAGAGTTTGATAAAATTGACGAATTTTTCACTTGTTATAATGAGGAAGCTATGTTAGATCAACGACTTTCTATACCTGGATACACTATCCACTTCATGATTAGTTTTAACGAGAGAGCTTTTGAATTGGTACCCAATGATGCTCAACCCAAAGCAGAAGAGAGTGGTGGACCACCAAAAAAACATGGCGAATATAGTCGATCGTTAGTATTTAAACGTGTAACATTTGAACGTCTAAAAGAGATATCGATATGTATAGATTATAGAATTCAATATTTGAATATTGTTGCAAAATCTGTTGATCATATATTACAAGAAATGGTGATTTCTATGAAAAATGTATTAGGACGAAAACAAGAATCTCAATATGTATACTATTATCTTAGCGATATAAAAAGTACAATATCTAGTATAAATGATAATTTTGTAAATGATCTCAATGAATCATTAAAAAATAAAAATCTTATTTTAGGAAAACAAGACTTATTTATAATCATACATGAATTCATTATTTATCATGTGTACACAGTAATGAGATGTATGAATGCTACGTTGTAATGTATGTTTTATTTATTATTAATAAATGTTTTTGAACTTTAAAGCATGAGTATTTCAATCACCCTGACTATTACCAACTCCTCATCCTTCATACACACAATAATTTATATGTAAATTTTATATTTTTCGATTCAATATAAAAATTTATAAGAATTAAAAAATTTTAAATCTTATAAATTCATATTTTGTAATTCAATATAAGGTTTTATTATTTCGATAATTAAAAAGGATTATATTACGAAATTTTAAATTGATAATTTTGAAATATCAATTAAAATATCTTACATCCCCACTCTAAATTCTGTACGAGGGAGTAAGTGACCCTCCAGTTCATTCTCACTCCAAATTTCTAGGAGCGAGTGAGTGACCCTCCAGTTGTTCGGGTACCATGCATAATAAACCCCTACTTCGCCTTCTTAAAGATCATTGACCTAGTGGTCAGTATCCTATGGGGTGGTAGAGTGGGGGTTCGTTTTGACGGTTTATGGTGCCTTAATAACTACTTATGGTTTACGAGTATATGGGCTTAGGGTTCATGACCTTTGGGCTTATGGGCTTAGGGTTCATGAGCTTTGGGCTTATGGGTTTAGGGTTTATGATTTTAGAGGTTATGGATTTAGCGTTCATGGGTTTTGGGTTTATGGTTTATGGGTATAGGGTTGATGGGTTTTAGGTCTACAGTTTTAGATATATAAATTTAAGATTCAAAATTTAAGAATTTTCGAGTTTATGGGTTAGAGGATTTAAATATATAAGTTTATGTTTAAGGAATTATAAGATTTCGAGCTCAAGGGCTTAGGGTTAATAAGTTTCATGACTTAAGGGATTTAGTTTTATGTTTTTCGTTAAAATATTTCACAAAACATTCTGATTTTTTTTGCAATACTTGCAAAAATAGTAGTCTAAGCGCCCAGAGGGTTTTGTATAAAGTTAGAGGTCCCACTAAGCAAGTAGGTGATTTATAAGTATTTTGAGCCGCTGTATCCGAATTCCCAACGTGCTTTCCGCGAAAATAGTCGAATAATTTGCTATCAACAAATTAATTGTCTAGATCGCTATAGTTTATGAACTACAATGGATGCAGTAATTTTCTCTGCGAAAACTTGTTCTTTAGTAAAGAAACAAGAGAAATCGTTTCTGTTGCATGTTGATTCAATAATTAGAACCAGAAATATGACAAATATATTGCAAAAAAACATAGAGACGTAGCGCAAGCGTGGGACGCCCTGGTGAAAAATCTTATAGCTCGACTACTAATTAATATTTTTTGAAGTTTAACATGTGTTTAGAAAATTTTAGAATCTCAGCTTTAATGATGAATTGTTATATATTACTTTAAAATGTTGATAAATAAGCTAGAATAATTTGAAGCAGAAAAAATTTTCAATTTTTCAGAATTTCGTTTGTTTATAACGAAATAATGTAGGTTAGCGAACGAAATATTTCTATATTTTTCATATAAAATGATAGGAAATTCTATCTACTTTAAGAAAGTGTCCTGTTTTTTAAATTTAAGTAAGTAGAACCTGAGATATCGCCAATTTGAGCTGTAGCGCCAACTTCTTGCAATACGACATATACGTGCAATACGGCGATAGCTTTCCCAATTAAAAATTCTTTTATTATATGGTAAGTAATCTTATTTATTTAAAACCCTGAATATACTTTATTTAAATGTATTGAACATCATTAATATTATGGCTAAGCATGTACAATACAGTCAAAAATAATTTTTTACCACACCACGCGTAAAGTGCATTCTGTACTTCCTCTAAACTTAGCCTATAATACATCGAGTACGCCCTATTAATTTTCAGGTTTGAGCCCATCCACGTATACTTTTTTTCAGGTTCTCAAGAGCAAAGACGCTGGCAGCGCCGAAATACGATATGTAAATAAATGGAGTGGCTAGAATCGGAACTTCGATTTATATAACTCTCATAGCCGCGCTAGTCGTTATTTCTAATACGGATTTCATGTCCGAGTTAACCAGCTGACTTACGTGTTTCGAGTCAATTCGAGTTCGTTCAGTTTTGTTAGAATATTAGGCCTTACACTTAAAAGGATACAAGATACAAAAATAACATTAGTTAGTATATTTACACATAAAAAATACAAGAGACAATGTACCGACGCATTGGCCGAGTGATTCGGCACGCGCCAGGCGATCTGCAAAGTTAGGCAGCACTGGCCGCGATTAGTACTTGGATGGGTGACCACTCCAAGGAACGCTGCGCGTCGAATCTGGACTGGCTTTATGTGACGATCGCTTGGGTACGCTGGCCACATGACAATGTGAGCTGGAGGTGTGGCAGATACGGTGTAGATATCCTGATACAAGGATGCCTAATACCGAATCTGCTATATACACCAACCCATTCCGGAGAGGGTTTTTCCAAGTTTTATCCCACTGGGTTTACCTATGGGTTTTCCCCTCTTCACGGGCATTACCCCGGGCGAATGCGGAATGGAACGGGGTAAAATGGGACGGATAAAAACAAAATTGGAAGTATAAATAAAGGTGCGGGGTAATACTTTAAGATCGTAAAGACGAATGTGGAAGCCACCAAAATTTTTAAAATTTACAAGAGACAATGTATTTGTTTTTCATATATATATAGATATGCTAATCAATGTAATTTTTGTATCTTATCTCTTGTATTTTTTTTAGTGTAACAGCCCTATCGCGCTTATGCAAGTTTTGTTTGTCGATATTTGTGCGTTTAAGGAATTATCATTTGCGGAGTGTTGTGAATTAATATTAGTGCGCGATAATAAATTATTACTTCGACTTACTGCCTGATGTGGTGAAAAGTCGTATATACACCTGGAGAGTGCAGTAAGCAAAGCAAGCTCTATGTGGCCCTCGCTACGCTCTGGCGTGAACTAACACACAGAGCGTGGCTTGCTTACTGTGCTCCCTAGGTGAATAATATACCATTATAAGAAAAGAATGAGATTACTTATATTATGATAAAAGAATTTTTGATAAGGAAAGCAATCGCCATATTGCACGCATATATCGTATTGCAAGGAGTTGGCGCTTCAGCTTAAATTGGCAATATCTCAGGTTCTACTTACTTAAATTTAAAAAACTGGACACTTTCTTAAAGTAGATAAAATTTCCTATCATTTTATATGAAAAATATAAAAATATTTCGTTTGCTAACCTACAATATTTCGTTATAAACAAACGAAATTCTGAAAAATTGAAAATTTTTTCTGCTTCAAATTATTCTAGCTTATTTATCAACATTTTAAAGTAATATATAACAATTCATCATTAAAGCTGAGATTCTAAAATTTTCTAAACACATGTTAAACTTCAAAAAATATTAATTAGTAGTCGAGCTATAAGGTTTTTCACCAGGGCGTCCCACGCTTGCGCTACGTCTCTATGTTTTTTTGCAATATATTTGCCATATTTCTGATTCTAATTATCGAATCAACATGCAACAAAAACGATTTTTTTTTGTTTTTTTATTAAAGAACAAGTTTTTGCAGAGAAAGTTACTGCATCTATTGTAGTTTATAAACTATAGCGATCTAGACACTTAATTTGTTGATAGCAAATTACTCAACTACTTGCGCGGGAAGCAAGCCAGCGTTACCAGACCAGCTCAAGCACGCTCCGCCACCTATTATCGATAAAATCGCATAAAACCGCCAATTCAAATTTAATAATTCGCACAAAAATCGCCATTTCAATAGAGTGTACAAATTTGAACTATAAACCCCAAAATTAAGAACGGAAAAATTAGAAAAAAATTTGTTTTAATAAAATGTATTTAAATAATTAAACTCATGAATAAAAAATATGCGACGACGGAGAAAATGAGGGCTTATGCTAATTTTATATCGTTTTATAATATGTGTATGATATTGTTAACATATTAAGTGCTTTATTATAATTATTATTATTATTATTAGCAACTGAACCAGAGCTTGTTAATAAAAAAATATATAAATAAATATAAAATTAACTAATTAATGAATTCAACAAAAATATATTTAAATAATAATATTTGTTGTATTATTTTATAATAAAATATTTGTGTTTTCAAATAAAGTTACATTACATATTTTCATTTATAGATATACAAGGACAATCTAATTCTTGTAATACATCTTGATACGCAATATAATCATCTCGTTCAACAATGGCTTCAGATAATTCATTTTCGTATTTGTCTGGATACATTTCTCTTGAATTAAAATCATTCAGCATACTTTGCGTTGGAATGAAATTCTGGCAACACATTTTCAGAGCATAAAAATGTACTTTTATTCTGAGTAAAGAATCCAATAACTGAATGCACATCCTATTCCGAAATTTAGTACAAATACTGCTCATAACTGAAAATTCACGCTCAACAACTGCATTGCTCGATGGCAAGCTTAATAGAGTAAGAGCAAATAATGCTAATTCACGAAAAACGAAGTTGCCTGCTGCATTTGTAAAATTGTAAAGTTCTGACCAAAATTGATGCGCATCAGAAACTTTATTTTTTCCCAAAATTTCAAGCCAGTTAATGTTCAGTATCTTATTATACTGATTTTCAAGTAGGCCTAACTCTTTTCTTTCAACAAACACGTCAAGGAATGGCAAATCAGGAAAATTCAAGCGATTAATGCTTAAACAAACAATAGGTGCAAGAGCTTTTAATTTTTGAAAATATTTTAAATTATCTGGTAATCGCTTTGCCAACTCAATGCATAGTTTCTTGCAATAGGCAAATGCTCTGTTTTCAACCTCAGTTTTTATTTCAAATGATATTTTATTCTGAAACTCAAGCAGTGCTAATTTATACTGAATTCCAAAATCTGATTGGTCTGGCTTAAGGTATGCTGCTTCCTCTTGTAATGTCTGAATGAGTTTTTCACAATTGTTAGATAACTTCTCCTCTTTGATAATTTTTTTTGCTATTAAAAAAATTAGATTGGCTAAATCGTCGTAAGCAGAGCCTGCGTCGACCGAATCTTTTTGGAAGGCCAAGTTCACTTCGTTAATTTCTGTCAAGATGGGGGTGAGAATTTTTAAATACAAATATGTCGTAGTATCTTCTAACCATGAACTTAAAATTCTCGCCGTGGCACACTTTTTTCGGCATCTTTCGTAGTCGCTACAATACTGAAATGCGTTTTGATTTCCAAGTAATTATCATCAATTACTTTGACTGCTTTTGTTCGAACAAGCCACCGTGTATCTGAGAGCTTTACAAATGCATGCATAGTCTTATCGTTTTCGAGTCCTGTATTAAGAGTTTGCCACAGAAGTTCGTAGTCGTTCATTCGTTTTGGACTATTTGCAAACCAATTATATGTCTCCCGAATAACAAACTCAACAGATGCCGGAAATTCATCGGCTGCTGTGGATGCTGCTAAATGCAAACTATGACACACGCATTTTACTAATTGAAGCATCAGACTTTCCGATTTGAGCAGAGTATATAGAGAATGATTTTTCCCTGATATATTAGAGCCTCCATCTGTGCCTAGTCCACTTAAATTTTTTACAGGCAAACCAATTTTAGATAAGAAGTCCGTAACAAGTGTATATAAGGTGTTAGCATCTGCTTTATGGACTTGAAGAAGCCCTAAATGATCTGTGATAATTTTACTATGTTTTGCACTATAATATTTTATGCATAAACATAAATATTTATTTTTGAAACTTGTAGATTCGTCGACGATTAGCGAGTAGCGCATTTGTCCAACATCACCTACCAAGTCACGTAACATATTAGGTGCTATTATTCGTTTTAGTATAATGCTGCATTTTTCTCTATGTAACTTCAAATCTTTCATTCCTATATTCTTTAAAATTTCGCATAAATGATCGACGCTCAAAATACTACTGTGGCAACCTACGTAAGCAGCAATAATCATATCACGAATTTTACTGTCTTTCTTAGAAAGAGAATCAGAAAAAATTTGCGTGACTTTTTTTTGCTTAACATTGATAATTTGCATTTTAGACACGTGAGTAGGAAGAACAGCGTGTCCCTTCAAATCGGCGGCGTGAGCTCGATAATCTTTGCCGCACACTAAACAATGTACTTGCTTCTCCATATCTTTACTTTTCATAAGCCAGCCTACAAAAATTATTCATATTTGAGTATGAATTCTAGCATAAAACGAATGCTTAGAAATTTTCTATTAAAAAATTGGTTATAAATATATTATTTCACTCATTGCCTACTTTCTGATTTCAATTCACAACATAAATTAAAATTTAGTAGATATTTTATATAAAGAAAAAATATAATTATTATCCTTACCTTGAGCCCATTTTTCTTTTTCCCAAGAAGAATTATATTGGTAAACTCTAGGCGTTGGCGGTTTTGTGTATGGTTTCGCAGAGTCTTTCGTCGCATTTTTTGATTTTGACTTGGACATCTTTATTAATCCAGAAGTTTGATTGGAAAAACAAATTTTTATAATCTCGCGGCTAATGTCACCAATCTCGTAAATTAAAGCTTTCACAATGTGCTGAATATCTACTTACTCTACAACAGGTTACCTCGAATAAGATTATGTAAAAATATTACGCTGTCGTAGCTTGTACTTCCTTTGTGTGAGAGAGAGAGAACAAAACAATTCAGGAGTGTTCAAAATTTCATGCTATGTCGTCAGTGTAGGTTACTGAACTATCGGCCGAGGTTATTTGACTACTACTATCCGAACTTTATAGAACGTGAGAAACTCTAATGATGTTATATATTACGTTACGTATTAAACGTTTTAAAATTTTTCTGTTCGACTTCTACTGACTTTATGATCTATGGCTGTAATGGACTCATTTACGCATGTTCTTTTTCTGCCATAGATAATGAAGTTAATAGACGTTAGAAAATAAAATTTGCAAGCATACAAAAAAAAAACAAGCGTAATAAATCATTCCTAGAATAATTGTTCAAAAATCGCTGTAAGTGATTGAAAAATCGCCAGAAAATCGCCAATCGCCAAACTGAAAAAATTTTCGCCTAACAAGAGTAAAAAATCGCACATTTGGCAAAAAATCGCCGGGTCTGGTAACGCTGAAGCAAGCTGGAAATTTGGATACAGTGGCTCAAAATACTTATAAATCACCTACTTGCTTAATGGGACCTCTAACTTAATACGAAACGCTCTGGGCGCCTAGACTATAGCAAAATACCAACTTTGAGAGATTATATTTCAAAATCAGGTTGTCGTACAGAACTTTGGAGGACGCATTTGGATTTAGCATCAATAAAACTTAAAAAAAATTGGTATTGGAACTTAACGTGATACTCTAGATCTTTGTAGTAAGCAATAATATCCTATTTTTACAAAAATGTCCAAGTTAAGCCTTCATTTTTAAAAAGTACAGTGAATATTCATTAGTTTTAACCTTCAACAAGATGCATTAAAATATCTCAAGCCTAGCCAAAGTTCTTTGATTTTGAAAAAAAAAATCTGTAAAAGGGCCACGTACTGCTTGCAAAAATCACGCTTACTCTAGCACGGCGGAAAGTCCATTTTATAAAAAACTAATTGTGTAAAAAAAAAGCTAAAAGAGGCCGCTGAATAAACAACAAAAAGAAAAGTATGAGCACTAAGAAAATCACAGCACTAGAACGCGTACGTGATCGCCTAATACGCATGCTACGATGTTAAATAAATTATCTTATTCTAATTAGCACTCAGAGAAATTTCACACACCAAAAAAAAAGATTTCGTTATACATAAAAAGAAAAAATATAAGAAATACTTCACGCACTCACTCAATAAATTGAAGGTAACGGTGGCTTATATGCTGTCTGTTTGTTTTTAAGCTAAAGTAAATGATTTCAAATTGTGAGTGTTTCGCGCTGTATGTGAGGGAGCTAAAAACTAAAACGACGTGACTGGCTTAACTATATAGTAATTACAAAAAAAATTACAAATTTCAAATACTAATGTTCTTAATATCTATAAAAGAAAGCACTCTTACATTATATAACATTTATACTAAAAAAAAATCTTCAATTAATTTTATATTTATACAAAAAAAATAATATTGAGAATGAGATTATTCTTTTATATGAAAGAAATTTACTGGAAGATGACGCTCTGGTGCTATGTCGATGCATGTTACGATTTTATGGTTATTATTTTGCAACAATTTATCATAACAAAAAAAGCTATTTATCGATAGGAAGAAAAAAAATTTTAAATTGAATGAAATAAGCTAAGATCATATTCTTTGCTATATGATAATTATGAAGTAACGTATTAAAACAAAGCACACTTAAAATTTAGCACTTGAACTTTGTTTAAAAAAAATATAAATAGCTAGCAATTTTAGTGAGCTGTATAATGATTATGAACGAGTAAATGATATTTTAGCAAAACTTAGTAAACATACAAGAAAAAATTTTAGCAAAAAGAATTAATGATGTGATTAGCTGAATGGGTTGTGGGTTTGATTGATAAGGATTTTTCATAACTAGCTGTTATGAGATTAATCTGTAAGGACATCAAAGCTGGTATTCTGGGTAAGGGGTTTTGCTAAATAAAGGATGTGGGTCGATAGGTCGCTTTTTCGCTCGTTGCTGCAGAGATGTCCTTTGAATTGCTAGAATGTAGAAGACTATAGGACTAGTTGTTAGTATGTCTATTACTATTAATGGTGCTACAGTAATTACTTTTTGATCAGTAACGTGTTATTTTATTAACGTCTCTAGATACTTTAGTGCTTTGCTCTGTTTGCTCGGTATGCTCATCTGTCATTTGGTTGGAGAGATTGACAATCTTCTTAACTCACTCTTCATCACTTTGATTCGCTATTTTATTATAGCTACTTAATTGCTCGTTATTTTTACCTTCTAGATTGCTCTTGTTTTCTTGTGCTCGCTTGCTGCTTTTATTTTTTAATTTGCTCTGCTTTGCTCTTGCTAGTTTGCTCTTTTTATTTTCTAACTTGCTCTGCTTCGCTTGCTCGCTCTAGGCTTTTAGGCTGCTGGTTTCGACTCGCTTATTTGTGGCATCTACGCTGCTGCCTTCAGTTCACTCATTTTTGGCTTTTCTGCTGCTACAGTCCTATGCTCATTTTTCTCAGCTGATAACTGATCATAGTTTTTGGTTGCTCTTAGGCTGTTTGCGTTTGAAGTTTGAAGTAATTTTTGCTCTGCTCTTTTCTTATGTTTACTTGAACATGCAGATTTACCTGCCGGTTAAGTCCAACTTGCTCTGTAAGAGGGAACAGCAACTCTTAATGTCCCCTTCCTTGCTCGTTTTCCGATTGCGCACATCACATGTAGTCCTTCATAAGAACATCGATTTGTCCACAGCAATAGCACCTCATCGGCTGAGAACATTCACGCAGCCAGTGTCCCAGCTTTTCACATCTAAAGCACGGCTCTACGTTCTTTCGCCAAAAATTTTTCAATATAGGGGATGGGTTTTCATTTGGTTGGGTTTCACCTTGGCTTTTGCTCGGCATTTGGGATTCATTATCAGGATAACAGGGTTCTAGGTTCTTGAAAGCGGGTTCTGGCTGACTTCTGCTATTTTCCTTCTGTGCATGCAGACTCTTGATTGAAGTGTTAGCTGAACGGGTTGTTAAAAGGTAATTACTGTTGACTGAAACTAACACTGGCGTCGGGTCGAGCTGCTGTAGATCATCTTCAAAATCATAGGGACGAATAAAAAAAGTCTTATTTAATCTAGGAAACTTTACGCCAGTGCAAGCTGTAATAGAGAATAGGGAATTATCAGGGGTTGGAAGGGATCGATATATGG
The DNA here is from genome assembly GCA_017163975.1 of Anastatus disparis. Taxonomy (NCBI): domain Eukaryota; kingdom Metazoa; phylum Arthropoda; class Insecta; order Hymenoptera; family Eupelmidae; genus Anastatus; species Anastatus disparis. The sequence goes on along the minus strand of JAFFSR010000025.1, from coordinate 1,556,892 downwards.
TTCTGTGAAGCTGTAGGCTTGGTTTCTGTGGATTGTCTGCAGATAGCTAGGATCAAGGTCTTGATAAGCTCTTATCTGTTCTCCACGGTATGTCGTAGTACTATTTGTAGAGATAGTATCACATAAGAGTCAGTCGGAACCATTTGCCGCTTGGTGGCGCTGCAGGTGAGAGAATAATATAAAATATTTTTTACACGCGGATTTACAATTCATTAAGACAATAATATACTTCTCATGCTGTCAATAACTCTTGCCATATATATGTAGAATAATTATTGATGCTAATCTTGTTTGAAAAGTCTAAACTATTTTTGTAAAGCGAAAAATGTTGCGCGTAATAGCAAGCTTGGTCTGGCTAAGAGGTCGCTACTTTTACTTCTGCAGTACCTTTCTTCAGAGACTTTGCTAAAGCACTACTCTTCTGTTGCTAGTGGCTGCCCTTCGTTGACTCAGAGAGACATCGATGAGATATTGAGCATACCCCTGTTAGGCCATCGGCCAATTTTTGATTTTCACATGGTTGATGCCAACAAAATTAATGGCTTCATAGTTTCTGCTTCTTCTAAGTCTTCAGGGTGTGATGGTATTTCTGTAAATATGCCTAAGATTGCTACACCCTCTATTCTTGAACCATTGAGCTTGTGAATAGCTCCCTCGCCTTTTCTTGCTTTCCAAAAATTGGAAAAGAGCTTTTATATTACCATTGGCAAAATCAAAATCTATTTCTTAACCAGATCAAACCCGACCTATTGCTAGACTTTGCAAGATTTCCAAAGTTCTTGAAAAGGTTGTTCACGAGCAGCTTTCACGGTTTCTTGAGACAAATAATTTATTGAACAAGCACCAGTCTGGCTTCAGACCGGGGCACAATACCCAGACAGCTCTTCTCAATATTTTGAAAGATGTTAGGCTGGTCATTGATAGGAGAAGGGTCACTGCTCTTCTTTTGTTTGACTTCTCCAAGGCTTTTGATATGGTACCTCATAGACGGCTTCTCCTTGAACTCCGTGGTTTCAACTGTTCTGACGGTGTAATGAAGTGGTTCGCCTCCTATATTCGAGGTAGATCGCAGTCTATAGAGGAGCTGGATCGTGATGCTACGCAATTCTGGATGAGTATCAATTCTGGTGTTCCACAGGGTAGTGTCTTAGGCCCACTGTTATTTTCTATATATTAATGATCTGCCTGAAGTTTTGAAGTATTCAAAGTACATGTTGTACGCGGAAGATCTACAAATTTATCGTTCGTTTTTTGCTTGTGACACAGAGGAGGAAATTTCCGTTATCAATTGTGATGTTGAGGCCATTGTCAAATGAGCATCAGTCAATGGTCTCAAACTTAATACCCTTAAAACTCAAGTTGTCATTCTCGGTAGTGAGCAGTTCATCTCTAGGCTTAATGCATCTCAAGCGTCACCCATCGTAGTGAGGGAACAGCCTATTCCTTTCTCTAAAAAAGTTAAAAGCCTGGGCTTATGGTTGAATCAGACTCTTAATTGGGAGAGGCAAGTGAATGCTATTGTTGGTAGAGTACATGGAGTGTTTCATTCGTTAAGGTTTTATAGGCGCTTGCTTTCGAAGAAGCTCAGGAAGAGCCTTGTTGAATCCCTAATTTTTCCCCACTTTTATGCCTGTGTGAGGTTCGTTTATGGTAATATAGCTTTTCGGACGTGTGACTCCCGATAGGCTTGACCTCGGCTGGCTCTCAGTCCTATCAAGGAGAAAGTATTTCACTATTTCGTTGGCATATTCTTTCATTTCTGGTCGCAGTTCGACTTTCTTGGCAAATCGGTTCGTCAGAGTTGAAACTGGTTATGACATACGTTCTTCTATACGTAGGCCGCCTAGAGTTCTCCTCTGTCCACCTGTTCGCACGAGTGCCTTGCAGAACTCATTTACACATCTTGCTTCAAATTTCATTTGAGCTAGGTTCTGCGGCTATAACTCCAATATCTTTTGAGGTGGGTTCTATTAGGGCGGTTAAAAAGCACGCGTTCGACTGGTTAATCGGTGGAGAGCGCGGGGATTAGCATAGGGAAGCAGCTGCTCTAGACTGAGCCCTAGTTGCTATGAGATCACCAGCCAGTGTATGCAATTAAACTTAATTTTACTAAAATTAATTTTTGTTAAATCTTAAATTTTACTTAAGTTATTCTTAATTATTATAAAAATATTTATAAAAAAAAAATATTTTTATATCATGTAATGATAATTTTTCGAATGAGGTAATTTGATATATTTTAAAAATTAATATGTTTCTCTCAATAAAAATATTATTGCTTTAATGAAATGAATTTAAATATATCTAATTGTTAGCAATTTTTATATAAATGACGATTCATTGAAATACAAACATGTGTACAAATGAAAATGTAATTAAGGTTAAATGTATGTTATTTATAAAAAATTGTTAACAAGTTACTTTTTAAATAATATATTTTCATGAAAACTAATTTAAATACTTTATTCTCTGAATGACAAATGAATAAAATTTTAATTCAATAAATTAAGCTATACAATTATAAATCTATAATATTTATATAACTTTTCATCAAATGAAATTATTTTTTTAATATATATATATATTTGGAAAATAATTATTACAATAGATTGTAGTTAAATAAAAATGTTTATTTTAATAATTATAGCGTTGAAATTTATTTTGATGAAAATGTTATTTGATTGCCATTTACAGTTTTATTTTAACTATAGTTAAAAAGTTACTTGTCATCAATGAAAAATATTTGAATTTTTTAATTAAGAGCAGCCCGGATTCGCTGTCCTTGTCTAATTGGCATTTTTGTTATTTACTCAAGTATTAACCTTTTAAGGACGGGACTGGTCGATATATCGACCACCAATTTTATCAGGCACTCCACGTGATATATTTTTTCATTCTATGCACAAATATTGTTTAAAAAAAAAGTCGAATTTCAACGTCAAAATCCCCGTCCTTAAAAGGTTAATCAGTGTATCTGCAAATTGAAGGTTAAGCGCAATAGATATTATTATTACAAATATTTATGCACAAGAAAAAAAAAATCTATCGCTTTGTTTTTGAGAAAAGTAAGGAACGCGAAAATATTATAAACATAATCTTTTACTTCGGCGTTCCTTACTTTTCTCAAAAACAAATCGGTAGATTTTTTTTCTTGTGCATAGATATTCATAATAATAATATCTATTGCGATCAACCTTTATTCTGAAGATAGACCGATTAATACTTGAGTAAATAACAAACAACTCAATTGTTACTCGGTCGGGATCAGGTTCTACTCCGGCCTGCTGTTAATAATCTATAAATATCAAGTATTTTCTAAAAATTTTAATATTTATGATATGCAAACCTTACTTATGATACATACACTTCGTAATATTTGTATCTCATTAAAACTTTTATATTAGATGCAAAAAGGATTGTTAAGTAATTGCAAATAGTTATTTTATTATTCTGAAATATTCAAATTTAAAATTAACCAAAATTTTGTATTTTAATCTTATGATTTCTTTTATTTGAATTTCATATTTTATATATATAAAATACATTTGTAAAGATATTTTTATTAGAAATGAACACAAAATTTTTTTTAAAGCATGTTTCACGTAAAAATTAATTTCATGATTCAAATTCATGGTCATATATTAAGGTCTGAAAATTATAGTTGTTACTCAGTTCTTAGTTTTCAGTTTATTTATATAAAATATCGTACTATCTTTGTTTTTTTTATAAAAGTAGAGTAAGAAATAGTCACTTGATGGAATAACTTATACGCTTTTTTACTTTAAACACACGTGTACATATATTTTTATTTCATGTATAATCGAATTATTTTTTTAAATTTCATTCAGTATTCAAAATTAACTCAATTCACTGTGCCCCATACATCACTCGGTTAGATTTTCATTTATTTTATTAAAATGTATAAATTAGCCAATTTTCAAAGTGAAAAAGTATTGCCTCAACTTCTGAATTTTTATATTGTAGTTATTTATTTTATTAAAATGTATAAATGAGCCAATTTTTAAGTGCAGAAGTATTGCCTTGAGTGCTGAATTTTTATATTGCAGTTATGACTATATTAAGTTTTTATATTTTTATAAAAAAGTATTAAATAAATTTGAATTAACGAAAAAATTGTTTAAATAAAAATCATATCATCATGATACGTTTAAAATTAGTTTACTGAATTCCATTTGAATCAATAAAAAATCTTATATAAATCATTATTTTAAAAACACGTTTTAATCATTAACCATGAAATAATCAAAAGCTGTATGCTGTATTCGATTTTATTGAAATTGACAACTGTGCAATTACATTAATTTTGGATTAAGAACTGAGTGCTGAGTGTTAAGTATTGACTATAAATTCGAGCCTAAAAGATACTGGATCTCTCTATCTTTTTCTAACTATGAAAATAAATGATGGCATAGTTCTAATTTATACATATATATTTTCATTTAATATTTTCATTCCGTCAACTAAATTCATGATTCATGAAAAAAAATATATGCATAATTGATTCCATTTAAGCTATAGGAGATGATTTCAGTAAACATTGGATAACAAAATTTAAAACGTTTGACGAGTTACGTATAACGTGTAATATTATTGGAGAAGAACTCTTAAGGCAGGAATACATAGACTGAACTCAAATAATTGCTTAAGTTAAATCTATAAATTCTAGCCTAAAGCTCGAATTTATAGTCGACACTCAAGACTTACACAAAGAAAAATGTTCTATTAAATTTTAGTAAACTGTATAGGAAAAATAATTACTATATCGAATAGCAAAATTTGCTATATAAGTTTGTCCCTCCTTTCCTATACAGTATACCAAAATTTAATAGGATATTTCTCTCCGTGTAGCACTCAGAACTCAATCTTCAGATCTAAAAGTTTCATTATTCCGTGTTCCCTACAAACGAAGACCTGCTTTATAGGAAACACGTAACAATGAAACTTTGAAATCTGAGTGCTAAATGTTGAGTGTCAACTGTGAATTCGAGCCCAATTTATTTGTGTGATAAACAGTCAAAAAGGTTACAACTTCTACCCAAATAATGATATTTGAGATTCAAATAATACTCAATACTCAAATTATGTTTTTGAAAACAAACTTTATAGACGAATATCAATTATCATCTTATGAATTGTGAAGATTGTGGAGTTCCAATCTTAGGCTCGAATTTATGGTTGACACTCAACACTCAGCGCTCAGATCTCATAGTTTCATTGTTTCATGTTCCCTATAAATATGTCATATAAAAACATATAGTCTTATAACTTATAACTTACGACTCATAACTTTTTAAATGAACATAAAAATAAATACTTTGAAATTTAAAAAATAAAAAGTGTTTCTTATAAATGTCACTAAAAAACCGAGCAACGTTAAAATTAGTCATTTATACATAATAAAACAATAAAAGAAAATTCAACCAAGCGACATTAGGAGCGAGAAACTTTAATATAATTAATAGCTAACGTAAAATCCATTGAACTATATAACAATTTTTAACAGTTGATAAATATAATGTAAATCATATAATATTTATATATATATATATATATATATATATATATATAAATTTTAAATTACTAAGAATTAATTTAAAACTCAAAAGTAACTATTTTAAAACAGAATATGGAAGATAAACATGTATCGTTTTATTCCTTAAATATTACGAATTAGAATATTAATTATTAGTAATTTAAAAGTGTTATATATTATATAAATCATTCCATATTTAATAATTTTTAATTTTAGTAACAGGAAAAGCCGCATGAAAAAAAATTAACAGTCACATTTTGTGCGAAATATTGCCCTTGAATCAAGTAGGTGAAATATCAGTCTTAGTACAAAAAAAAAGACACTAAGCATCGCAAATTTTTGCTCTTGCTTCATAATATAAAAGTACCAACATTAGTCCCTAAAATTCAAGCTATAGTACTAGTTGAAATTATAGCGTCACTTTTTTTACAAATACCTTAGTACATAAATTAGATATGCTAGATTTAGAACCTATTTTAACAATACTTTTCTTTCTCCGTGCAGTTGTTAGTTCTAGTAAACGTCAAATACTGTTTACGATTATTTCATGGCCCGTGATTACAAGACGTGATTAAAAAGAATGAATTTCTATCATATTTTTTCATTAATTCAAATGCAATGTAGTAGAACAAATTCTTAATTCATCATGATATCATTTGTATTTAAACAATTTTTATGCATATTATAACTATAATTAATCTTTTTTATAAAAATATAAAAATTTAATTTAGTACAAAACTACAATATCAAAATTCATAAGTTGCAATTCTTTTTCATTTTAAAATTGGCTAATTTATACATAATAATATAATATATGAAAATTCAACCGAGCGACGTTAGGAGTGAGGTATTTTTTGCTAGTAATATAATTATTATAGAGTGAAAAAGAATTTTTTCAATTTATTTAAATATCCCCGCGTGGACTGCGCTACATTGCTAGGCAGCCGAAGAAAGTTAAAATTAAAAAAAAAATATTAAAGCTGAAATGTTGGTTTTACTCGCAATGGCATAGCCTCGACTAATCGCGTATGCTAAACACGTGAGTAGTAGTTGGGGGTTTCATGTTGCGATAAATAATGAGTTATAAATAATTATTCATTGTTTCAAAACGTTTTGATAATGTGAATATTTGATAGTTTATATGTTGTTTTATCATATAAATCTATTTTCATCGAATTCGCGTATATTAAAATATATATTGTATCACTTTACATCACGCATAACCTTAAATTAGTAGTAGTTGGGACATTGACCATATGTATTTTTTTTTTTAAAGTTAATGTATAGAGGTTGTCCTCTATAGATTAACTTTCAAGTATGATGATATCAGACTGAGTCTAACCTGAAACCGTTTTACGCATTTCTCTAGGCTAAAAATCTTTGACACACCATACTGACAATTTTTTCCATAGATTAACGATCAGTGACCTCTGTGTCCATCAATCCACCGATACGCACTAGGAGAGTGTCATGTCTCCGGAACATGAATTTTGATGAAACTTCTCTGGTAAGTTTCATGTACCAAATAATGAAAAAATCTAGAGTTTTAGGCATAAATACTCAACTGGTCAGCAGATATAAACAAATTTGATTTTTGAAGAATTTTCTATTTTTTATGCAAAAAAAATATTTTTCTGTTCTATTTCCTTCGACTATTATCTAAAACATAATAAATTAGGGTTTTTAATGTTAGTACAAATATATAAAATATAAAATTAAATAATATTAATTAGATTAAACTTCCATTTCATTTGATTTCATTTCAAATTTTATCGTATTTTTAAAGATATTGCATTTTTCTATAAAATACAAAAGCAACTGCATTAATTAAATTAATTTTTTATTGAAAACATTAAGTCTTGAGCTCCTTCATATTATTCTAAATCTAACAAATATAAAATAATAAAAAATGAAATCAGAAACACTAATATTCTCATTGGTACAATGTAAACTCTCATCGAATATCATGCGTTTAGTTATTATTACAATTATATGAACTTGCGAAACCAAAATAGAATATTATATTAGTATAATAATCTATTTGCTTTACAATATATTAAAAAAAAAGATCTATAGCTACAAATTCTGAAAATTAAATAATAAATTAGGGTTTTTCATGTTAGTACAAATATATAAAATATAAAATTAAATAATATTAATTAGATTAAACTTCCATTTCATTTGATTTCATTTCAAATTTCATCGTATTTTGAAAGATATTGCATTTTTCTATTAAACAACAGCAAATATATCAATTTAATTGATTTTTTATTGAAAACATTAAGTCTTAAGCTTCTTAATGTTATTCCTAATCTAACAAATATAAAATAATGAAAAATGAAATTAGGAAAACTAATATTCTCTTTAGTACAATGTAAACTCTTATCGAATATCATTATTACAAGCGTTTAGTTATTATTACAATTATATGGACTTGCGAAACCAAAATAGAATATTATATTAGTATAATAATCTATTTGCTTCACAATATATTAAAAAAAAAGATCTATAGCTACAAATTCTGAAAATTAAATATTAATCCTCATTACTTGACATTTATTTATGCTTAAAAATTATGTACAAATTTTTTATTATAAAAAAGAAACTACATGCTACACTTACTAATAAGGTAGTCTTGTCTGTATATTTCTAATAATTATTAAAAATTAGAATTATATTTTACTGCTACTCGGTTCTCTACTCGGTATAATATTATAAATGGGAACTCGTATAAATACTTCAAAATAAATTTAAGAAATCGTTAAGAAAAATATAAGTAAAGTTAGAAAAACAAATTGTTGTTTTATAGGTTTAAATGTTAAGAGCAGGTCGTTTTTTTTTTTTTTTAAAGATTAATATATAAAGGATATTGTCCTCTATATGATTAATCTTTTGTATATGGTGAAGTCGAAGAGTCCAGCCCGGTACCCGTTCAACACATTACATCAGGCTAGACTGTCAGACCCACCATACCGAAAACTTTGACTACACATGGATAGTCAGCCACTTTTGTGACCAACAATCAACCGATACCCAATGAGGTCGGATTTTTAATAGTCGCGATATAAATGGCACATACACTAATTTTCTTTCGAAAAAAAAGTTGGAGGTATCTGACCAGGATTCGAACCCATGCCCTCCACGTTGAAGGCAAGAGCTCTACCCATTTCGCCACCGCGCTCTCAAGAGCAGGTCGTATATCTTTATCTTTTTCTAACAAAAAAAAAATCATTTTTCTGCAAAATCTAATAATTTTAACAAAAAATTAGGGACCCTCTAGAAAGTGACTGGAAACCTCGTTCTGCGTTTTCTATTGGCTGCTACAAACAAGAGATCTAAACCGGAAACTACATAAGAAAGTAATATGTTAGAAAGAGACAGTAAATATTCCCCACGAAGACGACCCGTGATGTTTTATATAAGCACTTTATCAATTCCTTTTCGGTTTGGATCAGTATGGCGACAACATTTTCTTGTCCCTTTCTAGAGGGTTCCTACAAAAAATAAGAAGAAAGCCCCATCTGGTGTAATAAAAAGCAACATTTTCTTTTATGAGGAAAAACGATTTCTATCGCTTCGTTTTTAAGAAAACTTTGGAAAACTGAAATGTCCATCCTAACCTCTATTTTTTAAGTTTTTCAAGATTTTCTTCAAAACAAATCGATAAAAATAATTTTTCCTCATCAAAGAAAATATTGCTTTTTATAATACAAGATGGGACTATTTCTTTATTTTTTGCTACAATCATTAGTTTTAACAAAAAAATTAATTCTTTGATTAGAAAAGGACACAGATATACGACCTGCTCTTAAGGCAGATCTAGAATTGAGTTCAAAATTGAGAAAATAATAAAATAGGAAAATTTAAGTTCAGAAAAATTTGTAAAAATAGAAATGGAATGGAAAATAGAATTATACCGTAAACTTATCTTAAAGTTTGTAGCTTGGAGTAGTTGAAAGTGGCTTTGAATTTAGAAGATGCTTGAGCTTGTGAGCCCAAGACGGAACTGATTTTTTAAGGTGACAAAGTTTTGATAAAAAAACTGTCTTATCTTGAAAAGAAGGGATGCATAGGGAGAACTCCTTCTTATTATCTTGAGATTTTTAGAAATGACCAATTGTACGTAAGAAGTAGGAGGTTCTTATAGAGTTTAGAAATATCTAACTGGTCATTGATCCTTTAAAGCAGGGACTTTTGAGAAAGTTTTATTGCGAATTTAGTAAGAGGGACAAGTGAAGGCGGGACAAATGCAGTTTTGCTAGAGAAGACAGACGCTTATAGAAGGATTCTTCTGGGTTAAATTTTTCGTCCGAAAACCTGGTTAACACTTTAACATTGTTTGTATATCTATACATATTAAAAATATGATATATATACAGTACCGCTCAAAAGTTCGTAAAAATTTTTTTTTTTTTAACTCAACTTCAAACTGCAATATTTCGGAAACGGCTCGATGAATTTGAAAAATCCGGACAGCGTTTGAAAGATCAGACAAAATACTATCTTTTTGTGTCCTGCCAAATATTTTTATCTCTTTTTTTAACTCTATTTCTAATGATAGAAAAATTTTTTATTTTTACGAATTTTCAAATTTCAATCAATCAAATGTAACTTTTTAAGAAATTGTTAAAATTAAAAAATTCGAACACGACTGAAAAGTAGAGTGAATTTCCTAAATCTTTATGTTTTATGATTTTTTTGTATCTATTTCCTGCGTGTAGCTAAAAATGCGCAAAAATGGAAAGTACAAGAAAATCAGTTTTAGATATGATAATATTTTCCAATATCGCGGGTCTATTTTTGTTTACATTTCAGCATGTGTTCAAATCTGTAGTTCGTATATACATACGAAGAATTAAATTTGTAAATAACTTTAATTTATTCAAAAAAAGGACACTATCATTTATAATAATTGTGATAAAATTGGTGATAATTTTGTTAAAAGTATACAATACCGTTAATTAGTTCGTAAAAAAATTTTTTTTTAGAAATTCAACTTCAAACTGCGATATTTCGAAAATGACTCGATAAATTTAAAAAATCTGGATGGCGTTTAAAAGATTAGACAAAATACTATCTTTTTGTATCTTGCTAATGTAAACCAAAATTGACTCGCGACATTGGAAAATATTATCATATTTAAAACTGATTTTCTTGTACTTTCCATTTTTGCGCATTTTTAGCTACACGCAGGAAATAGATAAAAAAAAATCATAAAACATAAAGATTTAGGAAATTCACTCTACTTTTCAGTCGTGTTCGAATTTTTTAATTTTAACAATTTCTTAAAAAGTTACATTTGATTGATTGAAATTTAAAAATTCGTAAAAATAAAAAAATTTCCTATCATTAGAAATAGAGTTAAAAAAAGAGATAAAAATATTTGGCAGGACACAAAAAGATAGTATTTTGTCTGATCTTTCAAACGCTGTCCGGATTTTTCAAATTCATCGAGCCGTTTCCGAAATATTGCAGTTTGAAGTTGAGTTAAATAAAAAAAAAATTTTTACGAACTTTTGAGTGGTACTGTAGATATAAAAATACATGGGATCTGGTGGTGCCCTCAGTAGCCGGGTAACTCATTTTTGGCAGAAATTTCCCATTTAAGAGTACGCTTCTATACTGCGGTGTTGAGTAAAAACTTACATAAGTGACATTTCGATGAAAAATAAATTTTTTCTATCAATAGATCCGATAAAAAAATAGCCTATTAAATAAACAAAACAAAGTTGTTTCAAGTTTTTCGCTAAAAAATGAGGAAATAAAGATTACCTAAGTATTGAAAAATTAAAAATTGGATCGAACAAAATTGATATTATTCCACTTTATCACTTTTATTTATTTTACACTTATGTAAGTTTTTACTTAACACGGCAGTATAAGCGTCTATATTCGTTGGTTGTACAGAGTGCACGTCGATCCAAGTATTTCTCTTTCTCTTTCTAATGTATATCTTTCTTTGTTTCTCTTTTACATATTCTTAATGATCTATTTTAACATATTGTTTTGTAAAATTTTTTTATAATAATTAAAAATTATTGTTCGTATAGTAGACGGTTGCGTATTATAAAACAGCTGATTCTTAAAATTATTTATTTAAAATTAATAATAACTAGCTTAATTTACCTCGCTCCTAACGTCGCTCGGTCGGATTTTTATGATTTATATTAACATGTATGAATAGCCAATTTTAAAATAAAAAAGAATTATCCAACTTATGAATTTTAATATCGCAGTTTCGTACTAAATACAATTTTTATATTTTTATGAAAAAAGGATTAATCATAGTGAAAATTAGTATAAAATTTTATTTAAATAAAAATCATGTCATTGTAATAGATTCAGAATTTGCATATTAAATTTTAATTGAAATAGTAATCTAATTTATATGTAAATATTCTTATAGTGATGTAAATAATGATTTTAAAGGTTTCTGTATTTTATCTAATGTTCTACCTATTCAAAAATTAATAATGTGAATTACATAGGTATCAGAAAGCATGTAATTATTATAAAATTAAAAATATTCATTCTGAATCAATTAAAGACAAATTTCTTAATGCTATTATCTTGAATAATTTAATTTTGATTTCATAAATAGTTTACTACTTTTCTTGATTATTTTTATTTCAAAAAATTTTTAATTGAACTGATCCATAAAGACAGAATGATGACTATGGGAGTGTAAGGTCTCATTTTAAAACATAAAATAATATATTTCAAATAAAATTTTAGAGGTTTCATATCGATCAATCATTCAGAAATACTAGGAAATTAACGAAAATTTTATAAGTTAACTTATCTTATTTTTTCGGGTTTCAAATCTCAGCATAAGTTAAATTTCAAATTTTTTCTATTGCACTTTGGCACATAGGGGAGAGCGGGGCAAGATGGGCCGTGCTAAATAAATGGCCCATCCTGCCCTGCTCTTTCCTAATAATACCTTGAAAAAAGTAATGTTACAAAAGTTTCAGTTCAGTAGGGTTTCAGAAGTCAGAGTAACTTAATCTGAAAGTTCAAAATTTAACAATTTTATGAGGAATCACTACATTTTGAATTTTAAACTAAAGTTAATTCAACATGGCTTATTTTTTCCTTCTTGATATATACTTTAATTTAATTATTTAGAACTTTATATTTCGCATGGAGGGTTCTATGCTATGACACAAAATGTAAACTGTCATATTTTAAATTTTTTCGTTATTTTTTTTAAATTTGCCAAAATTTGAGATTTAATATTTTATAACGTTTAAGCTTGCAAATTAAAGGCCCTTCTGAGAGATTTGATCGTCAAGTTTGAATATTGAAAAATATAAAAAAACAACAGAGCTATGCTACTTTGAAGTTACCTTATTTTTCCAAAAGGTCCAACTTTAAGGCCCTTTAAAAAAAAACTCAAAAGCCTCCACGAAATTTTATCGGCTTATTCAGTTTGGTTCAAGAATTTAATTTATTATAAAATTATAAAAATCACATTTTTAAAATTTTAATTTTTTTGTGTTTATTGTTCATAACATTTTAATTTGCTTAGTGTGAAAAATTCCATATATATTTAGAGTTTTGGCACTTTTTTGTACTATAAAATAAGAGGTGACATTTAAATCTTTAATTTGCGAGTTTGAAGGATCCTGTACGATGTCTAGAATCGCTGCTATTACAATTTGAAATTTGTGGAAATTAACACACAAAAATATATTCAATAAACTGTGCCTCATTGAAAAATCTTAAATGAAATCAAAATGAGATTCAACCGTCACTTAGTTGTGTTTAAATGTATTATATTACTATACATAAATTAGTTAATTTCTTAGACAATATTATTCGAATATATAATATATTTTAAACTTATTGATACACAGCTAGAATGAATTTTAAATTTATTATTATAAATGAAATCATTTTAATTTTATGTAAATTCATAAGCTTATATATAAGTAAAATATTATTATTGACAATCTAAATATAAGGTTCGGATACATATTATAATTATTTTCATAATCGTACGTGCGTATGTGTATATATACGTGAATTTGGCATGTGTATGAGTTTATTTTAGTGTGTATGTGTGTATGTGAAAATATAAGTATGTGTATATGTGTATTTGTTTATATATACGTGTCAATATCACAAAAGATATGTGCAGGAGATAAAAGTCTCAATTTTTCATTCCAATACAATAAAATAGTAATAGCAAAATAACCACAGAAATTTCTCTTTTTATGCTTAAGTATATGTTATAACCCTTTCAGTCATGCGATTCAATTCACTTTTTTTCGTATGTATTTGTTTATAATAATAATTAATAGTTATAAATTTATAAAATATCATCAGCATTATAAATAGTAAGGCTATGTGTATCTGAAAATACAAAAAATCCAAGAATCAAGCATGATATTGCAAAAATATTGAGGTAAAAAAAAAGAAAATTAGGTAGCCGATATATCGGCTCCTGTGACTGTAAGGGTTAAAATCAGCATGAATTGTGTATAATTATTAATCAAAATATTATGATATTTATAAAATATGTCTCACTGAATTCTGTTGAATTGATAATTTATGTTAAGAGATAAATTAATATTTGGATATATTAATAATGCTAAAATGTTTTGTATATTTAATTCAATAATTCAACATTTAAGTAATGTACCTTACATTTGGTAAATACAAAACGGATAATTATGATTTGAAAAATTTATTTTGTAAAAATCAATAATTCAATGAACAAGAAGAAATTTTAGTATAAGTGAAATTTAATTCATCAATCATATTTAAAAGTATTATAAAATAAATCTAAAATTAATCTAGAAATTAATATGAATTCCTTCTTAAAAAAATGATGAGCCGCCATGTTGAGGCATCTAAAGATCGAATCCTGATTGGTCGATATAGAATAGGCGTCAAAAATTAAATTTTAAAGGGTTTAGATTTTTTAAATAAATAAAAATTAATTTCTAGGCATTGTTTTTTAAATATAATAGAAGTAACTCAATTAAAATAGAATAAGAATATTTTATTTTAAACCAAGCGATATTATTTATGTATATAACCAATGTATAGTTTAATGATAAAATATATAACTATGAGCACAAGCAAGGTGACTATCTTTTATTTAAAAATTCCAGTAAAATTGTAAAGACATCAAATAATATAACAATTCAGATAAGTAATTTATTCCTTTATTGCATAAGTATTGCTTAATGCAGGTACAATATGTATATATTTTTAATTGTTTTTCATTTAAAAATAAGTATAGTAATAGCAATTAATGAAAGTTTGAGGTTATGAAAGTTTTATTATTCTATATTTCTATTACTCAGATTAAAAATCATCAAAGTACCAAAAAAAAAGTAATATATTTAAGTAATGTTTTAAAGATAAGTTTATGTGCACATTTTAATAAAAAAAATAAGGTTAGAATAAATCAAGATCAAAATTTACTGATAACAATGGATGATACAATTGACGAACAAACTGTATGTCTATTTTTAATGAAAATTTGAAGAATCTACTTATACGAGTGTGCTATTTCATAATATACAATAATATTTAGTTAAACTTATTATATTAAATATTAATACATGAATAAATAGAAGTATAAAATGTGTGTTTTCAGTAAATGTAGTTTGAAAATAACTTACACACTGAAGAAAATATGATTACGGTAGACAGCTTTGTTATAGATTAACATATAAAATTTGTATTACAGTTGACAAACAAGCTATATGTCTATTTTTAATGAAAATTTGAATAATTTACTTATATAAGAGTGCTATTTTATGATATACGATGAATTAATATTTAATATAATGTATTTAACTGAATAGTTTGCTTGTACGAGTGAGTTATTTTATTATATACATTACTATTTAACTAAACATTAATACATGAAATTAAAAAATGGAAAAACAATTTATGTTTTAATGAATAAAGCTTGAAAATAATTAACATGCTGATAAAATTATAACTATAGTAAGCATCTTTTTTATAGATTTGTATATAAAATTTGCATTACAGTTGACAAACAAGCAATATGACTATATTTTCAATAAAAATTTGAATATTTACTAATATAGGTGTGCTGTTTTATAATATACAATGAATTAATATTTAATATAATATATTTAACTGATTAGTTTACTTATACATGTGGGTTATTTTATAATATACAGACATAAGCTGAAATAACTTGGGCGCCTATGCACTTTCTACTCAACTGTAGTTACTAGAGCTATCAGACCTGAGTTTCAGCCTGAAAAAAATCAGATTTAAATGTAATTGATAATTTTTTGTTATTATAATATTAACTAATAAAATTTCTTTCTAGCTTAAATATACATTAAGGGGGCCAGATACTATTAGAAGCTGATATATATTGCTGAGATATATTGATATAAATTGCTGATGTTTAAAAATAACTAATTTCATGTAAAAATACATTCAATTTCAAAAATTTTTTGGTTTAAAACATTTTCTATATCTTGAGAATTGAAGTGGCTGTGTTCGTTGAAAGTCTGGAACAAAAAACCCTTTACCGCAAGGTTTCTTCATGAGTTTTCATTGGATTTACTTGAAATTTTATGGAGATATTCAAAATTATAGTAGAATCCATAGTAGAATTTTTTTGGGTAGAAAGTCTGAAAATGGTGCATTTAATAATTATTAACAATTTTTATAAACAAATTACAAAAAAAATTTTATCATATTTTTTAGTTTATTATGAGTAAAAAAGGTTCTCATGCACATATTGCTAAAATACATTGAATCGGCAGAAAACAAATCGCAAAGTTTGAAAAAACGCGATTTTTCAAAAAACGGTACTTTTTTGAGCGATTGAGAAGCGGTCGGAACCATTTGCCGCTTGGTGGCGCTGCAACTGAGAGAAGAATATCAAATATTTTTTATACACAAATTTACAATTTATTAAGACAATAATATACCTCTAATGTTGTCAATAACTCTTGCCATATATATGTAGAATAATTATTGATGCTAATCTTATTTGAAAAGTCTAAAATATTTTTGTAAAGCGAAAGATTCTGTGCATAATAGAGTCAATGTAAACATGTGTATTTTTCTTTAATGCGACAGAGAAAGTAATACCAAAGAACGATGAATACATATGCTCACGCCGGCTCTATCTCGCGCTGCATTTTTCGCTTTACAACAATATTTTAGACTTTTCAAACAAGATTAGCATCAATAATTATTCTACATATATATGGCTGGAGTTATTGGCAACATTAGGGGTATATTATTGTTTCAGTAAATTGTAAATCGCTGAGTAAAAATTATTTTACATTTTTCTCTCACCTGACCGCAACGCCCCCATGCGGCAAATAGTCCCGACCGCCTCTTAATGGGTAATGTAATCATTATAAATACGGTCGCTAACTATACGGTCGCTACTGTAATCTTTAAGTTTATATTTTAACAAACAATTTAAGCTATTGTGAGTTAAAATGAAATTAGTAGAAGCTGAGCTATAGGCTGTCAAAGTTTTAGAAATCGCGTTTTTTCAAACTGCGATTTTTTTCTGCTGATTCAGTTCATTTTAGCAATATGTTCATGAGAACCTTTTTTACTCAAAATGACCTAAAAATATCATAAATTTTTTTTTTTAATTATACGCATTGTTATAATTTGTTTATAAAAATTGTTAATAATTATTAAAATTATATCATTGTAAATGTCACGAAAGCTATTTATTAGACAATGAATATCATATTATAAACGAATATAATATTGTATAAGATATAATAAAAAATGTTTTTTCTAATATTTCTTGAGTTCTTGTACATTTATTAATTTAAACGTGAATTTGAAAAAAAATAAAACTATATATGAAACGTGTATGTATGTTTACGGAAAACAAGACCAAAAAAAGTTTTAGTACATTGACAGACAATGTCTGTAATTTATAAGTAAAATTTTAACAGACATTTGTTTGTTAAATCCTTTAAAGACATTTTGTCTGTTAAAGTAACACACATTTTTGTCTGTTAACTGGTTTTAACAGACTTTGGCTTTAATATTTCTAACTGTGAATAAACTAATAGCAACAGCTGTTTCAATTTTTCTTTATTTCTATAAGAGAAAAAATGACTTTTCCCCTCTATTTTTAGAGAGGCTTCTTCAGGTGCTAAAACATAAAATTTAATAACAACTGATAACAGTTTCTTAATGATTAAAAATTTCTAAATTCATCAACAATACATTAATAAAACATCAACTAAAACAATACATTTTAGGCGTAACAATAAAAATAAAAAATGAAACTTACAAGTATTAAACATGTGGTATTACATAACTGTCAAACTATTTTTGTTTTATAATAGTACATTATTAAACTGTTGTGCAAAGGCTTTTTTACGAAACTCGTTACAGCCCTCGCCTTCGGCTCGGGCTGTAAACTTCTCGTTTCGTAAAAAAGCCTTTGCACAACTATTTCATAATGTATTTTTACTCACGAGAGCCAAGAAGTCGAAACAAAGTTGAAATTTTGAGGTTAGAGTGAGGAAAAAATATATAATAATGGATATTTCTATTAATAATAAAAATTTTCGCAAATCTTTGACATAGGTAATTTAGGTGAGTTACGTTTGTACAAAGTGACCAGCAAGTGTGTTCCTTTATGTACTTGGTATTTGATTCAAGATTTTGACTCACATGAATGAATTTGTTTTAATTATATTTAATCTAATTTAACAATTATTGCGTTTTATTTTAAATAATTTATTCTTGAAACCGTTTTATCAAAAAAATTAATTTAGTTTTAATAATTCAACTATGTATTTATTATATACGTTGTTTAATTTTTCAGTGTCGTGTATTATTGCAATTTTTATATTTTTTAATATGTATCATTTCTGATAGCAATCTTTTTTGATAATTGCATTCAATGTCTAATATGTTTGAGGTTCCTATGTTTGTATCAAAGCTATGGCCAGAATTTTTACAGTGTGTAACCAACGCAGATTTGTCTCTATTATGTTTCAAATCACTTATATGTTGTAAATAAAGAAAAATTGAAACAGATACTGCTATTAGTTTATTCAGTTCCTTAAAAAAATTTTTAGCTGTTGTCAGCTGCTCAAGAATAATATAATTATTGATTGATAAAGAGAAGTTTTTGATCATGGTCAGTTGTATGCTACGATGTCTAGAGTTTGATCTTATATCCTACATGCCAAAGAACTAATATAAATATTGAAAATTATGTATGTGAAAAATTATATTAAAAATTTTTTTTAATTTAATTTTTTTATTTTTTGATGACATATTAAAGGCACTTCGTACTGTTTAATTTTAAGGTTCATAATTTTATTTTTTATTTAAAATTAATTTTTGATGGATAACCACTCATCATTTTTTTAAAAACAATAAAATTGCTACTAAAATAAATTCGTTTATTAAAATTACTTATCATGTTTATAGATGTTATTATATCATAGTTGACCTTGGAGTATAAATTTGTTGCGCGCTTCGCACGCATGAATGTCGCTAGTATAGTAAAGTTTTCATTAAACATTAAAAATTATATTTTATTACGGATGCTTTTGAATATAATCATAAATAAGAAATTTTTAATATTAGCTTATATCTCTTAGATTCATATTAGAAATTTTAATTGAATGTTTAAAATTAATCGAATATCTAACATTATATTAAGAATCAATAGTTAGAATAAATGATTAAATAAGGTAAAGTACCCAGTATACGAACACGTTTTTACTCATAATTCGTATATTTGTTATTTTTAATTAAAGAAAGACTTTTTTCAAACATTTTTTTATTTCATTAAGTAAAATACTGTATAGTTGAACGCCTGTGCACCGGTGGTTGAAAGATACTAATTTATATCATAATTTTAATTGTATGATCGAATTTTTAAGGAGAAATGAATATAATAAAATATTTTTACTGGTTTATATATAGTTTATTTTTTATAAAAATATAATTGAACAAAATTACATTTACAAAGTATAATTAAATTCTTTAAAATTTAATATTTGGTACAAATTATAAATTAATATTGAAATTATTTTTTATATTGAGGGAAAGATTTATCTCCTTTAGAAGAAGTAACATCAGAGACAAGTTGTTGTGAAATAGAAATATCACTCAGTACAGCATTACTATAATTTATTTCATGAATTTTATTAAATTGACAAGTTTCAATCAGTTGAACAGGATAAACAAATTTATCCTAAAGATCCATGCTTAGAGCTATATGAGTTGATTTAAGATTAACAATACTTGCATTGTGTATTTCCTCTGTTTGCTGATTATTATTAAAACTTGAGTTATTTTTATTATTGTCATCAACAGTACTATTCTCATCATCTTTGCTGTTTTCTACGACATAAAATGTTATTTAAGGTTATTTTTATGAATATGTGTTAAATATAAACTAAAATAAGAATCATAAGGTAACATACCACGGAGTCTCTTCATTTTTTCCAAGTATCAAAAAGAATTTCATATTTTGGATCACTGGTCCAAGATTTCACCTCTTAATTTATACTGATCTCCCCACCTCTAGATAAGTTTTTTAACATCCCCACTTATGGGATTATATTCAACAACACGATCATGTAAGATCAAACAGTAGGCTGAAGTTCCAGCTGGAAAGTTTTCTTTAACCTCAAATTCAAGACGTACGTCCACTGGAGCCTGTTTCAATGACTCATTCTGTTTGGAGCAATCCATGACGATGAGAGGAGCGTGAGTTAAGAATTCATTCTTTTTGAGCAAGGGTTCTGCTTCTTTGTTGTAGTATGCCATTTAAAATTAATATACATATCATATAGTAGAGCGTATTGGTTATGTGCAACATCAAGATTTAAATTTCCATAAGGATAATACTGAGAATTGAGAAAGAATTTGATGTTGCTTATATTGCAATGATCAAACCGACTAGCATTAGCTCCTTTACGATTGGTCCGAGAACCTATAATGACGAAACATGGTTTCTCCAGCTGATTCGATGTTTTTACAGACCAAACGTGCTTTGTGGTGCTGGGGAGCAGTGGATATTCATATAGCTCCCATAAGCGAAAACTCATAGCAATAGGTTTATCTTTCTCCAAATACTTGAGTAACTGTATCTTAAACTTGTCTGATACATTTACATAAGGCATTAACCACTCTAATTTAATCAATTCCATCATCAAATTCTCGAGATTTTGTTGACCAGTTGGCAATGTTTGTATAACAGAATTTACATCATTTCTCGATCTAGTGAGAATAAGTTCATGCTTAGTGTTGACTACAATTTTACGATAGTCTTCGGCAAAGCCTAAAATCATACTCAGTGATATTGATACATCAAAGAAACCCTCATTTCTTGTAATCTGTTGAGTTTCCCTAATATCAAGCCAATCAGCATTCTCTAAATGATAGCTCTAACTAGGATTGAATGACAGCAAACCTTTCATAATACTTGTCAATCCCACATTCTTGCATCGGTCGATTTCAATGGATTTATTTCATAACGAATCTCTTTAAAAAGATGACAGATGGCGTTATTAATTAGTTTTGTATTTGTGATAACAGTATTGTCAGCTTTGAGCAGTCTTCCACAAACGTGTAAAGAGCTGCGAGATGGTAGAAGACAAAGATCTTGATGTTGTATTGATATGCGAATCTCATCGCTATTGTTATACGCTGATGGAGTATATGGTTGATGAGCATGAATCTCATAATGTACCACAGACTCATCGAAAGTTACAGGTGACTGTATGCTTAGTATTTCTGCCATTTTTTTGAATACAGCAAAAGATTGTGCAAATTACTTTTTTCCAGAAATGACTCTTAGACCGAGACTTTTGAGAAACTGGATGTTTTGACGTGTTAATGCTTCGAGAAATCGATGACGACTAACTACACGCTGATATGGTGTACTGTTTATATAACCTCGACCAACTTTCACATTATACACAATACCCATTTTTATGATGTGGGTTTAATGTGTAGTCTAATCGTTTTAGTTTCACCACGAAAATTAACCAAATCTCCGTCTTGATCTACAATACGTAGCTGTATATAATCAATACGATTGCTGGTGATTGGAAGATAAATGACTTGTGATGGTACTTCAATGATTTTATAGCCTGGAGGTACAGCTGGAAAAAATTCGTGTGTAGTGTGTACTTTGTGTTCGTTTATGTATGCAGCAGCAGTAATATTACATTCAACGCGTAAAGCATTCACCTTTAGGATAGCTACAGGTGAATCTGAATGGTGAACTGCGTTAGCAGCTAGAATGCGTCAAGTTAAACCCAACAGTTTGCCAATAGAGTCTTGTGGTTAAAAATCAATCGTGTGACTACACTTTATTCTACTACAAAGAGTGCTATTATTTGGTTTAGTGCTAAGAACGATGCCCTTTGGTAGAAGAATTTCTTGCAAATGGTTTTCAATATCTTCAATTTCATAACTCCCAGACGGTAAAGTGATTACTTCCTCACCGACATAAAACTTGTTGTTTCTTGAATCAATGTTGGGTACTGAATTGAAAGTTGAAAGTTCTACTAATCCAAGAACGTAATTTTTACTCTGTGAAAGTTCAATTGGTGGAAAATATTGAGCTTCCAGTATCGATGATGTCCCCGATAAACTCAGAGTCAAGGAATCTTCCATGACTGCCCAGACGCTACTAACTTTAATTTACCAATGTACACTTT
Organism: Anastatus disparis; assembly: GCA_017163975.1. Classification (NCBI taxonomy): domain Eukaryota; kingdom Metazoa; phylum Arthropoda; class Insecta; order Hymenoptera; family Eupelmidae; genus Anastatus; species Anastatus disparis. The sequence continues at coordinate 1,534,653 of JAFFSR010000025.1, read as the reverse complement.
TTTTATAAGCTTCCACACAGAAATTTTAAACATAGATGTCCACATTTGTAAGTATCATAATTTTGATATCTCTCATGATTATACTTAATGTTCTTAACTTTGAGGTATTGCATAAGATCTAAGGGTGGTTGTAAGTCTCCAAAGATATCAAAATATACAACATCATTGCCACGTTTGTGGTAAGCTACCCAATGTGTGCCTGGTCCACTCTCATCATCCAGATTAATTATTGCCGATTCCCGGTAATATGGTCCACCAGTTGGCAGTGCGTTTCGCATGAAAACTCCACGGAAATACGGAATTTTCAAGATTCTAGCGTATTTCATTAAATTAATATCAGTCAGAGCCCTTTTAGGTAGTTTTACATCAAAGTTTTTTTTCTTTTCTTATACGTCCCCCTTTGTAAGGCTTCAAATGATTACCATAACCTTTTTTGTGTGGTTTCAAATAAAGACCTTTGCCAAGAGCAATAGCTTTCATTGTTTCATTATGACTTTGACTTTCATCAAGTTGTCATTTCGCGGCGCTAGCATCATTAACAGCTTTTACTATACCAGCAGCACCACCTGCTAATGCTCCCGTAGCACTCAAACCAGCAAAAAGTGGTATTAAGAAGGGGCCGAACTATCTGTCTTTGTCTAATAGCGTTTTTCATCATTTATGTAAACACTATTCGGTATAACAAGAAAAAAATAGCAGCCCTCGCTAGATATTAGTATAATAAGTAAATTTTGTAATAACAACCAAATTTTTTCACTGCGTAGTTTTTGAATAATTAGAGACCTACCAAAAAAAGATAGGTTATATTCTAGATTGCTAGTAGGTCTCTAATTAGACAAAAACTACGCAGTGAAAAAATTTGGTTGTTATTACAAAATTTACTTATTATACTAATATCTAGCGGGGGCTGCTATTTTTTTCTTGTTATACCGGATAGTATTTACATGAATGATGAAAAACGCTATTAGACAAAGACAGATAGTTCGGCCCCTTCTTAAAAATGATAAAAATCGGCCAACTTTTGATGGAACTGGTAGAACGCGTGGAATTCGAATATTCTTTTCACCACCAGCTTTTTTAATGGCTTTACGAGCACCCTTTAAGGCTGTACGAATGACTTTACTAGCATCGGTATTTGGTATCAAAGACTTAGAGGCAGCTTTAACCACTCTTGATAGAGTCATGCGTGCTTTTTTCTTCTTCTTCTTCTGATTCTTTAAATCCATTCCAAATTTTAATTTTACTTTCATGGCTTTTGTAATAGCGTCAGCAGCAGCCTTCTCACCAATACCTGAATCTTTAGCCTTAACTCGTTACCAAGCTTTTTCTGCTAATACTCGATCTGCAGCGTTCTTCACCTTAATGTTCTCTCGATTTTGTGAGTAAGCAATATCGTGCTCTTTGCAAGCTGCATCGAGTGGATTGATTCCAGGATCACCACGAGCAAGACGTTTTGCTAGTTTGGTCCCAGGTCCACAGTATTGATAGCCCGGTATATGAAGTTCAAATAAAAGCTTATTGATGAGGGTGTTTACAAGACCATACCCACTTTTTCGCTTGTGTACAATCATAATCCTTTTTACTGTACACAATAATAATCCTCACACCTTCATGGTTGATTGAGTACTGAGCTCACATCTATATAAATGATTTATTTATAGTATTGCGATCAGTCGGCTGTGAGAAAGTAAACAGTGAACATGGATTTCCAACCACAAAGTGTCAAATTACCAGTGTCGAATTTTGATACTATTACACAGCAACAAACGTCGCAGAAACGTCATGGAGAATTATTACCCAATAGTATACGTGCTGTGTTTTGTGGCCCTTCAGGCTGTGGTAAAACTAATACATTGCTTACTCTTATAAAACATGTAAATGGATTGAAATTTGAAAATGTTAACGTATGTTCAAAATCGCTTTATCAGCCAAAGTACAAGTTTCTCGAGAAACTGCTAAAGCCAATAAAGGGTGTACAGAATTTTGCATTTAGTGAGCACGAAGCCGTAGTAGCTCCCCAAGATGTTCTTCCAAATTCCATAATGGTGTTTGACGATGTGGCTTGTGAAAAGCAAGATAATATAAGAGCATTTTTCTGTATGGGTAGACATAAAAATGTAGATTTTTTCTATCTTTGTCAGTCATATGCTCATGTACCTAAACATTTAGTTCGAGACAATGTAAATTTACTGGTAATATTTAGACAAGATTATATGAATCTCAAGCACATATACAATGATCATGTGAATCCTGATATGTCATATACACAATTTAAGGATTTGTGTTTGTCATGTTGGGGAAATTATAAATATGCATTCCTCACAATTGACAAAGAACGTAAGCTAAATGTTGGTCGTTATAGGAAAGGTTTTGACTGTTTTGTCATTACTATAGGAAATTGAGTGTAAATCAAGTAGTACATTGTAGAACGTTGGACAGTTAACATGGCGAATTTTCAAAGTGAAAAAAATATTTTCCATCAGATTGTAAAATCTAGAGAAGCAATCAAATGTAAACATAAGCTATTGAAACAGGGTAAAGCTGATTTCGAAAAAGCTTTCAGTGAAACATTCAAACCTGTTGTTGATCCACTTGAAAAACTTGTAAACATATCTGAAATAAATAAAAAAAATTTTAGATCGCAAGATGAAGCTGAGCATACTCTTACCGAAAATGAACATGTTTCTGAGAATGAGCACCCCTCTGAAGATAGATACATTTTCGATGATAAGCAAATTATAAATAAAAAAAGGTTGATGATATAATACTACCAGCTGATATAAGTTGTGAGACAGCTGCAGAAAGTGAAACTGACGACGACGATGACGATGGTAGAAACGAAATGGATTCGTTTACCAATAAATATCTTTGGATGTTTCAGAAAAATCAAAAATCATATCTAGATAATATCTATGGGGTTCGTAAAGTGGGTAGGATGATGATGATTGGTGATTCACCAATAAATTTCAGTAAGGATCATGTGGTTGTACTTGACACACAACATCCAAAAACTGTAGGCTTACTGGAACTACTATTTCAAAAACAGCCAGATAAACTTATTACGGAAGATGGTTTGAGAAATTATCGAAAAATTGTTGAAATAAAGAATGCATATAGAAAGAATTACCATGCTGATGGATCACTTTGCATTTTTAAATTTGTTACTAAATAGTAACAAATTTAAAAATTATATTGCTCCATTTTTTGATAAATCTCCAGCTTGAAAGAGGAAATCGTTTCGTGGAAGGGGTTCCTTACCACGCTATAAAATTGCTCTAAAAGGTACACAAATGGATTACGTTTACTGGGATGACCCCAATGAACTAGTCGATCGCTTACGGATATTAGTGGCAGAGACAGAAGCTGGAAATCCAAGTCATACCAATGAGATTCATTCAATAATCGAAGAGCTATGTGAAGCCAACATTATATATTGAAAAGTACTGCTGTTTACTCAGTCAGTCGCATGATGAGTATTGACGTATTTGGACGACAATTACAGCAGGCTGGCGGCCAACATGGTCCTCCAGGTGTTGGATATAAAATTACAGAAGTTGGACAGTATGATATTGAAAATAAGAGGTTACAAAAATTACAAAGTATGGTTGCATCTGAAATTCGAAGCATATACGTAGTCACTGGAGACTTAAGAGAAAACCTCGATGCATTAGAATTAGAAATACAAGAGTCAAGGGATGAATGTGATGGGAAAATTTAAAAAAATTTTGATGTGAATATTCAAGAATTAATTGATGAATATGATGCAAAAATAAAAAAAGTTGATACAAACATCCATTAATTACATGAGTTAATTATTTATCTTGCTAAAACACTTCAAGATGCTAAAATCCTGCCAGATATTCGAGATATAAAACAGAAATTGCGGGAATATAAAAATCATTAAGTCTACAGCCATGGAGCACGAAAGACTCGTAGAAGAGTTGCACAAGCCTGCTCGACGTAATTATCCACGTCGTAAATTTATAATACGCGGTTTAGATGAGACCTGGCAAGCCGATCTGGTTGATATGCAGCCTTATGCTCGAGAAAATAGTGGTTATAAGTATTTGCTCACAGTTATTGATATTTTCTCAAAGTATGCATAGGCTGTACCAATAAAACGTAAAACTAGTGAAGACGTTACTGCAGCAATGAAATCTGTATTCTATAAAGGTCGTATACCAAAAAATTTGCATACCGATTAGGGTAAAGAATTCTACAACTCTTTATTTAAGAAGCTCTTGAAGCATTATGGTATTAATTTGTATTCTACATATAGTAATCTGAAAGCATCTATCTGTGAACGTCTTAATCGTACACTGAAGAATAAAATGTGGATACAATTTTGTCTACGTGGCAGTTACAAGTGGCTTGATATTTTACTGAAATTACTTACAACATACAATAATGATGTACATCGTACAACTAGAATGCGACCTAAGGATATTACACATGCAAATGAAGCTAAAGTTCTCAAAACATTCAAGTACAAATACCATATTCCTCAAAGACCAAAGTTCCAAGTTGGTGATAAAGTGCAAGTGAGCAGGATCAAGCAAGTATTTGAAAAGGGTTATACACCTAATTGGTCAACAGAAATTTTTACTATAAGTCAAGTAATACTTACCAATCCTATAACATATAAGCTAAAAGATTATAAAGATCAGCTTATAGCAGGCGGTTTCTATGAACAAGAGTTACTTAAAGCTAAATATCCTGATATCTATCTTGTGGAAAAAGTTTTGAAAAAACAAAGAAACCAGATTTATGTAAAATAGCTAGGATTTAATAATTCACATAATAGCTGAATAAATAAATCAAATTTGTAATATTGAGAAATAAATGTACGCATATAACATATATTAAAAGTGTTTTTTTAATTATTCCTCACGTTTTACAATATAATTTAAATAATTATTTTAATATATTAAAATTAATTTATTCTAGACTTGACTTTATTGTATAATGACCCCAAGGTAATGTATCTGTCTTGCCATCTTCTATGTATCTTTCATCATCATCTGGGCTTAATGTTAATTTCGTCTCAAACTCGCTATACACTTTATGCTTGTGAGAGCGAATAGTACGTTGTGTTCTGTATTTTGTAGTATTCTTTCGTAGACACTCTAAATAATCATCGAATGTAATTGTTTTCTCAATCACCGAGCTTCTTATACCTTTAGCTTTAACTTTGTCTTCACCCTCTATTTGTATACTGTACATTTTACTGCGTAGCCCAACAAATTCAGTCATTATGTGTCCATTACACTCATCTTTCATCAATCCATCGACCTTTTTGTTGGCTTAAGGTATATTAAAAACATTATTAGCCGGATAATCGGATGTGTCAAAGTTTTGAATATCACGTTTCATGATTTCATATATATCTCTATTACAAACTTCATATATCAAACTATCCGTATCTGTATAAAGCAGCTTACATAAATCTTCAAATTCTTTCTTCATATAACTATAGTGGAAATCATATACTAATGTCTTAGATAAATCTAGTATACATAATCCAATATATATAGGTTAATTCATGTAAACTTCAGTTTTCCCTAACTGTACAGCAACAAGGTTTTCATCCAGAATAGTTTGGCTATGAAAATTTGATTGAGCAATGAGAACTTTAGCTCCATAGCGTCCATCCCATTTGGTTACCAGTCTGACATCAACTCTATTTCTAACATTCTCCATGATTTTCCCAAATACTGCATTATTCATGAGCTTATATAGACTTTTTTCAAATTCATTCTTAGCTTCTTTTATCTTATCACCATTTAAATATATATACGTTTTTAGCCATGGTGATTGATTGAACTGTAACACTCTGTGAATTGTCTTGAACTGTAATCCATTGTCTAAGGCTTGTTTTGAATTTCTATAATGTATTACATATCTTTTCTTTGGGCAAAGTGTTGTCATGAGCTTTTCGTATGTTGAACCTTTCGGTTTCTCATGTACTGGACAGAATGGTAAGTCTTTATGATGATCATGAATATGTTGAGGATAATCCAAATCAACTTCCAAGATGTATCCGATAGGTGAGTCGACAGGCACAAAAAAATTCATTTTATTAAAATCACCTTCAACCCACTTGAAGCCACCAGTTGGAAGGTATTGCATCATAGCCCACCCATAAAGATTGTTGACATCGAAGTAAATGAGGTATTTGGATTGTTCTTCTGGATTGTATGCATCATCCATGTATTTATTATTGGCTTTTGGATAACGATTGCAGCACTGACTGATACCTCCTCTAATACCGCGTTTAATAAACATTATTATGTCGATGCCGGTTAGTAATTCCAATTTAATGTTGGTATACTTGAGCACTGCATCCCAAGTGTAGCCAGGAAGTGTATAATAATGTGCTGGATCCAACTCATAGGTAGTAATACAGCTAGAGCGGAAATTTTCAAAAACTTCTGCTAATAGTAGCACATCAGTTTTTAATTAGAGATCTGAATAATCACCTAAATTTGAAATATTGAATTTATCCCAGACACTTTTAGCATGTTTATAATCTTCATCCGACATCTCACTATTATTTAAAATGCTGTAAAATTTATCTTCGGTCGGTAATTCAGAAATTGTCAACTTTTTCTCAGAGTCTAGATAATCATATGGGAAAACACCTTTTCTCTTGATTAAATTGAATTTCTCATCGGTCAGTGGTCCATATTTCGCATCATTCATAAATTCAGATGGTAAAATATTATAATGTTCCAAGTAAGATGATAATTTATCCAGAGATGACGGCATGAATCTAAAAGAGTCTATAAATTTGTAATTAATTTCACTACCGTCAATGCGTTTTGTAAAAGATACGAAGCGCTCTTTATTCAGTGGTAAAAGATTTACACGTCCAGGAAAATTTTGAGCAATATCTCTTATGAGGAAATGTGAGTCATAACCAGTAAGATTATGAAAAACAACTAAAACACAGCGTAAATCCGGATAACTCAAGTTACACTTCTCGTGAGCTGGACCTCGATATTCACTAGTTAAGTGATAATGATCATGAACTCCATCAGCTCCCAAGGACTTTTCACATATATGACAAGTAGTTGCATTTTGGAAGTCAAGTTCTTGCTGGTATGTTAATGTATCCATTGGTATAGGACACCAGTGAACAGTCTCAATGTTCTCTGCAAGTGTTTCTAATTCTTTTGCAAACCATGCTGCAGGTTGAGAACCTCTGCAGCTACGGTAATACGAGAGTGTATCATCATAGCTACATTTGAAGTAGTATCCAATACTAAAAGCTTTATGTCGTTGATAAATTTTTTTATGTTCCATACTTTCGAGGAGTGATTCAAAATCGGCATAAATAATAAATGGTGCCCTTAATTTATAATGAAAATTTTTAAATTGTAAAATATTTTCTTTTAGTCTTGGTAAATTAACTCCACACTTGTTCATCTGCGAGTAATCTTCTTCATGAGCATCAAGTTTAGCCTTGGTATGAAAGTAATGTAGACACCTGTTACACAAATAGCTTTGACCATTATGTTTTGATACTTGCATAGGTACGAGTCTTGATAAATTTTTAATCCAAACGTAGTGGAAATTGCTGTTTGTATCCCCATGATTATTTTCCACATCCTCATCATCGTCAATATAAAAGCTTTGCACAAGAAGTAAATTAATATGCGTATTCATTTTGTTTTTGGTCATGCGTATTAGAGCAACATGAAATTTTCCTGAGTGTTTTTTCAAAATAAACAAATTTATCGAAATATTATTTTTCTTTTCGAATCTTGAAATATGTTTTGGTTGGACTGGAAATGGTATACCTTCGAAATCTGATTCATTTTTGTATTTTTCATATATGGCTACTCTGTTTGAATTTTTTTGAGCTGGGTGTAGTGCTGAGAGAACAGCCCATTTGAAGCATTCATCATTGAAATTTTCAACATTGACGCAAGCATGTTTGTTTTTAATAGCACGAGGTAGTTCAATGAACGAACTACCTCCCATTGGATTATACTTGTTTATATGGACACACATATTAATTATTAAATGTAATGTCCAGCCTGAATTTTTTTCTTGGAATTCCTCCATATCGACTTGTATAGGATTACGTACATTTTCCATGAACCATTCTTGTAATTTATTGATTGTAAAATTGGTTCAGCCTTTGTGTTGAAATACTTAGTCTCACTTATTACTGCAGTAGGTTTGGTTAAAATATATTCTGCTGCTAACAAAACGTACACTTTTACAGCATTTTCTTCCCTCAAGATATTTCTTACACGCGCTGTAAATAAATAAAGTGAATCATCCATAAATTGAAAAATGTCTATATTTTTCAAATTAATTATCACTCCTGATCTGATACGTTCGTTAAATGCAGCTTCTAGTTCCTCCCATTTCACTCTATCACTTCGTCTCTCGCGTCTTTGCACTACACCTTCACCACGTTTCAACAAATACTTTAATTTATTCTGAACACCTTTGAGTAAGGCAATAGTAGATATGATCTTTTGTTTTTCGTGAACACTTGCACCACTTCTACGTGAAAGTAATTTTAAGAGTCTTAAATTTTTACGATTATAATTAATCCATGTAAGAATTACTTCTCGATTATTATCTCCTTTTGCCAGAAGAGTATATGTTTGCAGCATAGTATCTACAAGCTCTTTGCACTCGTATGCTGACATGATTTTCTTACAACTCCGAAAATTGTGAATTGTTTCAAGTTCAGATGAATCCCACACAGCATGAAATATTGCAGTGAAACTTTCACTGAAATATTGTGCTGAAATATTGTCACAAGATTGCAGCAATCTTGTCTTAACATTGCTAAGAGGTTTCATGAAAAATTTCAGTGTGATATTGCTGCAAACTTGCTACAAGGTTACAGAAAATAATTCAAGCAATATTGCAAGGAACCTTTCATGAAAGGTTGCAGCGAGGTTTCTGCAAGGTTTTATAAAACATTTCATGAAATATTGCAAGAAACCTTTCATGAAAGGTTGCAGCGAGGTTTCTGCAAGGTTTTATAAAACATTTCATGAAATATTGCAAGAAACCTTTCATGAAAGGTTGCAGCGAGGTTTCTGCAAGATTTTAGAAACAATTCATGAAATATTGCACGAAAACTTTCATGACATGTTTCAGCGAGGTTTCCAGCAAGATTTAGAAAACATTTCATAGAATATTGCAAGAAACCTTTCATGAAAGATTGCAGCGAGGTTTCTGTAAGATTTTAGAAATATTTCATGCAATATTGCAAGAAAACTTTCACGTAAGGTTGCACCGAGGTTTTCAGCAAGATTTAGAAATTATTTCATGGAATATTGCAAGGAACCTTTCATGAAAGGTTGCAGCGAGGTTTCTGCAAGATTTTAGAAATATTTCATGAAATATTGCAAGAAACCTTTCATGAAAGGTTGCAGCGAGGTTTCTGTAAGATTTTAGAAACATTTCATGAAAGATTGCAAGAAAACTTACACGAAAGGTTGCATCGAGGTTTCTGCAAGATTTTAGAAACCTTTCATGAAATATTGCAAGAAAACTTTCACGACATGTTTCAGCGAGGTTTTCAGCAAAATTTAGAAAACATTTCATGGAATATTGCAAGGAACCTTTCATGAAAGGTTGCAGCGCGATTTCTGTAAGACTTTAAAAACATTTCTTGAAATATTGCAAGAAAACTTTTATTACATGTTTCAGCGGAATTTTCAGCAAGATTTAGACAACATTTTGATGGAATATTGCATCGAACTTTCTATGAAAGACTGCAGCAAGCTTTCTGCAAGATTTTAGAAACATTTTGTAAAATATTGCAAGAAACCTTTCATGAAAGGTTTCAGTGAGGTTCCTAGCAAGATTTGGGGAACATTTTACGAAATATCGCAAGAGACTTTTGATGAAAGGTTGCAGCAAGGTTCGTGCAAGATTTTAGAAACATTTTACGAAATATTGCAAGATACCTTTTATGAAAGGTTTCAACGAGGTTTCCAGCAAAATTTGATGAATATTTTATGAAATATTACGAGGTATCTTTTGTTAAAAGTTGCAGTAAGATTTCTGCAAGGTTTTTGACAAGATTTCTAAGATATCACAAAAAATATTGCTATGTACATTTCGCCAACGGTTATTACCATATTTTTGGCAATCTTTATAAAATATTCCAGAAAAGCGTTTCACAAAAAGTATCAGCAAAGTTTCATGAATAATTTCAAAATGAAATTGCAGCAAACCTTTCATAAACAGTTTCAGCAATAATTCCGCAAGTTTTTATAAAAGATTCTAAGAGCAGTCCAGATTCGCTGTTCTTGCCTTATATTTGGTTTCCTGTTATTTACTCAAGTATTTATTGCTGTAGTTGTATTGTAAACGGGAAGTTGAGCGCAATAAGTATGCTAATTATAAATATTTATGCGTAGGGTAAAAAAATCCATCGAATTGTTATTGAAAAAAGTAAAGAACGCATAAATATTAGAAACAAAACCTTTTATTTCAATATTCTCTACTTTTCTCAAAAACGATGCTGAGGAATTTTTTCTTTTTGTGCACAAATATTGATAATAATACTATTGCGCTCAACTAGTAATTTATAGATACAACGATTGATACTTAAGCAAATAAGAAAAACTTTATCACACAAGGATAGAAAATCCTGCCTACTATTAAATATTACTGCAGCAAGCTTTTGGCAAGATTTAAGAAATATTTTACAAAATATTGCAGGAAATAATACGGAAAGGTATGAACGTTGTTCGCAGCAAAATTTGAGAAAAATTTCATGAAATATTACGAGAAACCTTTCATGAAAGATTGCTGCAAGGTTTCTTGAAATGTTGCTGCGAGGTTTTTAGAAATATTTTAACCGGGTTCTAGCGCGGACACATAAATGTTGCTGCAATATCTCATAAAAGGTTGCTACGAGGTTTTCTGCAAGGTTACGGCGAGATTTTCTGAAAAATTGCTGTGTGGTTGCTTGAAATGTTTTTGCTATTTTTCCCGCAAGATTCCTGTGAGGTTTCTTGAAATGTTTCTGTTACATTTCCTGAAAGATTGCTGCGAGGTTTCCTGCAAGGTTGCGGCGAGGTGTTCTAAAAGATTGCTGCAAGGTTTCTTGAAATGTTTCTGTTACATTTCCTGAAATATTGCTGTGAGGTTTTCACGAAAGGTTGCTGCGAGGTTTTCTGAAAGATTGCTGCGAGGTTTTTAGAAATATTTCAACCGGGTTCTAGCGCGGACATATAAATGTTGCTGCAATCTTTCATGAAAGGTTGCTGCGAAGTTTCGAAACTTTCATGAAACCTTGCAGCAACCTTGCAGCAATCTTTCATGCTGTGTGGGATACCAAGTAATGGGCTTGTTTATCTTCCCTTTTATAGTGACGAATTGTGTCGTAAAAATTCTAAAAAGGTCAATCATGAATCATCACACTGTTTTTTCTTAGAATTATAAATTACCGGATGTAGTTGTTTACTTTTCAAATTAAAGAAAGATCGATTATAAATCAATGCGCAATATTTTTTTTGGAATTACGTTTTAATACGTAATTTCTAGAAAGATCAAAGGTCTTATGCACAATATTTCTTGGAATCACGTTATAAAATAAAATGTAATAATGAATAAAGAAGGCTAAAGCATAAGTATTTATGAAAATTGCACCCCTCTAGAAGCAATAGTTTTCGAGATATTGAGTTTTGGAATTTGAAAATTTTTATTTTGAAATATCTCGAAAACTATTGGTCCTAGCGAAAAACGGACGAAATTTTTAAAGACTTGAATGAAATGGATTTAATGGGTGATCTACCAATATACGTATTAAAATTTTAAACATTCCGCCATTTTGAAATTTTTTTTTTAGATATTAATTTTTTTGCGTTAATACATAAAGGGACTTGGAAGATATACATTTATAAAAATTGCACCTTTTTAGAAGCAATAGTTTTCGAGATATCAAGTTTTGAAATTTAAAAATTGTTATTTTGAAATATCTCGAAAACTATTGGTCCTAGCAAAAAAACGGATGAAATATTTGACGACTTAAATGAAATGAGTTTGATGGATGATCTACCAATATACGTAATAAAATTTAGAAATTTTCGCCATTTTAGATTTTTTTTCTTCCTAATTTAATATATATATATATATATATACTAGGGGGGTACCCCCCTGCTCGCGCTGCTCGCCAACCCCCGTGCATATTTACACTAATGAAAATATTAATCAGTAATGAAATTTGTACTGACAAAAATTATTAATAAAATTAATATTAATTATATATTTATTCAGACAGATTTCCACACCACCCGAAGAGGTGCTGTCAATAATACCTTGTAATTCATAATTTATAATATATGGTACTACGGCGCGTTGGTTTTTTTTTTGTTTTATTTTAAATAATTATATAAAATCAATAATAATAATTTTAAGTTATTTTAAGACATGTTAAAATTAATTAAAATTATTCCATTTTTTTATACAATTATTTAAAATAAAACCATGGTTCCCTTCGCCTGTAGCCCTACACAACCATAAGAGTCTATATTCCTTCTTCCTTTTACCATAGACTCTATTTACAATCCATCCTCCACCATCAGTATTACATATTTAAACAAAGTTTTAAAAGTCATTTTATTATTTGTACAATTTGTTATTATATTATTGTTATATAACAATTTTCCAATTAATATTTATCTCTTTTAAATCTTTGTTTAATTATGTTTATTAGAATAATTATTATAACTTGATATTTTTCAATTGAATATTATTGTAAAATGTCTTACAAAAATATGGAACAAAAATTTTTTTATTATAATTATTCTCAATTTAAAGTTTAATACCTGATTGAACTCTAATTTTTTTAATATTATTATTATTTTAAATTTTTCAATTATTTCTTATATTCTTGAATATTAATTATTGTTATTTTTTTATAATATTTAGTATCTTTAATTTATATACTCGAAATTAATATATTTTATTTTATTTTTATAAATATTAGTTTTATTCAAAGTATATATTTTACAATAAATTTCAATATCATTATGATAATCATAATATTATTAATTAATATGTTTCATAAATAAAACGATAAAATATCATAATATAATTTTTCCTTATTTATAAATTATTTTTATTTTATTTTAAATATATCTTAATTTTATTTTTAAGTCTTTTAGATGTGTAAAATATATATCTATATTGTTTTTAATATCCTTGACTTTCTTGCTAGTATTAAAAAAGATATATTAAAATAATTTTTATAAAATTAATAGAATGTATTTTCATGTTTGTTTTTCTCAAAAATATCGATTATTTATTTAATAATAAATAATTTTTAATATTATTTATTAATTAAAGAAATTAATATAATATGATACATAATGATATGAATTTTATTGATAATTTTTTTGTTTCATGAAATAATTTTTTATTTATTGTTTAAACATTTTATTATATTTGAATTCAATTGAAAATGAATAAGTTATAATAGAATGATAATTTTTTTTTTTAACTTTTAATTCCATTATCATAATTATAATAATATTAATTCAATTAATTAGTAATCTATGTGCTTCATAAATAAAATTGTAAAGTATATATTGTAACGGTAATTTGCTACTCGTTACAAAAGAAATTAGATTTTAATTCAACTTGACTTTAACTAGACTTATTAATTTTTGATTGAATACGGAGCTGCTAGAATTTATCTCAAGTATGGTAAACTAGCAACAACTCCGGCAAAGCTAGTTAGTATATTAGATTGATATGCGACGGAGTATTTTTCCGTCAGCTCGTTGCTGCGCGTCTCTTTCTCTCTCTCTCTCTCTCTCTTACCTGATCGAGAGACGCGATGCCGCTAGCACAGTTCTCCTTATTTATATGGAATTTAACTTTCCCAGTTAAATTTATTATATATATTTACGTAGGAAATATATGTATATATTGTGATAAAATAAATAAGGACCGCGGAGGCGTCGGGGTAAGCAACAGGATAGGCTTTCTTTAATACATGCACTTACGGCAGACAAAATAAGATTTTATAATTAAAATGTATTTATTAGAAGCAATAAAGTATAATACAAAAATAATATCTGAACGCGAATGAATTAATATGTAAAATTAAGCAATACAAAAAGGTTTAAATTAAACGGAAAAATATTCTCTAGAAAGAGATAGCAATAGGGAGGGACGCAACGCGAGCTAAGATACAACGTAGGCTCGAACGCACGATAGTTGTTACAACGCCAGAAGTTTCTTCGAGGTAAGAAACTTCTGGTTAACAAAATCTTAATAATAACTTACGATATCGCGCAGAGGCCTCTTATTCCGGATAACGAACGTCGATCGACGTTGACCAACAGAGATCGTCTTTGTCTCGCCTGATCGCTGCGGCTCGTGAATTCGGCCCAGCGATAAACAATTTGCAGGCCGCTGCAACTTGTAGAGAACAGTCGACGTAGGTAGAGCACGGCCTGGAGAAGATACTCGTGTCTCTTCCGATCTCCTTTTATTCTTCTCACCAAACTATTACAGCACGACACCAGCGAATCGATTAATAAATCCGAAAGATCAAGTAAAGTTGCGCGCTTGTAGGCCGTTGAATCAAGTCTGAAGCGCCGCGGCTTCTCTTCCCTCTCACGCGTCTATTGACACCTTACGAAACCGGTATATGACAGCGCTCGTGACCACACGCCGAGTTAATTTATTTACAACAGCGCGCGGGATTTGAACACGGAAGAATACCGTGACACCCCTCCGCCAGACGCAGCATACCCTGATTCTGCTGCTCTCAGTTGACGCGCTGAAGGATTTGGAGTGGGAAAGGTGTAGTCAATAATTACAAAAAAAATATCAAATTATATTACATATATTCTCGGTGCTCAGCACGACGAGGACACTGGTATGATCTTTTTACACCCGGATGGTTACAAATGTAGCACCTTGGCTGGTTTTTGGCAAGGGCTTTTCGTCTTGCCTCCTCTTCTTCTTCCTCCAGCCTCAGTTCAGCCATCAATTTATCGGCTTTGGCCCGTTCGTGGGCCGCTTTTGCCTTGGCGGTGGCTTCATATGCCTTCTTTAGGGCTTGAGAGGCTTCTTCCTCTGCTTGGCGGACCTTAGCCCTTTCTCTTTCTCTCCTCTTTCTTTCTTCTTCTTGCCTGGTCAGTCTAGCACGCCCGACTCGTAGCAATGCCGCCACCTCTTGCCTTCTATCTTTGATGATAGGCGGCCAGTTACTGACTAGCTCGTCTGCTTCCAGTCCATATTTCTGTACGAAGTGGTCCCACCAAGCAAAAGCGTCAGCTTCTTCATCGAAGGCTACCGAAGGCTGACGAGCTACTCTTCTTAATTCTGTCTGGAGTTCCTTCCACTCTTCTGCCATCGATGGCTCTTCCTTGGAAGGCGTCGTGCCTGATCGTGGGTCGCAGGCCGGTTGGCTCTGCGACACACTGGGCTTTGAGGCTCCTACAACCTCTTGCCGCTTGGGCGTCGGCTTAACCCTGATCGGCGACGGCTCCCGTGGTATTTCCTCAATCGTCAATGCTGGGAGGCTATCTCTCTCCTTTTTCTTCTCTATCTCCCGCTGGATCCTTTCAGTCTCCGACTGATCTCGCAGGAATTCGGCGTATGGCAGCAGGTAATCTCTAATCTTCAGATCCGCAGCGTTGGAGATTAGGAAGGCGATAAGGTTTTCCATCCCTTTACGACGTTGAGGATCCATCTGTTAGTAGGAAGAAAGGATTGTTTGTTAGTATTCTCAGGTGGTTACTTTTTATTCGCGCGGGTTCGCATTCTAGTTTTTCTCGGCGAATATTCGATTACATTTTCGCTACGCTGTATATTTGTAGAACCTTTTGGCCTACCACGCTTACGCATAATCGGTTCAGACTCAGCTTGTCGCATACGCTTTACTGTTCGTGTTACAACGATCGCTGTTTTACGCGGACGACCACGCTTCCTATTCGGTTTATCGAGTTTGGGAGCATCACCGCTGGCAGGCGGTCGCACGCTGTCTGAGCCCGAACCTCCGTTGGCACACGGAGTCGCATCGCTCGCAAGAGACGGGTCGCTCATCGTCTCATTCGCCTTTGATCGATCCAACGGTGGTTGAGATGGTGTTTCGTCTTCTTGCCTTGCTATGTATGGTTTTAATTGCTCTACGTGAACAGGGCCGTAAGCATTACTATCTTGATCTATCAGTCTGTATGTGTTAGAGCCACATTTCGCTGTGATCATATACGGGCCTACAAACTTAGGTGCGAGCTTACTTGCAATACCCTGAGCAGCCGAAGAGAGTATTTTATTTCTTTTCCATACCAAATCTCCAATGGTATACTCTACTTCTCTTCGACCAAGATCATATGCATCAGCTTGCTTCTGTTGCGCAGACTGTGCACGATCGACTACCTGTTCATGTAGCAAAGGTAATTTGCTTACACGATTTTGCCAGTTCGTTACTTCTTGTAATCGTTCATTTTCCTGAGCAGCTTTATCTTCTTTTCTTTTCAGTGAGCACGGAGGTATTGGTTGCCTACCATAATTTAACAACGCCGGGCTCGTGCCAGTTGTACTCTGTTTCGCCGTATTATATGCAAATATAATTTCAGGTAACTTTTCGTCCCAAGAACGGTGATTTTCATCAATAAATGCAGTAATCATGGTTTTAACCGTCCGGTTTATCCTTTCTACCGGATTAGTCTACGGATGATACGCAGGAGTAGTATTATGACAAATACCTGCTTCATTTAGATATTTATCTACTACTTGATTCCTGAACTCTGATCCATTATCAGATAAGAAGATCTCAGGCGCACCAAACCTTAAAATAATTCTTTCTCTTAGTGCTTTTGAGATCGTGGAGGCATTCGCTTTTCTAATAAGTATGCACTCCACCCATTTGGTGAATAGATCTTCGAAAATCAAAGCATACTCATATCCACGTTTACTTCTTGGAAATGGACCTGTTACATCTCCAGCGACAACTTTCCATGGGCCTGAAACTTCTCTTTTACCCATCAAACCTGCAGGTGGTTTTTGTTCGACTTTGCACTGCTGACAGATCTCACAGCTCTTAACATACTGTGATACTGTTTTCTCTATATAAGGCCAGTAATAATATTGCTTTACGCGAGCCACTGTTTTATCACGACCTAAGTGACCAGCTGTCGGCTCATCGTGGCATTCATGCAGTACTTCTGCTCGACTTTCGCTGGGAACAACGAGTTTCCATGCGTCATCGTCACCCATCGTTTCCTCAGTGAACCTATCCGGTACATAACGGTACAATTGACCTCCAACTATTTTCCATCTGGGATAGTCATTAGGGTTACTCATAACCTGTTGCTGCAGAGACTTATACCACGCATCCTTGGTTTGCGACGCCCAACTTAGTGCACTTAAGTGAGTGTCGTATTCTACTGAGTCTTCATGCATACGTGATAACGCATCAGGTACATAGTTTAATGCACCTTTTCTGTGCTCAACAGTGTAAGAGTACCCTTGCAGCTCCAGCGCCCAACGCGCTAGCCTGCCCGTTGGATTATGTAAATTACATAACCAACGTAAGCTACTATGATCCGTTATGACCTTAAAGTCATAACCTTCAATGTAACAACGAAACTTTTTGACAGCCCATATAACAGCAAGACATTCTCTTTCTGTTACGCTGTAGTTTCGCTCTGCACTGGACATGGTACGACTAGCGAATTCCAATACTCGCTCTTCGTCGTTGACTACTTGTAGAAGTACTGCTCCTTGGCCTGTGTCACTAGCATCTGTCTGTATAATGAATTGCAAATCGAACTGCGGTCGATGCAATAACGGAGCAGATGCGATTAAGGCTTTTATTTGGTCAAAAGCGATTTCCTGATCGCTTGACCATGCATATCTGCAGTCTTTTCTAGTGAGTCTGGTTAATGGCTCTGCTAACGTGGCGAAATTTTTCAAGAATTTCCTGTACCACGATGCCATGCCCATGAAACGCCTCAGCTGCTTTAGATTTTTAGGAGCTGGGTATTCAACGATGAGTCTTATCTTATCTGAGTCAGGCTTAGATCCATCCCTGTTTACCAGAACACCGAGATATTTGACCTGTTCTCGGCAGAATATACTCTTTCCATGGCTGATCGTAAGGCCTGCTGCTTTTATTCGCAGTAATACCCTCTTTAACCATTTTATATGTTCAGCGAACATCTCAGTTACTACGATGATATCATCTAAGTACGAAAATGCGTATGGCTCGAGTTTTGGGCCTGTAATCTCTAATCGCTGAAAGATGGCGCCAGCGTGGCTAAGGCCGTACGGCATCCGTTTAAACTGGTAAAGACCCATGCCAGGTACCGTAAATGCCGTTTGAGCACGTGAATCTTCTTTCATCCTAATTTGATGATAAGCACTGCTCAAATCCATTGTAGAGATGTATCTTGCTTTCTGCAATTTATCATCCATTCTTGGCAATGGATACGCATCAGGTTTTGTAACTGCATTGACTTTTCTAAAGTCAATACAGAACCTGAATTTGCCATTTGGTTTCTTAACTCGAACTACAGGGCTTGACCAGCCGCTCATCGAAGGTTCAATTATATCTGCAGCTAGCATTTCATTAACCTGCTCGTGCATCCATTCTTCGACTTTTTTAGAAACAGGATAATATTTCTGTTTAATAGGGCGTGCAGAACCTGTATCGGTCTCATGTTCGATCCAATTTGTGCAGCCTATAGGAGTATCATCTTCTCCTAATATTTCTGTAACTAAACTTTTTACACGAGCCCGATCAGCTGCTGATACGTCAGCTAAACCAACTGATCCTAGCTTAGCAACATGTAACTGCTTAAGCGCTGCGATTTCCAAATTCACTTTCACATTCGTTCCTTTGAAGGAGAGTTTATTTTCGCAAGGATCGAAAATAGCTTTAAACGCTCGTATAAAATTGCCACCTAGATAACATTCTTCATCTAAGCTAGGCATAATAGCAGAACGGATCATCTTTGTAACTCCGCCTACTGTAAAAGGTAAGTCGACATAACCCACTATCGAACATTGCCTACCATCTGCTACTTTGACAAATCTGTCCATAGCTGATATTAACGGCACATTACAGGCTGCGGCCAACTGCAAACCTGTAGAATTCATGACTGTACGTGACGCACCTGGGTCATATAATGCTCTTATACGGTAATCTCCGATCACTACCATGAGCCACCATCGAACTTCGTCATCTATATCTGACTGCAGCTGCTCTTCCTGTTCACTTGTCGCAGCCTGACAAGCGCGAGACTCGCTCTGCTCTTCTACTGGGATTTCAGGTGATTTTTTGTTTATCACTCTTTCAGTAGAGAGTTCTGAGGTCTCGTTATTTTTGCTGGGAACAGCAGGAACCTCGTCTACTTGCTCCCTTGTCCTTTTCCCGTACATTGAGGACAGGACCATTGCGTGTATCCAGGCAGCCCACAGCGATAACAACTGAGGTTAGAATTTCTACTTCTCGTACCTTTTTTATTTTCCTCGTTAGGTTTATCTCTATTTGGGTTTTCAGTCTGATTTCCTTTCTGATTCTGATTTTCTTGTTCAGAGCTACCTTGCCCTTGATTAGGTTTACGAGGAGGTCTCTTAAAATTCTGTGGATTTCTCTGCTGATTTTTACGTGATGTATTTGGCGAAGCTTGTCCAGACTTACTTATATTGGGAACCGCCGGTTGCCTGTCCATTCTTTCAGACATTTTATTTAACTGAGAAACTATCTGCATCAACGTTTTAGCTATGTTAAACTGTTCAGATGCCAGCGTTTTTTCTTCTATAGCAGCAACCTGGTGTTTATTCTCTTTTCGCTTGGACGCACGACGGTAAGCTACGTCAGGCAATAAGGAATGTTCTGGCAGGGGAGGAAGCCTATATGCTCTCTCTGCATCTATTGTTAATTCAGCTTCGACTGCTTTTTCTAGTGGTGACTCTACGTCAACAATCTCATCCCTTCTTACCATGCGCTGAATCTCGGGTAAGAGGTTGCGATGTAACAACGGTCGAGCTGTTGCCCTACATCTGGTAGTGGGACTTGCTTTAATATTATGGCCTGTAGACAGGTTATGTGATCACGCAAAAGTTCATCTTTACCTTGCGTACGCCTGTTCGCTTCAGACCGCAGTCTTTGTTGGAAACGTCTACTGTGTCCGTACCAACGCAGAGCAGCTTCTTTAAATTCTGCCCACGTGTTCCATGAATGTTTATTGTTTCTGTACCACGTGGCTGCTACGCCTGATAACAGTTCTGAAAGAGAGGATAGCAGATCACTCTCACTCATTTTTGCTAATGTTCTGCATTCTTCTACCCTGGTCAGGAAGAGATCTATGCTCTGTCCTTTTTCACCTGAGAATGTTACGTTCCATGGGCGAACTATGTGGCCGATATCCAACGTTCTATTAGCGTTGTTAGTCCGATCATTTTGCAAATTTGTGCTCATTTGCGGCATTGGGCTTGACGTAATAAGAGTCCCCCTACTCCCGACTGTACTTACTCTTGGAAGTTCACTCGGAGTTAAGCCTGCCTGTACGTCAGCCAGAGTGCCATTTTCAGTATTATTATGTATCCTGAATGTATCTTGGAAATTTACTCTCGTGTTTGTTGGCGGCCTCTGGTCGTTACCTCTTTCTTGCTAGTTGCTTTGCTGCTCATCTATCCATGTACTAGATGATCTTGGATTTGGAGTTTCCTCTCTTCTTTGTGTTATGGCAGCTACTGACTCTGCCAGTGTTTTTATTTGTATTTGCATATTGTGAAAATATTGCATCATCTCAGTTGGCAATACAAACGGTGTTCCATCCGTTGTTTGCATCACTGTTGTTGCCTGTTCGGTAACTTGATTCGGAGGGTTGGTTGATGCTTGTGCCTGTCCGCCAGAACGTGGTTTGTTCGTTCCCTCTCTCAATATCTCCTGTAGGTTTAACTTTATCTGAGGATCTTTATCGAGCACACTGAGAACATGTTCTTCATCTTGTTGCACATTAGGGTAAAAAATAGTTGACCCTGTCTTCTCACATATTGTTCTTTCTATATATTCCTTTCTTACTCTTAGGCGCTGTTGACGTATTGTCAATTCATCATCATTAGAATTCGTTTGCTGAAATTCTTCAGCCGAATAATTCCCAATCAGCCAATTTATTAATCGATTGGTTTTTTGATGATGAAAGCCGTCTGTTCTCAGTCCTAACTCCTCTCGAGTTATTCCTAAGTCCTTCTCAGATATATACCCTACCATTTTTCGGCTGCATCAGCACTTGCTTTTAACGGTACGTTAGCCATCTTGAATTTATTTTTCTTCTTTCTTGACTATATCTGTGTTTAAATCTGATCGCACGCAAGTACGCTACTACGCTTGCAGTGTGTGTATATTCGCTATATATATAATAAATAATATTTCAGTTCGTATATGTGTGGTTAGAAACTAAGCCGCACACATACGATGTGAAAAAAAAATATATGTATATATAATTAAGAAGAAAAAATATATATTTTTATGTTTTGGTTTTTGGATTTATTTATTTAACGTAATAACTAATAATATTTTAGTGATTGACCGACATAAAACAAAATTTTTCAACACTGTAATTTTAATTTTTATTACAACAAGGACATTAGAAATTGTCGTTAAAATATTCAAAATACGCGGCTAAATCCAAAAGCCTGTGCGCTTTTAAACTTTAGTTAAAAGCGCACACCTAACTGTGTGAGGACAATTTTTTTTATTATACACGTGTATTTAATGTGTAGTGTAAAAAGGTGAAAATTTATTAAAATGAAATCTTTGAGAAATTTCTAAATTCTTCAACCACACACACTGCGCCGATCAATTGCCACGCTATGAGCTGGCAATCTTTTGTGAGAGAGAATTTAATATCATGAAAAAAAAATATTTTATTATATGTAAATAATGTTATGTAGTTTAAATTCTATTAAACCACACAAAAAAAATTTTCCTGATCCTTTAACGTATACTCAAAAAAATTTATTTTAATTTTTATTCAGTTAAATTTAATATTAAATTACAAAAAAAATGTTTACTCTTGTTGAGAATAAATTATTTTTAAATTAAAGGATTATTAATAATTTATTTAATTTCAGCTTCCTCGCCAGCTGAAACTAATATTCTCGCTCACTTTATAAGTCAACGAAATATGACTAACGACCTGATCGATAAGGGGGTATATATAATAACGCACGTCTCTATTTTAAATAAATTCTAAATGCCTGTTCGCTTTTTCTCATAAAGCGAACGACAGCATACAGAGTTATATATCTTAATCTCTGTATCTACGCTAAGCTATGTCAATAGCGCCTGCGCATTACCTACAAAGAAAGAGACAAGAAAAAAATTTTCGCTGAGACACGTGGGGACGCAACTTGTAACAGAGAATTACAACGAAAAGAAAATTTCGATCTGTAATTTTGTTCACAAAAATTTTTTGCTATTTATTTAACAACAAACGAATTTTATTTAATTTTATTAAATTTTTTTATCACGTAAAAAAATTTTGTCGAAATTATTTTCCAAAAGAAAAAAAAATTTTAATTCACTTTTATTTCAACAAACAAAAATAACTTTATTGTTAAAAGAGAGAAAGAAAAAAAATTTTCCACGTGCTACTTCAAATATTAAATTTTAGCTACAGTCAAAACGCCATCTTTATTATAAAGACTTTTAAGAAATAGCGAAGCCCGTTTGCGTCGATGGTAACTACACTCTCGACGCCATTTGCAATTTTCGATTTATTCAACAACGCGAGAAAGCCTGTTCCTGCTGACGCAACTATTCATTGGGCGCCATTTTGTAACGGTTATTTTGCCCGTTACAAAAAAAAGAATTAGCTTTTGATTAAATATTATTTTTGGCTAAGTCTTTAAATTTTACTATTTGTGGAGTTACTGAAAACTATCATAAATATGTTAAATTTTACGTAACAAACTCCGATTGTGCTAGCTAGTCAATCCTATTGATAAACGACAGAATCTTATGCGATATACTTCTCGCCTGCTGCACACACTGCGTCTCTCTCTCTCTCTCTCTCTCTCTCTCTCTCTCTCTCTCTCTCTCTCTTACCTGGTCGAGAGACGCATTGCCGGTAGCGCAGTTTTCCTTCGTGATGCAGGTTCAAAATCGAGTTTTATTAAACTGCTTAATATAACTAGAGAATTAATCTATACCTGCTCACAAGGACCGCGGAGGCGTCGGGGTAAGCGATAAGAACAGGTTACTTCTGATAAGGCTTGTAACTTAAATAAAGTATTAAATACGTATTAACGTAAAACATATAACATTTATTAGAAATAGTTAAGCTACAATTGGAAATGAAGAAAAAGGTGTAGATAGGTAATTAAGTATGTATAATACGCGTTAAACTTTGGCTTTTATAAGCCTCATAACTTGACTTGACAGAAGTTAAATAGAGAAGCAAATATGAGGGGGGGACACGTCGCGAACTAAAACGTCGCTGATCGGTTATGTAACCGAAGATACACTTTTTGATCGAACAAGTATCTCTCGAGGAGGAGATACTCGTGTATGCCGCAATAAGTTCTACTTACAATAACGCACTGGCCAGCTAACACTACTTCCTTACGTGCACGTAATCCTCGCTAGCTCGTTATCGGAACTTTCTTCCTGTGTGTAGAAGATGCGTAGATGCTCTCAAGTGAATCGGTAGGCCACACCACGGGTCGACTTGGACAGTTGCTCGCACAAAATAGCTGGCCGCTTAGATGCGCACGAAGCGGCCACAAAGCAATCAGGAAAATCCTGAATATTGTAATGAGCAAACTAAATAAAATACCACAGTCGATTTACACTAACGACTGGTATTTTCAAGAAATTAATTCGTATTATACACGACGAATTATATTCTATACTTGAATAGCGAACCACGTGGCACAACTTATTCTTAAATAATAGCACGGCGCAGGCCTAATGCTAACGCTACGGTAGCCGGAAACGATCTGATTTGCCTCGTGGCTTTCTTGCTCCTCGCGCGCGCACATTGACGCTTTACGAAACCGGTATATGACGGCGCTCGTGACCACACGCCGAGTTAATTTATTTACAACAGCGCGCGGGATTTGAACACGGAAGAATACCGTGACAATATTTTCTATTTTCTTAAATTTTATTTATTCCTTTTTAAATATATATCTTAATGCAATTAAGTTGTTTTGATGTATGAAATGTATATTAATTTTCTTTTTTTAATGTATTCGATTAATTTTCTGTTATTACCCATATGGAAATAATTTATGTGAAAAACTGTAAATAATAGTAAATAATTGTAAATAACTGTTAAAAAATGTAGGAATTGAGACATAAATAATAGTTATTTACAGTTATTTACTATTATTTATTATTAATTACTATTATTTACAGTTATGTACAGTTATTAACTGTTATTAACTGTTATTTACAGTTATTTACAATTATTTACAATTATTTACAGTTGTTTATAATTATTGACAATTGTTCATAATTATTTACAGTTATTCATAATTATTTACAGTTATTTACATTTTCAAAAATTTTTGAATTAGTGGATAATTTAATGTTATTAATAATTATTTACAATTATTTATAGTTATTTACAGTTATTTACAGTTTTTTACAGTTATTTATAATTATTTACAACTATTTACAATTTTCCATAGTTTTTTACAATTATTTACAGTTATTCACATTTTTGAAAATTTTCGCCTATATATAAAATTATTGAATAAATTCGTGGTAATTTTCGAAAATGTAAATAACTGCAAATAATTGTAAAAAACTATAAATAATCGTAAATAACTGTAAATAATTGTGAAAAAAGTGAATAAATGTAAATAACTGTAAATAAATATAAATAACTGGAAATAAGTGTAAATAACAGTTAATAAGTGTAAATAACAGTTAATAACTGTAAATAAGTGTAAATAACAGTAAATAATTGTAAATAATTGTAAATAACTGTTATTTATGTCTCAATTCCCACATTTTTTAACACTTTTCTACAGTTATTTACAGTTATTTACATTTATTTACATTTATTTACAGTTATTAACAGTTATTTACAATTATATCCAAAAATTTTTTCCATATGGGTATAAAAAATATATTTATTATTTTTATTGATTCATTACTTAAGCATATTTTATATTATATTTTATAATATAAAGAAAATTATGTTAGCAATACGTAATAAATATCTATAATATATTGTATTATGAGTTGTGATATAATATTCCATTATTGGATCATGTATTTGTAACTTATATTGAATAATTTTATTTGTCATATATTTATAATAATATGTTACGTTGTTTCAATTTTCAAAATGAAGTTTTTTATTTTCAATATCGATATAGTTATTAATTGCGTTATTTAATCTAGATAAGTCTGTATTTTCATTCAAATTTTCCATATACTCTTCATACTGCTCTTGCAATCTTTCAAATTCGTTTATTTGGTTATTTAAATCATCTAATTCTTCTTGATGTTGTAAGTTTTCTACAACAATGTATTCATTTGAAACTGGATCCCATTTTATTTTATAATGATTTAATTATTATTAGTATTAATTAAATTGTACTTTAAATAATTTCATTATTAATTATTTTTACAGAAAATTTGAAGTTTGTTTTAATTTTAATTTTTATTATTGTATATTGAATTTTTTTTATAGAAAATTTTAAGCATGTTTTTATTTTTTCTTTTATTATGTTATATTTGAAAAAACAAATGTTTTATTAGTATGTAAGAAATATAAATATATTTTTAATATTAAAAAAATTAAAGTTTTTTTTTGTTATTTCTCTAGTACTTTTTTCCATACTTTATTCGTTAATTCATTTTTATTTTTTAATTCATTTTGAATATGTATTTTAGAAGGATTTTCACTTCTTAAAAGAGCAACATATAATTGTCCATGTGAAAATAAAGGTTTTTTTATGAATATTCCTACATTTTCAAAACTTCGACCCTGTGGTTTATTTATAGTTATAACAAAAGCTAATACAATAGGAAATTGTTTTCTATATAAAATAAATGGTAAAGACGATGATTCATTTGTGCTTAATATAATACGCGGTATGAAAACTTTATTTCCTTTATTTTCGCCTGTAATTACTTCAGCTTCCATATTGTATTTAAATAATCTTGTTATCTTTAATCGTGTTCCATTGCATAATCCATCTTTTATACTTAAATTTCTAATCAGCATTATTATGGCATTTATTTTTAAATTAAGTTCATGTGGAGGTAAGCCTTCTCTTATATTATTTAACATTTCTATTGGATAATTTAAATGAATATTATCATCTGTTTGATCAACACGCTTATATGTTGCATAATCAATACTATAATATGTCATTGTTTCAATATTAATTAAATTTAATATTTCATTATTTAAAATATTCACATCTTCATTATGTGTACTTAAAATAATATTTTTCGAAAATCAATAATTGTTGTTAATGTTTTTATAAGTTTTATTACAAACATTATTAGTTTTCCATTTTTCTGGTATAATAAATGTATCAACTTTTCCTTCTCCGATATCTAATAAAAATGATGAAAAATTTTTTAATTTAAAAATATGAAACATGGGCCATAGGCTTGAATATTTTATAGTTTATTCTATAATTGTATTTTTATTTCTATGTTTTAATACAGGTAAAATTTGATGAAAATCTCCACCTAAAATAATAATTTTTCCTCCAGAAATTTCATTACTATGACAGACATCTTTTAATGTTTTATCAACTATTTCTAATGCTTTTTTAGGAATCATTGATGCTTCGTCCCATATTATTACATTTTCTTCTCTTAATTTTTACTTATCTGAATCAAATTTTAAAAAAATGCTGCCAAGCGCTTTGGCGCAATGCTTTCTCATAGAGTACATTGAGTTAGAGTAATTTGATTTTATTTTTTTAAATACAATTTTAATATAAATGTCCCTATCCTCTGTATTGAAGGCTGTCTTAATATCTACGAAAACTATATGAATCTTATTCTTTCTTACTTTTGCCATTTGTATCATGTGATTTTATGACGCTCTAAAATTAAAGCTGCATTTATAAAATTAATTTTCTCATGCTTGTCTTCTTCACACTATAGCCAATAACTTACATACAAATTTTAGAACATTTTCATCGAATAGTTTACAAAAAATACCAAATAATTGAAAAATAAAAATTGTTTTAAAATTTTCAAAACGCTTTAACGTTACAACTACGCCAAGAAAACCAGTTTTCAAAAGTTCATTTTATTTAGGCAATCGTAAATAATTTCTATACATAATTTTAAGCTACTTCATCGAGTAGTTTACGTAAAATACCAAAAAATAAGTAAAATTCTATTCAAAATTTAGAAAATGCTTTAAAATTAAAACTGCGCTGAGAAAATAAGTTTTCCCAAGCTTGCTTTAATTAGGCAATAACAAATAATTTGGATGAAAATTTTTAAGCAAATCTATCCAATGGCTTTTGTGTAATAGAAAAAAAATGAAATATAAACATTTTTTCCAAAATTTTCAAAATGCTCTAAAATTAAAACCGCGCTAAGAAAATAAGTTTTCTAAAGCTTGTTCTATTCAGGTAATAGTGAATAATTTGCATAAAAAATTTTAAACAAGTTTATCGAATGATTTTTATGTAATTGAAAAGAAATTAAAAATAGAAATTTTTTTCAAAATTTTCAAAATGCTCTAAAAATAAATGTTCGCTAAGAAAATTAAAGAAAACTAGTTTTCAAAAGTCCATTTTATTTTGACAATCATAAATAATTCCAATACATAATTTTAAGCTCCTTCATCGAGTAGTTTACGTAAAATATCAAAAAAATTAGAAAAATTTTATTCAAAATTTTCAAAATGCTCTAAAATTAAAACTGCACTGAGAAAATAAGTTTTTCAAAGCTTGTTTTATTTAGGCCATTGCAAATGATTTCCATAGAAATTTTCGAGCAAATCTATCGAATGGTTTTTGTGTAATAGAAATAAAATGAAAAATAGAGATTTTTTCCAAAATTTTCAAAATGTTCTAAAATTAAAACTACGCTAAAAAAATAAGTATTCCAAAGCTTGTTTCCTTTAGACAATAGCGAATAACTTGCATACAAATTTTGGAGCAAATCTATCGAATAGTTGTCGTAAAATTAAAAAAAATGAAAAAAAAAATTTTTTTTCAAAATTTTCAAAATGCTCTAAAACTAAAAGTGCACTAAGAAAATCAGTTGGTAAAAGGTTTTCTTCCTTTAACATTCGCAAATAATGTCCATAGAAATTTTCAAGCAAATTCTTTGAGTAGTTTAGGTAAAATATCAAAAAAATAAAAAATCAAAATTTTTTTAAAATTCTTAAAATGGCTCTAAAAAAAACTAAGCTGAGAAAATCAATTTTCAATAGCTTCCCCCCCCCCCCCCCAGTTAGACAAAAAACTGAATTGCATGCAAAATTTGCATTAGCAAATCCATCGAGTAGTTCTCGAGATATTAGCGTACTGAAATCGTACACACACACTTGCATACAGACATTTTCTGGAAACCACTTTTTTTGACTCCCTGAGTCTAAATATGTACAAATTAATGAAAAAATATAAAAAAAATTTTTTTATCGATACAATGCTTTCTCTATGAGAAAGCAATACACTTTCAATGTTATTTATATCTAACGGTAATCTAAAAGTTCGGTGACTGGTTAAACCTTTTGGTAATAAAATTGAAGCAATACCTGTTCAAGCCATTGGTAAGAATTTTTTTTTATTGTTATAAAATAATATATTAATGTTTTATATAAAAATGTTTTTCCAGAACCTCCTGGTCCATCTATGAAAAAAATTTCATGATTATTAGTTATTATTTGTTCAAAAATATGTTTTTGATCGTTATTCAATTGTTTGTACATTTTAACAAATTTCTTTTTATTAAAAATTATAATTTCATCATTAATTTCTTCGTTTTCCTCGATATAGTTTTAATTTGGTTCAGGTAAACCAAAATTTTCACATGACATTTCTTCTGAATTTAATATTTGATTAATATGAGATAAAACTTTATTTTCTTTATTTTCTTTAAAATCTTCTATAAAAAATTTTTTATATTTTTCCCAAATAATGTTGACGTCATCGGGTAGTAGGTGGCTGTGGGTGGTGAGTAGGCTGTGACGTCATAAGTGCTGAGTCACGATTTGCACCTGTCCACTAGTCGCACAGGTGAGTCGAGGGAGTGGTGGTGGGGGGAGCCAGAACTCTCATTGCTTACCTACTATTATAATTTAAAATAATTGTTGTATTAGAATTTATCTTGCATTTATTTTTATAAATGTATATTTTCATAGATAAAACTGCAATATTAACAAACACACAGAGACACACGCACACACATAGACACATACGGTCACACACAGACACACACACAGACAAACAGACACACACACACACACACAAAACATTCGAATGTGAACAATCGTAAATACGGACATACTTACGCCCTTATATGGAAATAATTACCCACTTATATGGAAATAATTTCTGTGAAAAATTGTAAATAATAGTAAATAATTGTAAAATGTTGAAAAATGTCAGAATTGAGACATAAATAATAGTTATTTACAATTATTTACAGTTACTCACTATTATTTACTATTATTTACAATTATTTACAGTTACTCACTATTATTTACTATTATTTACAATTATTTACAGTTATCTACAGTTATTCACAATTATTTACAATTATTTACAGTATTTTATAGTTATTTACAATCATTTATAGTTATTAACAGTTATTTACATCTTCAAAAATTTTTTGAATCAGTGAATAATTTAATGTTATTAATAATTATTTACAGTTATTTATAGTTATTTACAATTATTTACAGTTTTTCACAGTTATTTACAGTTTTTCATAGTTTTTTTTACAATTATTTACAGTTATTCACATTTTTAAAAATTTTCGCATAAGTATAAAAAAATTGAATAAATTTGTGAAAATTTGTGAAAATATGAATAACAGGAAATAAGTGTAAAAAATAAATGATCGTAAATAACCGTGAATGATTGTAAAAAAAGTGAATTGATGTAAATAACCGTGAATAAATATAAATAACTATCAATTAGTGTAAATAACTGTAGATAATTGTAAATAATTTTAAATAACTGTAAATAACTGTCATTAATGGCTCAATTCTGACATTTTTTAACAGTTATTTACAGTTATTTACAGTAACTTGCATTTACTTACAATTATTAACAGTTATCTATAATTAATTCTAGAAATTTTTTCCATATGGGACATACACATTAATGCACACACAACCCAACCATCACTCATATATACAAATCAACAAACGCACATCAACATTGACACACATTGACGTATATACACGTCAACGAGAACTAATCCACACGCACACCAATAGACTAATACGCCAATGTTTACATACGCTGATACATATCACACGATACACACACCGAAAAAATCAGGAGCGCAGGCGGTTCCGCAACCCCCTATACCACTATTGTTCTTAAGTTCGTAACTACAGAAATACATAAGTAGAATCACGAACGTTAAATTGTTGATTAACATGCTCGATTCTACTCGTGTATGCGTGCCTTATAAAAAATGTAAAGGTATTAGTTACATGTGCATGGACATTTCTAAGTTTAAAGTACAGAACACACGGTGTTCGATACTCTAACTTAGGTAAGTATAGCAAACTGTAATACAGCACTTTCTATAGACAAGATGCACACATTTACAAGAACGAACAAAAGTGAAACAATTGATGTAGTATTAGTAGCGCCCTCAATACGTAACGCATACAGTTAGATTACTAACCGGCAAAGATTTCATAGGTATGGTAATACAGGAGTCTACTGACAAGGAGAGCATCCCACCTCCGGAAAACAGATTCGGTTGAAACTGCAGGATATGATTTTTTGATGAAAAAAAATGAATCCGTGTTTTTTCTTTCCATCGAATAGACCTCCTAGACAAGGATATAGACTTTTTTTTTTAAATATGGCGAATAAGAGTCTTTATAAGAACTTGAATAACCAAAGAACTAAGACTCTTACAAAAAATGCATGGAAAATAAAATGAAGTACGAATTAAATGCTTTAATTTAAGCTATGTTGCATTAAATTTTTGGTGGTTAAAGAGTTGCAGGCGATTGAAATATGTTAATGAAACAACGTGAAAAATTGATCATATTTTATATGCTAAAAATATTAAGTAAATACGGGGTAATATTTAATTGAGAATAACTTTCGAAGAACAAAAGCTTTTTTAATGCAACAAAGCTTAAATTAAAGCATTTAATTCGTGCTTCATTTTATTTTTAATGCATTTTTTTGTAAGAGTCTTAGTTCTTTGGTTATTTAAGTTTTTATAAAGGCTTTTATTCATTATATTTTTAAAAAAATGTCTATATCCTTGTCTTGGGGGTTTATTCGACGAAAAGAAAAAAACACGGGTTTATTTTTCTTCATCAAAAAATCATATCTAACAGTTTCAGACGAATCCGTTTTCCGGAGATGGGGTGCTCTACTTATGATATAGAGCGTATAGCTCCGGCATCTGACGCTAGCTAGTGGGGGTAAGTGTAATACGATCCGTCAAAATGTACAAACGCGCGTGGTTTCGGACTCGAACAACACAGCGACAATTAGACTTTACAGGATATCGTTAACGAAATGAAGCGCTAGCGTTGATGATATGCAACAACATAAGTTGAGCTAATGTTATCACATATAAGTTCCCCATATAAAAATCGAGATTTTAAAGCATAAGAACAATAGCTATTCAAGAAAAGGTAAACGTAGCTTATTCCAAATATCAAATACATGGCTTTCGTGAATGCGACTTTAAATCAGTACAGATTTCAATTTTATTGTAAACTTACAATCGTATTACAAAATATCAATAATTTGCAATGATCTCTGTAAAAGTTGCTTGTATTTTATTAATAATACGGAATGTAGAGCATCGATACCTATAAAAGACATTTTATCTAGGTAAAAGAAATAGCTATAACTATTTAAATTTAGTTTTAAATTTAAGATTGTATGGGCTATACAATCCGTATCAAAAGTTAGTTATTTAAAAAACCATTTAGATTTTTCGGTAGAAAGGAACTATCCAATTTTTAGCTCAGTAACTTAATAGATAATATTGAAAACATCCATTTAAACTTGGTTTTATTTAAATATGATTGATTATTAAAGAATTATAGCATTTTAAAGTCTATAACTTTTACAAAAATTTAATTCAATCGTAAAAAATAATACCAAAGTTTCAAAAATTATTTTATTTGACTGAAACGAAGTTTATTTTGTTCAGCTTAAAATTTAGAATCTATTGATGAGGATGGAATTTCAATTTTTTTTTTCATTAAAATTCATTGTCAATTTTCTATGATAAAATGGTGTGTACTGTCTGAGACAAATGCATTTTTCCACAGAAAATCGGCTATAAATTTTAATAAAAATTAAAATTAAAATTCCATCCTTGTCAATAGATTCTAAATTTTAAACTGAACAAAATAAACTTTGTTGCAGTCAAATAAAATAATTTTCTAAACTTGGGGATTATTTTTCATGATTGCATTAGATTTTTGTAAAAGTTATAAACTTTAAAGTGCTGTGGGGACACTCACACTTGTATGTATGCGTATGGTGCTGTAAGCGCACTAATACACATGTCAGCGTATTCATGAGAACGCCTCTGCGCAGGCTCATATCAGACGAGAAAGAAGCAGCGTAGAGACTGCTCGCTTGTACTTCATTCTTACTCCGCCAGCCACTGCGCTTAGTCGCTTTGGCTATTCAATAAAGAAACACCTTAACTCATAAAGTGTCTCTCATTTTCCAGATCCCATTCTCCTTCTGCCTTATTACATATATGTAAAGATTTGGTAGTGAGTGCGAGTGAGATAGACAGTGGAAAACAGCGCCACGCGGTATGAAGTCAATTCCTCCTCGTAATTACTCGTACAGAAGATGTTGGGCCTTTACATAAACCCAAGTGTTCAAGATGAAGGATAATAAAATGAGTGAACGGCCAATTGAGAAAATTCAGGCTTTATTAGATCAATGCCGGTAACCACCAGCTAAACTTGACTCTAGTATCGCGAGCTATAAAAGCGTGCTAAAACGTGTTCACTCTTCAGCGGTCGTGAACACTCTCTGTCGACAGTCTGTACCGTTCCTCCTACTACTGTAGCACGACATAGCCGCTTACTTACGCTTCGCCTATTTCACAACAGCGCTGAGGGCCTTTTCATATTTTAATGTATGTAGGTAGAGTCCCATATACACATCACCACCCTAGGCGTTACAACTAGTGACCCCAACAAAGTCTTCAGAGGCGACCAAGTGACCATTTTCCACAATCAAGTAGCGGAGCTAGAGGGACATCTTAAAAGTCCGCCATTTTGGATTCTTTGTTTGCTGGTCAAGCATCTATCTTGTCGCTGAGAATCACGCACCGGGAGTTTTGTGGGACTGGAGAAGCGGAGTATTGCGCCTGCATCATCGCACGACCTCTGTGTGCTCCAAGTAGGAGACACTTTCCTTTGTAGCTTCTGCCTCAGTGTCTTCGTTCAGAGCAACGCAGATTCTTCTTTAAGGGTAGTGAGAGTTGCTGAAAGTGCACTCTCTTTTATATAATTTTTTCTCTCTCTTGTCTTCAGAAAAAGCGCGGTCGCATCACTAAATTATTGACGTGCGAAAAACCGCAGAAAAAGTCTTTTATCTTAGAGAGTTCTGGCCACGCGGCGCCTTTTGAGTTCTTTTACATGCTTAACAAGTGAACGTTTCTTTTTTCACGGCAGTGCGTGTTGTGGCCGTTATATAAAAGTAAATCGCGAGTGGAATTTTTTTTGTCACGTTTGTAAATAAGCACGCCGTTAACACGCGTGTAGGTTATGCACGCATTGTGTCTGGCGTTGGAAAAATTCTTTTCTCGCGTATATTACACTGATTAAAATATAAAAAATCATTCTTTTGTAAGAAATTTTATGCCTTAAGACACGTGGCATAGGTAATGTACGCATTTTGTCTGGCATATAAATTCTTTTTGATTGGTAGCTACGCGAGATTGCTTTTAAAGACAAAGAAACAGCCAGTTTTGAGTCTAGCAAAAACGCGGGCTTTCAATAAGTCAAACGGTCGAAATTTAATATCGAATCAACTACCTAAAGGTCAACGTGGAAAATCTTTTGATTTTAAGCGAGTGCGGAGTGCGAGGAATCGGTTTTTCGTGTTAACTAGTAAGCATTAATTCTGTTTTACTTATTCAAACTTTGAGTTACACGATTGTAAAATACAACGAAAAAGTCAGCTTTTAGATGAATAAGTATAGTTTAAGTTAGTATAAAATTTCCTATAAAATTCTCTAAAGTGCAATATAAACTAGTCGTAGGTGTTTGTGTCGTATCTAATTTTTTACTTATTTATAACATATTTTGTTTGTATTTTCGTCCATATACACATATTTATACATATATTTTTCAATCTATATACATATACAAATTTTAATTGTGCACAATTAGGGAATTCTCGTCTTAAAAGTTTAATACACTTCAAAATATACATATTTTTCTTTAATATTATTGTGAGAAAATCTCACTCTAACTCAAGGCGCTGGCATTGCTTAAGAAAGCTCCTTCGTCGATCCCTCCGGATCTCTTACGAGGACTATCGAGAGTAGTGCGAGTGCCAAGAGTCTTTTCTGCATTATTTTAATTTGGTAATAGACGAGAGGCCCGCAATTGCTCTTATCCGGTGGTTGGTCACGTGGGAGATTCTCTCTGATTGTTTACTCGCACAGCGAGTGCGCGTATTATTAACTATTTGCGCTTGTGCATCGGAGAGCCTTTGTGTGCATCAGTCGTCGACTACATAAGGTTTTTTACGCTCAGCACGTGGAAATAAACCCGATTACACAAGACGCCTCTTTTTTTCTTATTAAGTATAAAATTACATTTCTTATAAAGTTCAGAGAGGATTTTCTCAGACTGCTCACTGCACAGACTTAAAAAGCGTTATTCCCTCTTTCGCGACCGCTCGTCCGCAAAAATGCCTCCCAAAGTAACCCATACATCTCCTAGAAACAGCGAGCCCGGCAACACACAACGTACGGAAAACATGTTACGCGTGCAACAGAACAGCTCTCCTTCAGAGAGCATGTACGCGGGTAACGGGGACGTAGCTTTTTCAAATGACATGATTTTATGAATTATTTCATTGAAAAATGACTTTACATGATAATCATTTCCCATTGAAAGGAAAAAACAAAAACGAGGTAAACCTCGTAGTTTCAACTCTTCGAAAAACGAAGAGCATTTGCGATTAAGCTGAGATCATTCATCATCATCAGATATATAAGGCCAGAACGTTTTCAGTTGAATCGCAAATGCTCTTCGTTTTTTGTAAATATGGTAAAAACGCGTTTAAATGTACAAAGCCGTGCGACTGGGTGGATAACTCTATTAAGCCGGATCAACAAAACGCAAGAAATAAAGATAGAACAAACTCGGATGGTAATAAAGGAAACGCTGAAAATTCGTTAAACTAGAAACTTGGTGCATCATGGAGACCAGCGTGGCCGGGACTAATTCAGTGCGTCTCCACGTAAAAGATAAAACCACCAATGAGGTGTTCTTAATTGACTCGAGCGCGGAAATTTCCGTGATCCCTAGAACAAAAAATTTTTCGGAAGAAAAAGACAAATTTAAACCTATACGCAGCTAATGACACTAAAATAAACACATATGGCACATTACACAAGAAACTTGATTTTTGGTTCACTCAAGAACTGCTATGGCTTTTTATTATCGCAGATGTCCCTCATCCTATATTGGGAGGGGATGTTTTAAATCACTTTCATCTTTTACCAGATCTTAAGAAATAGTACATTACGTAAAGGGTATGGAAAGGCTTTATTTACGAAACGAGAAGTTTACGGCCTGAACCGAAGGTGAGGGTCGTAACGAGTTTCGTAAAAAATCCTTTCCATACTAGTTGCGTAGTATATTTTTCGCCATGAGATCCAAAAAAAGAGCAACAAAGTAGCGATTTTAGGGTTAGAATAGCGAAAAAATTAATATTTAATGCAAGTACAAATGAAACAATTAATGGATTTAACAAAGCCATTCCTGACTTACAAATTTCTTTAATTGACCCCAAAATCAAGTACGCACACATTTTAAACAAATTTCCTACGGTAATAGGCGTTGATAGGTCAAAATCTCCAAAAAAGAGAGGCATGTATCATTACATTAAGACCACAGGTCCTCCTTGTGCGCAGGGACCGCGACGTTTACACCCAGAAAAACTTAAAGTAGCCAAAGCAGCGTTTGAAGAGTGGTGTAGGTTAGGTATGGGTAGACCCTCGAAAAGTCCTTGGGTTACACCCATACACATAGTGCCTAAAAAAAACGGGGAACGACGAGTCTGCGGAGACTATCGAAAACTAAATGAGTTGACGGTACCGGATAGATACTCCTTATTGAATTTATATGATTTTTCAAGTAACCTACACAGTAAAAATATTTTCTCCGCTTTAGACCTGGGAAGCGCGTTCTTACAGATACCTATCTTTCCAGATGACATCCCAAAAACGATAGTAATTACACCGTTTGGTCTATACGAATTTCTTGTCATCACCTTCGGTTTTAGAAATGCGTCGCAAACGTTTCAAACGTATGTTAACCTAGCGCTGGGAGATTTAGATTTTGTTTTTGCCTACATCGACGACATCCTTGTGGCGTCCGCCTCACCCGAGGAACATGAGAAGCACTTTAATATAGTGCTTAAAAAATTGCAGAACTTCCATTTGCATCTAAATTTAAAAAAATGCATCTTCGGAGCCAAAAGTCTAGTTTTTTTTTGGGCATACGATCGATAAAGAAGGCCTTAAGCCTGATCCAAAGCTGGTCGAATCAATTAAAAATTTTCCACTGTAGATGAATTACGCAGGTTCCTCGGTTGAGTCAACTTTTGTAGACAGACAACCTCTCAAGCGGCAGAAACGAGGCACCATCTGCACTTGTTTATAAAAAGTAACAAAAAAAAAGATAAGACACCGATAGTTTGGACCCCAGACGCACTAGAGGCTTTCGAAAAGACAAAGATAGATATAACTAATATTACCAGCTTAGCTTATCCGTGCGCAGACGCAGAGATACGTGGATGCCTCAAATTTCGCCATGGGTGCTTCCTTGAAGCAATATGTAAACGGCGGTTGGCAGTCACTAGCATTTTTCTCCAGGAAGTTCACTCCCACACAATCAAAATATAGCGCTTACGATCGCGAATTAATAGCAATATATGAAGCCTTGAAGTATTTCAGCTATTTTTTAGAGGGTCGTAACTTTAAAGTTTTTACTGATCATAAGCCGCTAATCTACGTGCTCGTGCAAAACTTAGACATGTGTACACCATTGCGCGCACGCAAATTATCGTGGATATCGCAGTTCAATTCGGAAATTTGTTACTTGCGAGGCGAAGACAATGTGGTCGCAAACTCGCTTTCACGTACTGATCCCTCCATTGCGCCGGCCTCTTTTGACTGGAACAATGAGGCATCAACTGAAGAACCCTTTGTGAAAAAGATCTAATTGGCTAAATATATACAATATGTGATTCAGAAATTTGTTTTTCAAAATTTTCAAAATGCCCAAAAATTAAAACTACGCTAGGAAAATCATTTTTCGAAAATTTCCCTTTTACTGACAGTCCAAAATAATTTCCCTGCAAATTTTAGAACAAATCTATTGAGTACTTTACATATAATAAAAAAAATAAGAAAAAAAAAATATTTTTAAAATCTTTGAAATTCTCTAAAATCGTAACTACTCTAAAAACATTAGTTTTCAAAAGCTTGTTTTCTTCAGGAAGAAGCGAATTAATTGTATACGAATTTAAGAAAACATCCATTGAATGATTTGCGTGAAATAGAAAATGAATGAAAAATTTTTTTTTTAATTTTCCAAATGCTCTGAAATCAAAACTACGCTAAAAATATTAGTTTTCAAAAGTTTTGCTTCTTTTGGCAGTCGCAAATAACTTCCGTGCAAATTTTAGAGCAAATATTTTATTTTAATTTTTATTGTCTTGACTGATAGATATTAATTTGACAGATTTGTTTATTTTTATTTTTATTAATGTTTATGTATGTATTTTATTATTGTAATGATCTGTGATATCACTCTGAAAAGTGACTTACTTATGTAGTACTCGATTACTGTTCAGTGGTTCTGCTCGATGCTTCTCAGGAGTTGAGAAGACGGATACAAAGACTGCAGAATGCATGTGTGAGATACGTGATGGGTATGAGAATGAGCGATCACGTCTCCCCTTATAGAGTTGCACTAGGTTGGCTGCGCACTGATTTGAGGAGACAGTATTTTTTGGCTGTACTTATGTACAAAATCGTCTATCACTAGATGTGTACCTAGGGCGACTACTAGAGGAGAGACTAAGGATTCAGCGGTGCCCTATATGCGCACTGAGACTGGCGGAAATTCCTTTCAAGTTCAAGGTGCGCATTTCTGGAATTCCCTACCTGCTGAGATTAAACATCTACCATCTCTCAGTAGGTTTAAGACCGCAGTGAGGAGGTATTTGATCAACCTCGATTAATATTTTAAAAATGGAACTTATTGTTAATTTACTTTTGTGTAGTCCCGTATATAGGTTTAAAGTATGTCTGTATTTATTGTATGAATGCTGATTGGATTGTTTTTGATTGAATGTGCTTTTTATTAAATTGACTGCGTTTATCATCATATCAAACGCTTTGCTGGATTTTTTTGTATAAGATTTTATTTTATTTTAACGAATTTAAATTATTTTAATGTATTATTCTATTTTAGTACTATTTTATTTTTATTGTATTGTATTTGTTTTATTGATTTGACTTCTTAATGTATAGTTTATTTTAATGAAATTATGACTGATAGATATTGACTGCCTGTTTTTGAATTTATATTATATTTGTTGCGTGTATTATTTTACTATTATTAATCTGTGATATCACTTTCAAATTGTTGACTTACGTATTCAGTATTATTATTTTTAAGTTTGAATGACTGTGATATCAACTGTAAGTGCAATATTTTTATTTATATTAGTAATCAGCTTTATGTGATATGTTATGTATTTTACACGCCTTTTTGTATCTTATTACAAAATAAATAAATATCTATCTATCTATCTATGTAGTATTATTAATTTTAGGAAATCGACTGTGATATCATTGGTGCAATATTTACACGTAACGTTACAGTTGTAATGTCGAGAGATGAATTAATTTTATAATTCACCACTCACCACTGCATATGCGTAAATTATTTTACGCGGCGTCGTACTTAATAAATGGTCGCCGAGTTTGACCACGTGTTACTTGCGCGGGGCGAGAGTCAAATTTGTTCACTGAAAAGCGGGGACCTATATTGAGTCCTTTCCGCGTCGCGATTTTAATGTTTTTATTTAAATTGATTATTAACTTTTTAAACCCCTAGCCAAGCAAAGCAACACGTCTCTATCGCTCTGCTTGGGGTCTGATGAGGACGGTCCTCAAAATCGGGGTAGCGTTATGTTTTACGAAGATAAATGAAATATATATATATATATATATATATATATATATATATATATATATTTAAGTAGAAAACAGTTATTGTATAAAATATAAAAATTGTGTAATAGAATTGTTAAGATAATTTGTTGTTTTTCTTTAGGTAAATCAAAAATAAAAAAAATTCTTTTTATGTTTTAATTGTGAATTTTAATGAAATAAAAGAAATAAAAACTTACTTTTCAAAAATAAAGTTGAAAGTAGAGAATGTTACTTTTGACAATTTCCTTGAGAGTTGCAGAGAGAGAGAGTTGCTGAGAATTGGCTGGAGAATCTGTGAATTGCTGAGAATTTGAATTTGTAGAGAGCGTGTTTATGAGACACGCTCAAAAGCGCACTGAAGATTTAGGCCCTGGTTGGGGATTATATACCCTGGAATTGGGGCGTTGACTAACCACCCCCGCTTGGGTAGTTTTCCAAAATTTTGAATTTTCCTATTGGTGAATTCTATTTTCATAAATGTTCCATAAACTGTCACTTGGCTGTCCTAGTGTCGATTTTCTTCTCTCTCTCTCTCTTTTCTCTACCTTTCTCTTTCTTTTGAAAGTAAGCTACATAAATTGTCTTAAATCTAATTGTTATTAAAAATGTAACGAATTGCGCATATAAAAAGATAAAACTAGAATCTAGGTTATTTTTAATTTATAATGTTTTTTTCAACTAATATCTATAATAAAATAAACTAGTTTAAATAAATCTAATTAATTAATAAATTAAATTATTTGTTTATATATAAAAGTTAAAAACAAAAGAATAATATGATATAGATATTAATTAAATAAACATTATCAATTAATATTGACTCATATTATATATATATATATATATATATATATATATATATATATATATATATATATATATATATATATATATATATATATATATATAACGCAGAAATTAAAAGAAGAATTACGCATAAAAAAAGGACGCTATCGTAAATTTGACAATAAAAAAAGTTTTTAGAAGAAAAATTAAAATTAATATCACTAATCTTTCAATACTTAAAACTAAAGTTTACATTATTATAAATGAAATAAATGCTAAAGAAAATAAAGAAAAACAAGGGTGACGCTTCACACACAAAAAAAACGACGCTTAGTAATAAAAAAGGACGCTCAACGTACTATAAAGTATAAAAATTATGATTAATTTAATTTTTTTGTTTTTGTAATTTTTTTGTTTTGTGGGTTTTTTGTTTAACGCTTTCGAAGAAATAAAACCAAAATTAATTTCTAAGATTCACTTAATAAAATAAATTTAAAAGAAAAGAAACGCAGTATTCTAATTTCAAGCGTGTTGTAAGCTTGATGCATACGCAATTTTATTATTAAACATAAAAAAGAATCAGTTATTTTTTTTATACGAATAATTTCATATCTATATACATATATCGGTTTCATTTAAAATATAATGAAAAGAAATCATTTTTGAAACAAAGGGATACTCATTCTAAAACCTTTTAGGGATGATCTTTAATTTTTGTGTTGTTTCTTTATAATAACAATTTTGTTTTTATATTTATTTGTTTTTTTAATGTCTATTAATTTTTAAATATTTTATTTATAGTAAAGAAAAGAAATTATTTATTACAATAAAATTTATGTGTTAATATAAAAAAAACATTTTGAGTAAATTATTATTAACAAAATTTATTAATTTGCAAAAAGAATATTATGAGTTTCTTGGGTAATTATGAGTATTTTTCTTTTGGCGCCTAACTTAATGAGTTTGTGTCTGAGTGTTCTAATTTGTTACGGTAAAAATTTTCAGGTGGTTTCAATATACACGAAAATACGTGTGAATTTTTACATAATATTTTCAGGTACCCAAGATTTGAGTATCCCTT
Organism: Anastatus disparis; assembly: GCA_017163975.1. Classification (NCBI taxonomy): domain Eukaryota; kingdom Metazoa; phylum Arthropoda; class Insecta; order Hymenoptera; family Eupelmidae; genus Anastatus; species Anastatus disparis. The sequence goes on along the minus strand of JAFFSR010000025.1, from coordinate 1,493,176 downwards.
ACGGTTTGTTTACACAGCTGTAGTGTTTTACTTAAAAGATACAATAATTACTTGTCTCAAAAGAAAATGAGTTCACACCGAAACATATACAGATCGGACAAAATAATAATGGGAAAATAATGATTTAAAAATAATTAACAGAAAAATAAAGTGTTGGTCTTATAGGAAAAGACATTGAAAGTATTTTAAAAAAGAAATTTTCGTGAAAAGATATTAATATGAATTTTTTTTGTTTAAAAGAAGTCGGCAAAATTGCCCGACGTTACACCCCCTGCCTAAAGCGGTTGCTAGGTGCTGAAAAGCAAACTAGCAATTGCATGCCTCGGCTATGTTAAGGTCGTAAAACCCTTTGAGTCAAATTTGATCTTGTATTGCATTGGATATCTCATTCGGATTCAAATTATTTATGTTCGTAGTCATATTTGGTTAATGTTTCACTGAGAAATATATATTCTCAAGTGAGTTTATAGAAGGCTAAGCTTCTGTAGTCATATTTTGCCTAGAATGTGGTAGGCAGTCAGTATAGACAATCTTAATGGCAGATGTTGATTGGCACAGGAATGTTAGTTTTTTCCTCTTTTAAACACGAAAATTCAAAAAGACAAAAGAAAGCTATTTGATATTAAAAGTAAGTTAATGATATTGCAAAGAGAAAGAAAAGTCAATAAGTTTTATTCTCAAAATTAAAAGGAAAAGTGATAATCATTTAAGGTCAATACATTTAACAGAAAGATAGAAGATTTATTAAAAATCCGAGTGTACATGTCTCAACAGGACTCGTACACAGTTTAAATTTTGGATGTAATTATCATCATTTTAAAATTTTTAGGCTTATAACTAAGGTTTTAGCTTATTCTATGACGCAATTATTACATTTATAAAGATTTCTAACTTAAACTAAGATTTTTTTTTTTTTCACATTTTTATGTTTTATCATTTTTTTATATTTTCTTGTTATCTGGTTAATCGATACATTCATTGTGGTGAAAAAGAGATTCTAGGAATGAAAATATTCATTGTTATAATCAATAAAGAAAATTTGAAGAGTGAATACAATATAAATTTTGTAAAATATTTAATTTAAAATTTGCCTCTACTTTTAAGGTATTTTAATAGGAATAAATAATTATATAAAGACAGTTGTATGAATATATTCATTTTTAGAAATCCTTATCCAAAATTACGCACTTATAATTATAAAATATTAGGCTATAATAATAACTATAAATATTAACTATAGCTGAAAAGAAAACTTAATTATTATTGTATTTGTTTTTATTTTGTTTTATATAAGAAAGAAATTATATTATATATACATAGAAAGTGGTATGTTAGTAAAAAGACTAAGGGTTATTATGGATGAAGCGAGTAAGGGCTTAAGAAAAGTCATGCACAATTTGTTTCACTAGACATTTAGTTAAAAAGATATCAGTCAATTTATTTTTACTTATTGAAAAAAAAAGAGAAAGTGAAAATAAAGGAAAGAAATAGATTTTAAGTCTTAAGGAGGAAAAAGGTTATATATAATGGATTAGTATTTACAGGGAGAAAAAAAAACTATCAATTGTAATTTTATAATATAATAATTGATTAATGAAAAGAAAAGAGTAAATATAATTATTCTTTTTGTAAATTTTTTTGTTTAAAAAAAAAAAAAAAAATTTTAGTGTTAATTAAAGATAAAAATGTTAGTAAGATTATTAGTCAGATGGTTAGTAAAAATTATCATGCAATTAAGAGTTAGTGTTAGTAATGTTAGTAAAGTTATTATAATATCATGCAAAGAAAAAAGGAAAAGGATTTTGCTGTCAAATCGGAATGATTTTTAAGACAGGGTTCAAATGAGATGATGTAGCTTGACCTTGATTGATACGTGCTACATCATGTAAGAGCTGTAATTGCTCGTCAAGGATTTGATTATTAAAATCAAAGAATTGAATTTTCATCCTCATGTACAGAGAATCTTTATTATAAGAGTTGTTTGAAGAAAATTCAATTTTCCTTTTAGTAGTAAGTATGTCTGTCAAGTCATTGTAAACATTTTCGTTTAGAAACACTGAACTTATTTCAGATATCAAGCCTTTGTAAAATTTCATTGCAGACATTAAGAAATTGTTGATTTTATTGTTAACGATACATGATTTTGATTTAGATTCAGAATCTGAATTAAGGATTGAATGCATTGAAGATGGAAGCATATCTTCACTGATATATGATTTTGAATCAGTATCCAAAATGGAACTGGAATTTAAAGATGTTAGAACTTTAGATGTGTAGTCGTTAGCAATATCTGATTTCATTTCTGGTTCATTTGTTTCTTTAGATTTAGGATCTGAGTCTGTTTTATAAGTTTCTAAGTTTGAATTGTTTGTTAAAATCAAAGTTGAGTCATTTTCAAAATTTTGAAGTTCACATTTTTCTGTCTTGATATTTATTTTCAATTTACTACTTAAGTCACTGTCAGATTTTGATTCATGTTGGTCTTTTATTTGTGAATTTTTAATGTTTCTATAATTAAGATGACCGAATTTTTCGATTTGGATAGCATCCATCATGGATTCTGCTATATCAGAGTAACATTTCTGCATCCGAACTTCGATTTCGGGTTTCAGACCTCTTATAAATGCGTCCAATGCGCTTTGTTTAATAAAATTACGTGTGGCATCATTAAATGATTTTTCCACAAAATATGTATTTAAAATCTCACGTTCCAATGCACATAATCGATTAGCATAAGCTATAACTGTTTCATTGTTGTTTTGAAAAACATTTGTCAACTTGTTAAGGGTCTGTAGTGCAGATTCAGGTGTCTTGAACAACGAAATTATGGAATATTTAAATTCGTTAAAATTCTTGAATGTTTTATACTGAATTGCTTTATGAGCTTCTCCTTGTAACTTGGACTTCATAATTTTGACCAAACTTGCCTCGAATTTGAGGTCTATAATTGTCAATGCGTGTTCACATTGAAATAAATATTCATGGACGGACATATTCATCCCGTCATACAGAGGTATCAATGTCATGGCAAGCTCGAAAGCTTCCAAATCATAATTGTTAGCCATTGTTTTTTTATTCAATTTTCATTTTAAAAAGAATTTTGCGATTCTTGATTTACATTCTATTTTGAAAAGTGGCTCAAGCGCCAAATAGATATCTGTCATTTTTATGGAATATTTCAATTAAAAACAAATTTTCTTTTAAAAGAAGTTTGAGGAAAGAATTTATATTTACTGAATGAATAATATTTAAACTTTAAATTAATTTTATAACGTAAACTAAAAAAAAATGAAAATTTCTTTTTAAAAATTCAAAAAGAAATAATTTAGTTCTGAAAAATTTTGGTAAACTTGTTAATTGAAATATGATTATTAATATAAATAAATTTGTCAATTTTAGGCATAGGCAAATTCACCAATATTCACAATAAATTTGTTTTTAGAGAAAAATTTGAACAAACGTGAATTTAAATTAAAATTATAAATTTGGGAATGGAACTAATATAGGTTAACTTGTAATAAAATAAAATTAAGACATTTAATTTTTGAATCAAAGATAAATTTTGTTTAGTTAATAATTATTTAAAAAATTGTTTCTGAAAAATTTAATGAAAATAGAAATTGTTAATTTAAAGAAAAATAAAAGTAGTTTTTTTTTAAGATAAAGCAAAGGTTGTGAAATAAGAAAAATTAAATTATGTTATAAAAGCTATAATTTAGTAAAAGTTAGGATTAATGCAATTGTTTATTAAGTTGATTAGTAAAAATTTTATCAAAATAACAAAATATTAGTTGTTTAAAATATGACCTGCTGATTGCTTAATCTTATTAAATTACAAAAAGTTATTAGTAAAAATTAAACAAGTTCGAATATCTTATTTAGGTAAAAGTTGTGAATTTAAATTTGAAAATTGACATAGAAATTACTAAAATATTGACAGCAAATAAAGCGAAAATTATAGGTTCAGAAAAATTAAGTTTGGTAAATTACTGAGTTTAATTTAAAAAGTAGAATTTCATCAAGTCTCTTTTGAAAATTAATATAATGTTAAACCATAATAATTTATTCAATTGACGCAATTGAAGGTAAGTGCATAAATAAGAAAAAGAAAAGAGATTGTTGAGTTCATTCGTATTATAATTAATAAACAAAAGATTTATTGTTATTTTGAAAAATAAGTAATATTTTAGATTTTATTAAAAAGCTTTATATACTTTGCAGTTAATACTATGTGCGTACATGAATTTGTTTTGTCAAAAGAAATAATTCATGATTTTATTTAGAAAGGATAAGAACTTATTTTTTTTGTTTATTGATAAAATAACGTAACATTAAACAGTTATAAAAAAGATTTGAACTAATAAAAAGTAATTTATAATTAGAATTGAAAACTTTTAATAAATCTGAGATGTCGAAAATATGATTTTGGATTGAAGATTCAACAAATTTATTTGAATTATTTGAAATATTAATTAAAAGATAAAAGTTTAGAATAAAATATTGAAAGAATTACTACATGGAAAATATTTTAATTTGAAAGGTCAAGAATTAAATAAAAATATGTTAAAAATAAAAGAAAAAGATTGATTTAAAAATTCTACAAATATAAAAATAAAAGATTTTTCTTAAGATAAAATTACCGTTTGTGTATGCTAGATATATTTTTACCGGCAAATATCTAGACGATATTTTAATGAAAATCATATTGTTAATAAAGCGAGTATTGAAATGAATATTTTAATTTTAAAAAGTCAACTACTTTATTTAAAATCATGATCGAAATTTATTCTAATAATCAGAATACGCAATACTCTCATAAAATGAAAATGAATGCACTTAAAACAAAAAGGCTGTTATAATCTCCAACAGGCGATTATAAACAAAAAGATTTATTCCATGAAACTGAAGAAGTGAAAATGAAGTGAGAATCTTTTATAAGATTATTTTTAAATTGAAAATATTAGGTTTTTGAAGGTATATAATAGATTTGACAAAAGGTTTTATGCTTGATTGAACCCAGCATCGTGACAGGTTTTAATAGATACATGTGTAAATTTTATAGCAAATTACTGAGTGGTTACCAAGACGGCAATGCTAACTTAAAAAAGGCGTAGTCCCGACTGGTGCATAAAAAAATAGATCATTCTTTGATAATGAATTCATATTATTTAACACTTCTCTTGATCTTAATTTATATATTTTATTTGGTGGCTTCCACGGGGTTTTAATGTATCCACCACACCTTTATTATGTAAATATATATATATATATATATATATTTCGAAAGATTTATTTATTTAAATTGTTAATTTAATTTCAAGTTTTTTTTTTTAAAAAGGACTCAATAAGCATTTCAATGAACCAAACTGAATCACCTAACTTTCAATTTTCTGCTTTTTATTTATTTATTATTATTTATTTATTATGATTTATTTATTGTAATTGAAATTTCATTCGAACTCGATCACTCCGGTTTGGCCTCCAAAAATTTATTATGTAATGTCGAGAGATGAATTAATTTTATAATTCACCACTCACCACTGCATATGCGTAAATTATTTTACGCGGCGTCGTACTTAATAAATGGTCGCCGAGTTTGACCACGTGTTACTTGCGCGGGGCGAGAGTCAAATTTGTTCACTGAAAAGCGGGGACCTATATTGAGTCCTTTCCGCGTCGCGATTTTAATGTTTTTATTTAAATTGATTATTAACTTTTTAAACCCCTAGCCAAGCAAAGCAACACGTCTCTATCGCTCTGCTTGGGGTCTGATGAGGACGGTCCTCAAAATCGGGGTAGCGTTATGTTTTACGAAGATAAATGAAATATATATATATATATATATATATATATATATATATTTAAGTAGAAAACAGTTATTGTATAAAATATAAAAATTGTGTAATAGAATTGTTAAGATAATTTGTTGTTTTTCTTTAGGTAAATCAAAAATAAAAAAAATTCTTTTTATGTTTTAATTGTGAATTTTAATGAAATAAAAGAAATAAAAACTTACTTTTCAAAAATAAAGTTGAAAGTAGAGAATGTTACTTTTGACAATTTCCTTGAGAGTTGCAGAGAGAGAGAGTTGCTGAGAATTGGCTGGAGAATCTGTGAATTGCTGAGAATTTGAATTTGTAGAGAGCGTGTTTATGAGACACGCTCAAAAGCGCACTGAAGATTTAGGCCCTGGTTGGGGATTATATACCCTGGAATTGGGGCGTTGACTAACCACCCCCGCTTGGGTAGTTTTCCAAAATTTTGAATTTTCCTATTGGTGAATTCTATTTTCATAAATGTTCCATAAACTGTCACTTGGCTGTCCTAGTGTCGATTTTCTTCTCTCTCTCTCTCTTTTCTCTACCTTTCTCTTTCTTTTGAAAGTAAGCTACATAAATTGTCTTAAATCTAATTGTTATTAAAAATGTAACGAATTGCGCATATAAAAAGATAAAACTAGAATCTAGGTTATTTTTAATTTATAATGTTTTTTTCAACTAATATCTATAATAAAATAAACTAGTTTAAATAAATCTAATTAATTAATAAATTAAATTATTTGTTTATATATAAAAGTTAAAAACAAAAGAATAATATGATATAGATATTAATTAAATAAACATTATCAATTAATATTGACTCATATTATATATATATATATATATATATATATATATATATATATATATATATATAACGCAGAAATTAAAAGAAGAATTACGCATAAAAAAGGACGCTATCGCAAATTTGACAATAAAAAAAGTTTTTAGAAGAAAAATTAAAATTAATATCACTAATCTTTCAATACTTAAAACTAAAGTTTACATTATTATAAATGAAATAAATGCTAAAGAAAATAAAGAAAAACAAGGGTGACGCTTCACACACAAAAAAACGACGCTTAGTAATAAAAAAAGGACGCTCAACGTACTATAAAGTATAAAAATTATGATTAATTTAATTTTTTTGTTTTTGTAATTTTTTTGTTTTGTGGGTTTTTTGTTTAACGCTTTCGAAGAAATAAAACCAAAATTAATTTCTAAGATTCACTTAATAAAATAAATTTAAAAGAAAAGAAACGCAGTATTCTAATTTCAAGCGTGTTGTAAGCTTGATGCATACGCAATTTTATTATTAAACATAAAAAAGAATCAGTTATTTTTTTATACGAATAATTTCATATCTATATACATATATCGGTTTCATTTAAAATATAATGAAAAGAAATCATTTTTGAAACAAAGGGATACTCATTCTAAAACCTTTTAGGGATGATCTTTAATTTTGTGTTGTTTCTTTATAATAACAATTTTGTTTTTATATTTATTTGTTTTTTTAATGTCTATTAATTTTTAAATATTTTATTTATAGTAAAGAAAAGAAATTATTTATTACAATAAAATTTATGTGTTAATATAAAAAAAACATTTTGAGTAAATTATTATTAACAAAATTTATTAATTTGCAAAAAGAATATTATGAGTTTCTTGGGTAATTATGAGTATTTTTCTTTTGGCGCCTAACTTAATGAGTTTGTGTCTGAGTGTTCTAATTTGTTACGGTAAAAATTTTCAGGTGGTTTCAATATACACGAAAATACGTGTGAATTTTTACATAATATTTTCAGGTACCCAAGATTTGAGTATCCCTTACGGTTTGTTTACACAGCTGTAGTGTTTTACTTAAAAGATAAAATAATTACTTGTCTCAAAAGAAAATGAGTTCACACCGAAACATATACAGATCGGACAAAATAATAATGGGAAAATAATGATTTAAAAATAATTAACAGAAAAATAAAGTGTTGGTCTTATAGGAAAAGACATTGAAAGTATTTTAAAAAAGAAATTTTCGTGAAAAGATATTAATATGAATTTTTTTTGTTTAAAAGAAGTCGGCAAAATTGCCCGACGTTACACAGTATTATCTTATTTTGTATTTTATTATTTATTATGTATTATATATTATTTTTTTAATACAAACTTTTTTATAAACTGTTACAAATAAATAAATATCTTTATCTATCTATCAAATCCATCGACTACTTTACGTAAAATAAAAAAAAAATTAAAAATCAAATTTAAAAAAAATTTTTTTGAATGGTTCTAAAATTGAAATAACGCTAAAAAAACAATTTTCAATAGCTTTCGCACTAGTTAGACAAAAAATAGATTATATGCAATCCATCCCGTAATTTTCGAGATATTATAGGCGTAACAAACACACACACACATACATACAGACGTTTTCTGGAAACCTTTTTTTTCGACTCTCTGAGACCAAATATGTATAAATTAATTAAAAATAGGAAAAAAAATTTTTATTGATACAATGCTTTCTCTATGAGTAAGTAAATTTCATTGATTTACCTCTTTACATTATGAAATGTATTTATTGTTTCCTCCTCAAAATTGGCCGCTTGATTAACGAAAATAAGGCACTTCTTGCATCTAAAATTGATTCCTGCTATTTGAAAATTGCATGATATTTAATATATTAAATTTATTTATTAAATTCGTTCAGAAGAATTGTTGAAAAAGTAAATCAGTACTAAAATACAACAAACGAGCAGCACTCCACGCTATCACTACAAATTTGAAGAAATTTCAATTTTTATCAATTGGGTCAGTTTTTATAAATTAATGAAATGGCCGCGGTGGAGGTAAGAATTAAATTACTATCTGCAACTCGGGAATAATGTCTCTCTCGGGAATAATATCGAGAGAAGTATGCGATATTATTTACTCGTGGCAAAATGCACTTTTTATCTTGTTTTTCAAAACAATATTCAGCCTCCATATCAATTAAATAAATATCAAACGACGGCAAGTGTATCAACATTATATTCAATTAAATTTCTAAGTAGATTTATTTATTAGTCTCTGAGAAATTTAGATTTTTGTATTTATATACAAGATTTCTAAAACGTTGACTCATAGAGAATTAAAATTTTTTTTAATCAGAAATGAAAAATTCTCTTTTACAAATATTTTCCATAAATAATTTAAGCAAATTTTTCTAAAATAAAAATTTTATAAAATTTATACTATTATAAAGAAATTAATAAAAAAAAGTTCGATATAAAATGAAAAATATGTACATGATGATTATTTAATATTTGGAGAACGTATTTTCAAGAGCTAGAATAAATTAAAAAAAAAAATAGAGTACATGCTCCACGATTACTTATAGTATTATATCATTTTTGAGAAACAATTTATTGAAAAAAAATATATATATATATATATATATTGTATATGTATAATTTGTCAAAATTACTTGCTTTCCTTAATTGCTGGTAATTATATTATTGAATAGAATTTTAAAGTAAATTCATATATTTTCAAAGAATTTAAGATTTTCTATCAAAATAATAGTATTTTTAAAAAATTTACTTTAAAAAAATTGAAAATGATTATCTTATTCGGAAACCCGAATTTTTTCGAGATTAATGAATGAATTTCCTGGAAAATTTCACTGGATTATGTTTATGAGTTATATTAATAGCTATATGTATTCCGTTTTATGAAATTATTCCTTTAATTGCAATAAAAAATGTAATTAATAATTAATGTAATTAATAATTAATGTAATTAATAATTAATGTAATTAATAATTAATGTAATTAATAATTAATGTAATTAATAATTAATGTAATTAATAATTAATGTAATTAATAATTAATGTAATTAATAATTAATGTAATTAATAATTAATGTAATTAATAATTAATATAATGGATATGATTAATAATTGAAAATTGTTATTAAAAATATTAGAATTGTATGACAATAAGATTTATATTATATATTAAACAAAAAAATGTTAAAATATCACATTGAATTATAATTTTTATTGTAGAAATATTACTTAAAAAACTATTTTTTTAAATAATAATATGATCCCATGAACATTTCTAAATACTTAATATGCTTTTGTTATGCACACAGTTTAAACTATACGCTGCGCACGCAATTTAGTAGATATTAAAAGGTATGTTATTTAAATGTTAGAGCCAAAATTATTTTTTCTTTTAACTAGTCGACTGCTATAATAATAATTTAATTGGAAGGTGTTAAGCATATCATAAGTATATGTTAAGCACTTATTTAAAAAAAAAATAAAATCTTTTTTATTTGAAAATTTTTTAAATTTAATATCTTAAGTTTTGATAACATAGTGAAGTTTTAATATTAAAAATTAAATACAGTTTTAACAACAAAATTTACTAATTTCAAAATAAATTTACATCTTAAGATTCTTATTAGTACAGATAAAAATATTTGACAACTCTATTAATTTTCATACTTTTTTTTTCGTGATTTGTTCTTATTTGTATTTTTCTTTAATACTATTGGTGTATTCAAAACATCATCAAAATTTATCGTGGTTTGCAGCATACCAGGGACAGGTGTATAAAAAATCTTCCACTCTAGATATTCCCAAACTGCTGAGCTTGCTTTCGGAAATGTTTTTCCAAATAATTTTATGACTTTGTGTTAAATAATTAATAAAAGCAGAGCACAATTTATATTAAATAAAAAGTTTTTATTTGATATATACAAAATGAATTAATTTAAATGATCTCTATATAATAATGAAATACAAGTTCTGGCTTTAACAGACGGACTTGAACTGAACTGAACGACGACCAGACGCAACTTGATTCTCTTCAACTGTCTACTAAATATTCTCAATAGGTGGCGACACCTAGTATGAGTGTGTATATTTTCATTACTCCCTCCCACACTCATACATATTTTAATTAAAAGAGTTGTAACATTTCTCTCGCTCTTATTGTTTCTGTTCTGATCGTTCATTTAGTTCCTGTAATATAGAGAAAAAGTTTGTTAATAACTTAACTAAAATACATATCAGGAATATAATCAGTCAATGTTATCAGTCGTTAAATATTTGTTTGGTCAGTCGTTCATGTAATTCAAATGACAAAGGTTTTGTGAATACATCAGTTATCTGACTTAAAGGAAATTCAACTGACATTAATTAAACCTCTAGTTACACATTCCTTTACATAATGTTCTTTTATTTCGGTCATATGTCTTAATTTGTTTTCACCTCCAGTCTTAACACTTGCTTCTGTTGCCTTGTTATCACACCATAATAGAATTGGTGCTAATTCTTGTTTCAACAATCTTTTAAAATTTGATATAAGGATATCAATTCTTGAGCGCATTCGTTTATAGAAACATATTTCTGTCTGTGAGTTCTTCAGGATGTTGTGTCTTCGAAAAACTTGATCACATAGCTACTGGTCGTAAGAGAATTTTTGCAGTCGTCGAAATCTGCAAATCTGCAAGACGACTGCAAAAATGCAGTCGTCTTGCATCTGAAAATCCTTGTAAACAGTCGTTCTGTCCTTTATATCTAAGTTCAAAGTCTTTTGTTCTTCTTAATTATTCAAATACTCTTTCAATCTTCTACCAGTCATTTTTCAGTAAAGTTGATTTGGTGTCTGCATAGAGTATTTACCTTATATGCAATTTCTGGCCTGCTTGCATTGGTTTCTCCTTTTTTTCACGCTGTCTTTTCTTTTTATTGGCTACCTGATTGATTACCATAGGTGTTCGTTGGGCGAGTGATTGATCCAAACTAAACTTCTTTAGCATTTTGTTTATTTATTGTTCTTGCTTAATACTCAGTATCCTTTTTTTCTGTCTTATTTTATTTCTGAGCCTAAAGAACTTTTAGTCTCACCAGTTTCTGTCATTTTAAATTTTTTTCTTTACATTTGTTACAAACTAGCAGAATGTCATCTGCATATTAAATCAAAATAAGAAATCCGTCTTTTTCTTGCTGAGTAAATAGACAAGACTCATTGTTGAATGATCTAAGTCCACATTTCTTTACTGTCTTTTTAAGTCTTTCATTCCAACATTTTAAACTGACTTTCAAATCGTATAAAGCATTTTCCAATACACACATCTTGTTTTGTTTGATCCTTTCATAAGCAGTCATCCCTTCAGGTATTTCCATATATATCTCATTGTTTCAATATCCATTTACAAAAGCTGTCTTCACGTCCATCTGATATATTTTTAAATCCAATTTGTTTGCCATTGCCAGTATAGATCTGATTAAATGTAATCGTGAATCCGGTGCATTTGTTTCTTGCATGTCATACTCATTTCTGTCTTTAAAACTACGAATTACTAGTCTCGCTTTATATCTTATTTTACTGTCTTCTTTCTTTTAAATACCCATCTTGAATGTATAATGTTTGATCTTTTTCTGTCATTCATTACTATTGAACTGTCAACTAATTTTTATACATTATTCTTATACATACATTCTAATTCTTCAATAATAGTTTTGGTCCATTTTTTTTTTTTTGTTTTTTGTTTATCTTTTGACTTTATGGCTTCCAAGTTTGTACTCAGGTCATTATTTATTTCTGCTAATAAAACATGAGTTTCTTCATCTATCTTCTGTACTTGTTTGTGTTTCCATTGGTAATTAAATCTGTCGTTTTGTTTTCTCTCCCTCCGATTTTTGCAATTCATATTCAGTATTTTTCTTAACTTTTGTCGGTCGTTCTACTAATTTTATTTTCTCTCCCTCCAATCTTTGTTACTTTTTATCAGTCTTATTATTTTCGTTTCTTGGTCGTCTAACTGATCTTTAGACTTTCTCTCCATCCGGTTTTTGTATTAGTGTTTCATTTTCTCTGTCTTCTAATACAAAATTCACAAACCATGTATCTTTATCTCTTCATCAATTTGTTTCCAGTCTTGTATATCAGTTGCTGCATATCTGTCCTTGTAGACTAATTTTTTGTTGAATCGTACATCTCTGCTTTCGTATAGTTTACATAAAACCCATTGTGTCTGAATTCATTATTTGCAAAGGTTCAATTGTTCTATGCTTGACTGTCTTAAATGGCAATTTGTTAAACTTTGCAATCATGCACACTTCACAGTCTTTCAACGTATCATCAAATACAGCCTGTTTTAAAGTTTTGATATTAGGAAATTTTAATTGTAATTTTCTTAAATAATTAACTAATGCATGACCCATTCGAAAATGCCACAACATAGCGTAGTTGTTTGTATTTATTTTCTCCGTCGCTTTTGTATTTTCAATCTCACATTGAGATTCTTCACTGACTTTAATCTGATGTGATTTATAAATATTTCTATCTGCAATCTAAATATTTATCTTCTTTGACTGTCTGAGTTTTTTTTTCTTTTTATTAAATTGATTATTTTCTTCAATATTCTGTTCTTCGTTCATTCTACTTGTCGTTACATATACTAGAACCTGTCTTTGTTTTAAATTATTTTCTGCCGCATCTCATTCAAATTCAATCAACCAATATTGCTGATTATATATTGGTAAGGATGAAAAATATTCATTTAAGTCTTCCATGCAGATTACTCTGACTAAAATAGTAAACTTTCCATCAGTCGTATTTGTTTGCACGCTTCCTTCTCCCTTAAATTTAAGATTTGCGCTGCAGTCTTTATTTGCGCATTAGACTCCGTCCAGTTGTTTTGAAATCAACTTTGAATTTGTCGAACGTTCTATCGCACCACTGTCAACACTCGGTTCATTAGTCTTTTTGTTTCTAGATTCTAATTGGTTCAAAACTGCCTCCTTTTTGATATTTTCCTCTGTTATATTTTACATAATTTTCTTGTCTCCTTTTATTGACAGATTTTGCTCGTATTTAATTGACATTATTAATTAGATTAGCTATCTTACTTGTGAATGCTGTCCAACCTGTACTTTCTTTACTTTTATTATTATAATATTTTGATTCATACCTTTTTCTGTTTTTCTGTCTCGAGTGTCCCTGACACTTTGGACATGTTGAGATCACATGGTCACGGGTAAATCTCTGACAAAAGTAACACTTCTTTATGCTATTTCCCTGTCATGGGCAGTCGCTGGCACAGTACCCATAACTGTCGCATTCAAAACATCGCACTTTCTGTATCGCTCTTGATTTGACCGTCATAGCTGTCGTTTAATGGCTTTCAACCTGTACAATAAGTAACTTTAGTTTATCATAAGATAACCCTTTCACCATAAAAATTTCTGTCATAAAATTTATTCCTTCTACTTGATGTACTTTGCTTATGATAGCATAAAAGAAATCTCTTTCATCTTCTTCAGACAACGATTTAACTTTTGGCATGTTATTATAACTTCTTACTATTTCTTCAAATCTGTCTATAAAATTAACTGCCTCTTCTTTCCCTGGATTATACTGTATGTTGTATTTTTTTTTTTTTTTTTTTTTAATACTAGATGAAGTTACATTTATCTCGCTTCAATTTAATTATTTCGCTTTAATTTCTTTAATTCTGTTCAATAATTCAACTAAATCTTTAATTTTCATAACTCTAGCATGATAGTCTTTATCTATTCTATTTATTAAAATATTACGAACTTTCATTTGCTATAATAGTACTATCTACAACATACAATAAGTCCAGCGAACTTAATTCAGACATAAAATAATCCAAAGTTTTCAAATGTAATTTGAGTCGTTAATTTATAATAGCACTTTACTGGTCCGTCTTTTCCAGTCAATCCGGTTTTGATCATTTCTGTCAGCTGTTTAAAAACGTCTAAAATACTGTCGTTTTTTTTATTAAGTCTTTTATCAACTTTTATTTGTATTAAACGCGATATTTTCAGTTTATTTACCGGTCCTAAGTGTTCGTCCAAGACTGTCGAGTTCCCGGAACCTTCTGCGTTAAGTGTATAATTTTCAAAATCATTGTTTACCTTATATGTCGTTTTGCTGTCTTTGGATTTATCTGTCTTTTCTGCCTCGTTACCTGTAGTGATCCTTCTTTCCCTGTTCAAATTCCTCCCCCATCGAATCCAAAGTCTGGCTGCCAAAGACCCGCGTGGCGCTTCCCTCCTTTATCATCAAAGTCATTAAAGCATCATTTTTTTTTTTTTTATTCTTCTTCTCTTTTCTTCATCTCTCTTATTCTTTGCCATTTCTGTCTTAGCTAAATTAAGCTTATCCATTACCTTTCCCAAATTGTCAGATAGGTCTAAATCAAAATTTTCATTATAATAAACATGCTTAAAAATCTTATTCTCATCGTCAAATTTTCTGTCATAATTTTTCTATTTTATTGACAAAACAACGAAATATTTATTTATAAATTTTTTTTTTTTTTCAACTTTTTATTTGACTTTACCTGCCAATTTTGATTTAATCATTTCATTCATTCTGTTTTCTGTCTCTATCTGTATTTCTGTCGTTTCAATCGTAATGTAATCCCATACGCTCTTCTCTGTCTTTAGCTCCGTCTTCGTTCTTATTTTCATCTGTATTTTCCGTCGTATACATATTTTTCCAATACATCATTCAATTTTGCTGTCAAACCTTTGATTTGTTTTTGTCTTTCCTTATCTGTCACTATTTGACCTCCTGCAGTTACTTTAACTACAGCTTTCACAGAGCCGTCTTCAAAACCGTCACTTTATTCTACTTTCTGTTCTGTCTCGTTATATAGCCCCTCCGTCTTCTCAGTCTCATTGCTGTCGTTAATTCTGTCTTTTCTCTCTTTCTTATCAGTCATAGTGTGGCCACCTGTCGTACAATAGGGCATATATAATCTGTCTTCACTCTGTCTTCATCTTTGTGACTGTCTTTATCACCAGGTCAAATTCTTCACTCGTAACGTACTTGTCAACTATATAGGAATAGTAAACCAATATAAATAAAATTCATATAATTTTGCCGAACACAAGCAAAACTAGATAATTTACGTTAGAGTTAATTATATATATATATATTATGAGCTTAATAGACCGAACACAAGCCCTTCAAGCTCAATATATCTATCAAAATAAAGTGAATCAACCTAGTATGCCGAACACAAGCAATATTAGGGAATTCATATTTATGACAATTTAAGAGAATCAATCTAACATGCCGAACACAAGCAATGTTAAATCAATCAAATTTGCCAGTTATTTATGTATATTTTCATATTTATAATTATTATACATATGTGCTATTATTCCCATACACAATATACTGAACACAAGTATTATTATGTATGTGAAAGCAGCAACTATGATCGATCAATATTATTTTTAAAACCATGGATATATTTATTAAAAAATATTTTTATATACGTACGTTCAAGCTTAATAAAATAAAATTTTTAATTTGAAATAATCATTATTCATTACTTAATTTGTATTCAATTTGTCATAATTTTGAATACAATGCTGCCTTTAACAACTGTCATATACATATTCTCATGAGGATGTTTTGTGAAGTTGCAATAAACTTCTTTCCTCTGTATAATGATAATTTCAATTAATTAAATATTCTTAAATATATTTTTCTTAAAGTCGTTCTTTTCTGTCTTTTTCTTTTGTAATTGGTCTTTTGTATACATTTACGTAAACTTTATTTTTGTCCGCTTTGATTTAGTTCATTTCGGTTCACTAATTCTGTCTCTTTCTTAATCTGTCATTTTTATCGCGACGACGCGCACACTCCTATACATATACGATCATACTTATATACTGTCTCTTTTCTTTATGCTATAACCATGTTATACGTACATATGTATATGTATATACCTGCGAGTTTATTCTCGCCTTTTAGCAGCCACCGTCTTTCTGTCTTTTTCTAATTGCGCGCGCACGTCTTCACGGTCTTTTTATTGTACCCGGCGTCGACGTCTTTTCATCAACTCGACTTGGGCCTATGGCCGCCATGTTTGTGTGCATTATTATATTTCAATTTTTAGAAGTCAGGCCAATGCCTTTCTTTCTTCAAGCAATTATACTTAGTATTTCAACATAAAAACGCGTCCGTTTTTACATTCATTTTTAATTATAGCGAAATTCAACCAAATTCAAGCGGCACTTTTTGCAAATATTATTTTTTAACCGGTTTTCATTTATTTTTGTCTATACTGTCATAAATCTGTTCAGACCTCGCGCGTGCATCCACTATACATACATATATATATACACACACATACACATATATATATACATATACACACATACACATACATAAAAACCTTCTTCACTTCGTATTGTCGTTTATTCAGTCTATCAATTTTATTTTGTGCGTGCATGGTCTTTTCTCTCGTTCTAGATACATACACACACACGCACACACAAAGCATAAAAAAATAATTTTTCTCGTGCACGCATGAATCTGTCATACTCAAACACATTGCATCATTTCACCCAACATGGCGACTCATTTTATTTCTCTCTCACTCTCTATAGACTAGCGCACGACGCTATCTATTCTCTGTCCTTTTCTCTCTTTCTATAAGCGTGCATGCGACGCCATTTCTGTCTTATAGAATTGAGAGAGAATAAAGACAAATTCTTACCCGGAGTCAACTCCTTTTTCTTTTCCTTTCTTTCTCCTTTTTCTCCCCCTGCTGTCCTTCGTCCTGTCTTTTTGTTCCTTGACTCGCCATCTCTGACGCTTTAACCAGGAGATAAAGAACAATAAAACAATTCACCAAACAGACTGACGCACGCTCCAAACCACACAAACTCCTTTCTTAATTTTATTAAATAAAACGCGCAGTTCAAAGCACTTTGGGCGCATAACCTGTTAAATAATTAATAAAAGCAGAGCACAATTTATATTAAATAAAAAGTTTTTATTTGATCTATACAAAATGAATTAATTTAAATGATCTCTCTATAATAATGAAATACAAATTCTGGCTTTAACAGACGGACTTGAACTGAACTGAACGACGACGAGACGCAACTTGATTCTCTTCAACTGTCTACTAAATATTCTCAATAGGTGGCGACACCTAGTATGAGTGTGTATATTTTCATTACTCCCTCCCACACTCATACATATTTTAATTAAAAGAGTTGTAACATTTCTCTCGCTCTTATTGTTTCTGTTCTGATCGTTCATTTAGTTCCTGTAATATAGAGAAAAAGTTTGTTAATAACTTAACTAAAATACATATCAGAAATATAATCAGTCAATGTTATCAGTCGGTAAATATTTGTTTGGTCCGTCGTTCATGTAATTCAAATGACAAAGGATCGATACTAGCTTATGACAAGTTTAGCACGTATCATCTTTTTCATATTTTTCTATTAGGCTACCGAAAAACGTACTACTCTGACAGAATTTCGTGACCTTTTTGTATGTGTGCCCATTAACGCTAGCTTATGAAGTATAGCACGTATCTTTTTGTTTAAACATATTTTTCTATTTCGTCAGACCACCGGAAATATACGGATTTTGTTACCTTTTATAGCTTTAAACAATGTGCCAACACTGGCTTACGAGAGGTAGACCCAAGTTCGACACGTGCCATCTCCAATAATTTCTATTGTCTTTTTCCCACTCTAGATCTCTTTTTGTTACTATAAAAAGGTTTGGGACCATCCTCTAGGCAGCCAGTCATTGGCTCATTTATAATTGTTACAGATCACTTTGATAATTGACCAGCGGGTCACTATTAATAATAAAAAGAAGCCAGTTAATTAGTCAACTAAACTCGTGTTGCCGTAAGCTACACACACACACACATATATATATATATATATATATATATATATATATATATATATATATATATGTATATAATAATCTACATTCAGTGAAAAATTAATATTTTATTAAATATTAAATTAATATTTATTAACTTGAAAAGTATATTGAAAATCTAAAAGATAATAATCTAAAAGTATTATTGTATTATTTTGAAATTACAATTTCTTCATTTTTATTTCTAACGTCGGAAAGTGTATTAACAAATATAAACAAAAATCATTGATCCAAAAATTATTATTGTAATACAATCTTCTTGCGAAAACGAACTTATGAAAATCAAATTGTATACCAACAACCGGTGAAGGATATGTACATACATATACACATATTGTTTAATAAACCAGGAACTTTAAGGTAAGCCTGACAAGTTATTTAAAAACATTCTCTTTTTAATCTCTTTCGATTCTTAACGAGTCCTCGAGCTCGCAAAAGAAATCCATCCTTTTTCCTCTCTGCCACGCGATTAAATATATTTGCTACGCATCCGCTCGGCGTAGCAAAACTATAACGTTTATTGATAGAATTATATTTATATTTATTAGTAATCAGAACGTTACAAGCTCCTTGATATAATTTAAAATTATATAGAAAAAATATTATATTTCTTTAATTAAAAAATTGAAAATTAAAGTAGGAATCTAATTAAATTTTAATGAAATGATTAGGAACATCGTGTTTAAATAAAAAATTCACACACTTTTAGTTATTATATTTATAAAATGCATTTGCTTATTAATCTGTTGTAGTCACTGAATTTACTTTCCATCTGAGCTTTCACTAACAAGGAAAGTACCCCAGGTGTACCCTACCGTTTTTCTTCATTTTTGGATATGTTCTAGTACATCGAAAAATATTTGAAACATCTTTTTTCGTTCGTGCTAATTCGGCGATTTTAGGGGTGAAAACCACCCCAGAAGTTCAGCCCCAAAAATGGTTTTTCCTTCATTTCTCGGAAACTATTTCGAATTTCTCAATGAAACAAAGTAAATATTATTCGTTATTTAAAAACAAGTATTTGTGTATTATTTTTACAGATAAGGGTTGCATCCCCTTGTTTTTATACGAAAAAAACTATATTTTTTGACACTTTCTTCTATACAAAAATTCTAAATTTTGTCGAATCTGAAAAGTAATTATAGCATTGTACACAAAATTTTAAAATAATATAAACATAATTGAAAATTTTTCCAAAACATCCCTTAAAAGGGGTGAACTACCCTCAACAGGGCTATTTTAATAACTTAATATTCCAGATGAATATCGTCGAGTAAATCAACGTATTATATTCATGTTTATAATTAAAATTTATGTAATCCAGAATTCTTCAGAAAAACCCTGCTTAGAGGGTAAAACACCTCCAAAATTAAAATCCCTATAATGTATTTTTTAATTTCTCAGAATCCGCTTCGAGTTTTTAAATAAAACAAAATGGATAATAATTTTTTTTCAATCGCAAGCAAAAATAGAGTCTTTTGTCAGCTTTTTGGAATGAAAATTCTAACTTTCGTTATATCAGAGAAAAATCATTGCATTATAAATAAAATGAAGTTGAACAAATTATAAAGTTATGAAATACTTTCAAAATATTTGAAGTAGGTAAATCTCAATTTTTTTCTTATGTACATTAATTACTTAAAATTAATAAATTTAATAAATTCTAAGTTTATTAATTTCGAAAAAATAGTTTCTTTTTTATCTCATTTTTATTGAAATATTAGTTACACTTTTTATATTTACTCTTCATATTTTGTACAATAATGATAGTCTTCAAAATAATGCTTTAGGCATAAATCTTTTTTGCACCATGAACATCTGATTATTCCTACATTTGAACAGCCCTCGACTTCACATTTTACGTCAGATTTGTCTCTGAATCCAAATTCAACCGGATTAATAAAATTTTCTGGTTTTTCTTCTACATATCCACTTTTGTACCAAGAGTACTTGAATAAATTTTTATAACTTGGCGAAGATAATTGATTATGTACTAGTGATTGGAGTTTTATTATGTTATTTCTTAAATGTAGATTTAAATCTTCATCCATCGGAATGACACTGTCCGAGAAATGTGGAACGTAATTTTTCCAAATTCTGAATCCATGAACGTCTGATGGCGGAATTTTACTAGTAGTGCCTTTGGGAATTACCTTTACTATAAGTTCCTTATTAGCAGGTTTTACTTCTTGAATTACTTCAGAACAATGTCCACTCCATGAGTCAAGTAAAAGAACACTAGTCGAACCGACATTCGGAAAATATACTTCTTTGAGCCATGTTTTAAAATGATCTGCAATAAAATTAATTTTAAAATTGGTGGTATATTATGAAATTTAACTCTAGGAATGCATAATATAAATCTTACCTGAAGTTAATTTTCCAGATTTAGATACTATAATATAAACATTGTTCGGTCAAAAAAGATCTTTCTGTACGACAGATCCAAATTCTCCGGTTTTTCCCTTTAATACCATAAAAAGTGGCGACATAAGCTGACCATCTCCAGAAATAAACGGTTGAATGGTGTAACTGTGAGTTGTTGAGGAGTTCTCCTTCCATTGCTAAGGTTCTTCCAGAATGAATCTCTAACTGAAATCCACTTTGATCAGTATTAAAAATATTAGCTGTACCTTTCTCCTTTATCATATTTTTAATTTCATGAACGAAAGCATTGGCTTGACTTTCTAAATAATCAGCCCCCTCTAAAGTTTTTTTTTGTAACAAATTTATTAATTTTTTGATGCTTCAAAAACCAATGTTTTGATGCTTTAAAACGTGTATCTTCAGAATCAATCCGTTTTTGTGCTTGTAGTGCCCATCTTTGCAAATCATTATCGTGTACTATATGACCAGCTTCAATAGCATTTTTGAAATTCTGTAAAACAAAATCACAAATTCTTCCTATTTTCTCTCTGTAAGTACCTCCTTTATTTAGCGTTTTAGCCCAACGTTTTAATTGGGTTATGGATGAAACTTTACGAAATCTATTTTGCACTGTCTTTAGAGCAAGATTTTTATTTTTTTCGCTACTCCAGAATTCAATTACTCTGCTTTTATAATCATGAGACAATCCTTCTTTGTCTTCAGTACACTGTCCAAGATCGTCATAGTAAGCCCAATCTTTATCGTCATCTTCTACAATTTCAATGTTAACATCTTTATAAGGTTTTTCAAAATCCAAGGTGTTATCGACGGTTATTTCAATATTATTAAACTCGTTCATCGCATCTAACAACACTTTTTCAATAACATTCTTTAAAATAATTTCCTTTTCATTTATAGGGGTATTTTCTAAATTCATTGACTGGAAAGCTATCAATAGCAGATTTATTACATTCATAGGGTTGGCGTACATCTTGTTTATAAGTTACCTACAAACAGTGTTGATGTTGTGATTCGGATTAATTCCTGTTGATTTCTGATATATTATTTACATAATAAAATAATTTATAACTCTGATTCATAACTTCTGAAAGATACACAAATATCTATTTTGACACTCCGTGCGAGAAGCTCGATTTCACGCACGCTGTACAAAGTGACACGTGCGAAAATGGAGCTTCTCACACGTCGTGTCAAAAAATAGTGTTCGATACTCGTGCGAAAAAGTGATTTCTTACTCGTGTGACCTTTTTACTCTCGCTTCGCTCGGGCGCAAACCGCCACACGAGTAAAAAATCACTTTATCGCACTAGTACCGAAATAGACTATTTTGCTTCTTCAAAGTGAAAGCTTTGTAAGAATGAAAAATAAAATTACTAAATAAACATGTTGATAATATGTTTTATGACATCTTGAGTTGATATATCCTGTTTGTAGAAAGTTTAATATCATGAATGTATCAATAGCGCATTAGAGTCAGCATAAAACTCTCTTTAATTTAAAAAAAAAACACACACACACACACACGCGCGCGCGCGCGAGCATACACACACACACATACACACAGAGTGTATTGTGAGATGTTGAATTAAAACTTAAAATGTGATAAAATATAGTATCTCCCAGACGGAAATAAATTCAGTAAGTAATTTTTAATAATAGTATACAACTTTTTATAATTTTTAAAAACAGTATACAACTGTTTAAAACGTAAGATTTGAGACTATATAATAACAGCTTATGAAAGTTATCAATTTTTTTTAATTATTATCAGGTAAAAAAGAGTTAACTTCTATTAACTTTTTTCTGATATGAAGTTTATGTTATTAAATGTCTTTGTAATAAGCAGAAAAAAAAATACAAAAAGTATATAACTATTTATAATAGCTTTAAACTTTTTAAGTCACAAAACCTGACTATAACCTGTTTATGTCAGTTATAAACTTTTTTAAACATTTATCATAAAAGACGATTTCCACCTGTGATCCAAAAAAAATGTATAAAAGTATCCAACAATTTATAATTTTTTGAATTTTATATTTTACAACATTTTTAATAGTTTCAATTCCGACTTTCGTAACCAGCTATTTATATCAGTTATAAAATTTTAAAATCTTCTAGATTATACACTGCATCCAAAAAAAGTAAATAAAAGTTAATAACTGTTATAACCTTTGCTAAATTTATTTTTGCCTGGGAATAACCGATTATGTCAACAATCTAAGCAACGTCTACTACTGAATTAATTCCTTACCAATACGAGTAGAATATGAAGACTCTACAATAGAAAAAACTGACTAGATTTATTTATTTATTTATATTTTTTTATGAAAGGAGTTGTCTGTTCTTACACGTAGAAATAAATGCTCGCCATCAAACAAAAATTATTATCCGTTTTGTTTCATTTAGAAACTCGAAGCGGATTCTGAGAAATTAAAAAATACATTATAGGGGTTTTAATTTTGGGGGTGTTTTACCACCTAAGCAGGGTTTTTTCTGAAGAACTCTGGATTACATAAATTTTAATTATAAACATCAATATAATACGTTGATTTACTCAACGATATTCATCTGGAATATTAAGTTATTAAAATAGCCCTGTTGAGGGTAGTTCACCCCTTTTGAGGGATGTTTTGGAAAAATTTTTAATTATGCTTATATTATTTCGAAATTTTGTGTATAATGCAATGATTTCTTTTCAGATTCGACAAATTTTAGAATTTTTGTATAGGAGAAAGTGTCAAAAAATAAAGTTTTTCTCTTATAAAAACAAGGAGATGCAACCCTTAGCGGTGAAAATAATACACAAATACTTTTTTTAAATAACAAATAATATTTACTTTGTTTCACCGAGAAATTCGAAATAGTTTCCGAGAAATGAAGGAAAAACCATTTTTGGGGCTGAACTTCTGGGGTGGTTTTCACCCCTAAAATCGCCGAATTAGAACGAACGAAAAAACACGTATCAAATATTTTTTGATGTACTACAACATATCAAAAAAATTAAGAAAATCGGTGGAGTACACCTGGGGTACTTTCCTTGTAAGTTATCTGATCATTACATGAGTGAGCGCGGTGGTGTGTGTGCGTGAGCGCGGTGGTGTGACGGATAAGGCTTTTGTTTTCCATACTGGAGGGCAAGGGTTCGAATCCCGGCTAGGTACCTCTGACTTTTTCCTGCAAGAAAATTAGTATATGTGTCATTTATATCGCGGCTCTTAAAAATCCGACCTCATTGGGTATCGGTTGATTGTTGGTCACAAAAGTGGCTGACCATCCATCGGTAGTCAAAAATTTCGGTATGCTGTGTCAAATCGTCTAGCCTGATATGATGTGTTAAACAGGCACCGGGTTGGACTCTCTCTAATATCATATGAAAAAAAATAATTATATAGAGGACAATATCCTCACATATTAACTTAAAAAAAAAATAATCAAGAAAAATGTGATTATCACATACTACATACATGAAATTTGCTAACATTTCATTTAATTTCGCCATCCATATTTTTGGCTCTTTGTTAATCGAGCCATCATCACTTTCTTCTTCTACTGGAATTATCATTTTACCTTTTCTTGCTTTTACTTTTTGACGGTCCTCTCTCGACATTTAGTTGTCTATATTTTGTAGGCGCCATCAATAATGGGAGCATTTACAGGCATAGATTGAATTGATTTTCTGAATAAAAAATTCATTGATTAGAGTTATTCGATTGGTAATATTTCTTACGCGGAAACGCATAACGTTTATGGTATATTTATAAATACCTCGTACAGTGTTTTTCATTACCGCCAAATATCTCTCCAGATTACTTTTGTTACAATTAACCGCATGATTCCAAATCAATTTGACTCAATTTGGCATTTTTTTAATAAATTTACTTGCTTTTTCTGAATAGCATTCGTCAAAATGAGATACTAACTGAAAAAAACAAAGTTTATGTACATACAAAAAATACACCATTAAAAAAATGTCAGCTGTTTCCATAACATGTAATGGAAGTAAATTTCAAGCCTGTACATTAAATGAAAATCATATACACTTACATTCAAATTCATGTATTTTGCAACATAATTACTACAAAATTCATTAATTTTAATGTAAATTGCAGTAGATTTCATGCATTTTACAGTATAATTACTGCAATACCTTCAATCATTTTACTTTGCCACATTCAATTTCATATCATTTTTGACAGTGTATTTCTTAAGAATGAAAATTAATATTTAATGAACAATATTAAATAGTTGAAGTTCTTACTAAATCTAAGCCTACTTGTGTTTTCAGAAATACAAAAGTTTTAAATATTTCTGACAATTGAGACATGCAAAAAAAATCTTGCAGTTCAGGTCGGATGCTGATGTACTTCTCTTTTAAAGTGCTATTTACAATTATTTCTTTCTCAAGTTCCATAAACACTTCAGAATATTCTTGACCTGTAATAGAATATAATCCCAAGAGTTAAAGCTAATGTAATAGGGTAATAGTTACCGATATTGCAGTTTTCTGAATTTTCCATTATTAATAAATAAGGAGTTCAACAGCTTACTGTCTAAATTTGAATTTGTTTTTCACATAAATTTATACAACATTTGAATCATGTTTTTTATGACCCTTTTCATTTAAAATAATACTGAAACATTATATAAGTTTATATAAAAAATACACTCAAATTAAACAGTAAACAGTTGAACTTCTTATTTATATATATACAATTTACTATTGTCAAAAGTACATTTTTTTAAAATATTTTTTTTTGTTCTTTATTGATTAAAGTAAAAGATGAAAAATAGATGTATTTTTAAAACTTTTCAATTAAAGGTGTATTTGTTTAAGAATTAAATTAGACTATTTTTTTTTAAAGTTCTTCAAAAAGTATAATAAAAAATAATTTTGAAGATTTACTTTACAATTGCTTCGTTCCTTAATTTATAACGAAAATTGCATAATTGAATATATTAATTTAATTTAATTTTTTCAAAATGTTGGTTTTAAAGATTCTACTAAAGATATTTTTATTAAAAAGTAAAGTTGTCGAAATTTTATCTTTTTAAATTCATTTTACTACTGATTGGATTTTAACTATATTAAAAAATTTATATTTGATTGTATCGAAAAAAATTATGAAGAATTCAGTTTGGAAAGAAAGCTTATGAATTTTTTTTTAATTATAAAAAGTATATGAAAGAAGTGAATATTTTTGAAATTATTACATCTCTTAATTAAGACTCTAAAATTGTAGTAGGTGGTTAATAGATGATGAATAGCAGATGTAACGTCTAATAAACCATTTTACAAATTTTAACTTCTTTACTTAAAGAGCCGGTTGGAACCATTCGCCGCTTGATGGTGCTGCGATCACGTGAGAGAAAAATATAAAATATTTTTTATACAGCTATTTCTAAGAGAATAATATACTTTTAATGTTGTCATTTTCTCTAGCTAAATGTATATAGAATAATTATTAATGCTAATCTTGTTTGAAAAGTCTAAAATATTGTTATAAAGCGAAAAATGTGGCGCGAAGTAGAGCCGATGTAAACATTCACGGAGAGACTTTTTGGGGCGATAGACCTTGGTTAATCTTGAGATGTGAGATCCTTATCAATAAAACGATTCGATGAAGTATCATGCCTTGAGTATAAAGGCCTGAGACCTTTATCTTGAAGACTGAGGGCATAAAGCCGGACAAAACTGAATCTGTGTACACCGAGAAACTTTTTGGGGCGAGAGACCTCTGGTAGTGTAGGGCCGGGCGCCTCGATAATGTAAGTAAGTCGTCTCGTCTTGAGCATAAAGGTCTGAGACCTTTTTCACCGAGGCCGTGCGTCTATTACGTTCGGATGATGTATACACAGATTTAGTTTTGTCCGGCTTTATGCCTTCAGTCTTCAAGATAAAGGTCTCAGGCCTTTATACTCAAGGCATGATACCTCGTCGAATCGCTCTATTGATAAGGGTCTCACACCTCAGGATTTACCAAGGTCTATCGCCCCAAAAAGTCTCTCCGTGTATACATCATCCGAACGTAATACGTAGACGCAGGGCCTCGGCGACAAAGGTCTCAGACCTTTGTGCTCAAGACGAGACGACTTACTTAATTTATCGAGGCGCCCGGCCCTACACTACCAGAGGTCTCTCGCCTTAAAAAGCTTCTCGGTGTTGGTATACATCCTTCTTTAGTATTACTTTCTCTGTCGCACTAAAGAAAGGTATGTTTACATCAGCTCTACCTTGCACCGCATTTTTCGCTTTATAACAATATTTTAGACTTTTCAAGCAAGATTAGCATTAATAATAATTCTACATACATATGGCTAGAGGAAATGGTAACATTAAAAGTATATTATTGTCTTAGAAAATTGTAAATAGCTGTATAAAAATATTTTATATTTTTCTCTCACCTGGCCGCAGTGCCACCTTAAATCTAGCACCCAAATAGACCCAACCACCTCTTAAGAGGAGATCGAGTATTTCTGTCCTTTTCTAATAATTTTAGCAAAAAATAAAGAGAAAGCCGCATCTCGTAAAAAAAGCAATATTTTCATTGATGAGAAAGAATTAATTTTATCGCTTCGTTTTCAAGAAAACCTTGAAAAACTTTAAACATAGAGGTTAGGGTTAACAATTTGGTTTTTCAAGCTTTTGTTGAAAACGAAGTAATAAAATTAATTCTTTCATATCAAAGAAAATTTTGCTTTTTTTGATACAAGATACGGCTTTCTTTTCATTTTTTGCTAAAGTTATTAGTTTTTGCTAAAAATCAATTCTTCGATTAGAAAAGGACGGAGATACATGACCTCCTCTTAAAAAGTTATAATAATTTAAAAATACCCACTTTTTCTACACTATTCCCAACAAGCAAACGGTGTCAAAGAGAGAATTAAAAAAGAATTCTTTATGTATACTTTCGTAAACGGAAGTATCAATAAAGAGTTCTTAATGATTGCTTCGTTTATTCGCGAATGTCCGACCACTTTAGTTTTTAAAGTATTCACAAAGTATTCTTAAACAATTCTTTTGATTAAATCACATTTTCAAAATACTTTTTTTAATCATCAAATTATAAATAATCCTTCTATTTTACATGATTATGAAAAACAAAAAATGTTATAATTGATTAAAAATAAGCTATTAAATTTAAAAAAAAAATTATTTGTTCGAGATTCGAACCACGGTTCTTGAGGATATCAAACAAAATAAAAAAAACTGTTGCCCATGACTTAGCCTACTTGGCTACCAACTCATCTGTTAATAAATTCTCGAAACTTATACATGTTCATTGGTATAAGCATAAGCAATGTTAGTAAATTTGTTAATTAATTATTCATGGTTAATAATATTAGCCAAACTACATTTTTATTTGAATAATTTAAGTAAAAATTTATTAAATATTCAAGAGATACCTTAATTTAATAAAAGAAATTTTTTGTGAAGTCATGGTTAATTTAATTTAAATTGAAGAATGTTTAGATTTAGATATTTGTTTCAATTCTCAAAATGAGAATTTATTTAAAACACACTTAAAATATTTATATATTTTGTTTCATAAAATGTTAACAATTTTTTCGTTTAAAATAGATAAAAAATATTTAAATTATTGAATGATTAATTAAATTGAATTTTTACAATTTATAAAATTATCAGGAATTTCAAGTTTTCAATTTTGAATTTCATAAAAATCAAAATTAAAAATTATTTTAAAACAATCTGAAAAGCGATAAAATATCCATTACATCTTTCGATTTTTGAAAGTGACTAAGTTACTAGGAAATCAGTGTTTCAAAAGTAAACTTTTTGACTACTTTATGAATACTTTGGATTATGATTACTTTTTCAAAAAAGAATTCTTTATGAATACTTTCTTAAGAAGGGGCCGAACTGTCTGTCTTTGTCTAATAGCGTTTTTCATCATTTATATAAACACTATCCGGTATAACAAGAAAAAAATAGCAGCCCCCGCTAGATTTTAGTATAATAAGTAAATTTTGTAATAAAAATCAAATTTTTTACCGCATAGTTTTTGACTAATTAGAGACCTACTAGCAATCTAGAATATAACCTATCTTTTTTTGGTAGGTCTCTAATTATTCAAAAACTACGCAGTAAAAAAATTTGTTTGTTATTACAAAATTTACTAATTATACTAATATCTAGCGGGGGCTGCTATTTTTTTCTTGTTATAAAGGATAGTGTTTATATAAATAATGAAAAACGCTATTAGACAGAGACAGATAGTTCGGCCCCTTCTTAACCCTTTTAAAATATTTATAAAGATACGTTGAAGAGTTATTTTTTATTTAAATTTTGTGGAAGAATACTTTGTGAATATTTTATGAATACTTTATTAATATATTTTATTAACTTCAGAGCGGACATTCGTGAATTCTTAAAGAATTTTTTTTTCCAGATGTGTGCTTATTGGGTTAGTATCAAAAATATTTCTAGAAGCTTTTTTATAAAGTTAATAGTTTCAGAGAAAATAATTCGTAAAGACTAAATTTTTAATTTCTTCATATTTTTTTTTCACAAAGACTGGTGGCTTTAGAATAAAGTTTATGATGACATTTTTTGTTACAAATAGCACTTAGAAAAAGTAAATATTTTAAAAATTATATTGTAATGTAGGAATTTGTTTCCTATCCCACAGTTACTATAATTTCAACTCTACAGTATAATCTCTGAATCAATATCAATTTAATTATTATTTTTTTCAACTTTACTCTTAATATAAACTATGAATTTATTAGCAATTAACTCTCTCGGGTGGATTCTAATCGGGTCTTCGTAGGGAACAATGACGAAACCACCTATGTAAACCAGCAATAAACAATTTAGATATTTTATAACAACACAATGGTAATAAAAATTTAAGTAACACTGTTAAGTAAAATACAAAAAGAAGTAATTTTTACTCTCAATTTATTTAAGTGAATTTAACATCTTAATCACCCGACAATTTTTCTAAATTGTGTAAAGTGTAAGAAAATTGTGTGAATAAAACTCTGACTCGATTCAATAAAACTTTTCTCCAAATTATAATTAATAAAAATATGACTAGACGCGTGACTTTAATATGAATATTAATAATGGCGGCGAAACCGACGCTAAAATATGACGAGCAAAACGGCGACGCGCACTGATTCTAAGTTCTAACTTGATAAAACGTAAGATGGAGGACTCACCTTAATAATACGAAGTAATACTCTCCAAAATACCAAAAATCTCCAACAATAAATTTCCAACCCAAAATCTCCTTTGCTCATTTTAAAGAAACTCCTTAGCTCTCTCGAAAATGATAGAAAAATCTCTTTGGTGTGTAACGAAAAATGGCAAAATGGCAGCGTAAAATCTCTATTAAATTCCAACCTACTATAGTGGAGTCAAGACTCAAGAAATATGGCTCAGCAAGCAGCAACAGAAAAATCAACCAAGTGGAACAACCAAGATCTTATAGAGAAGTGTGTCGACAGAGCGTCTTTTCTCGAGCTCCTTCCTCTTCATCCCTTCTTTAATCAATTACATTACTAATAGAATAATGATTAATTGGTTATTAATCCTTTCCGTAATTGTTATTTGTCAATTACAAAGGATGTTGACTTATAACCAATCAACACCTTTCCTTTTGGCGGTTTCTTTGATGTTAGCGCCCTCTATTTCTCGCGTGCTCTATTTAAATTTATATTTAGGATGCTCCATATACTAAGTCTTGATAATTCTGGATGCAACTGCATCACCATTTCTCTCCAGCGCTCGATTTCTTCTATCTTCTATCACTCTCGCTCTCGATTTCACATATTTCCATGTATAAGATTTACACTGTTCGATATATGTTTTTACAATTGTCCATGTAGGATATCTATGCTACTGCTATTTCTACAATAACCCATGTATATATGAGCCTGATGTATGAGCTATAGCTTGCTCCCTTTTTTTGATCCTTTACTCTTCTTACGCATGACTCAATTTCCTTTCTCTTTCTTTCTACCGTTGCCTTCTTATATCGATTTCGTCAACGATCGGGAATTTCCGTCGCGAGTCGGTCACTTTCATCCTTACCGACGCCTCCTCATTACTCTCGAGCACGTGTTTCTAATGTTCCGCGTCGTTTCCCGGTTTCTATTGTCATCGCGTACCGCTAGTCTATTGTGTGTATGTACCTATACACCGGATGCGTGTGTGAGTGTAAGTGTACAGGTGACAGTGCCACGGCGTGCACGTCGTCATCAAGAACATAAGATGGCGATGCACAAGAGCACTATCACAGGTTATGTTTACATGTGTGTCTTCTTCTTTTTATATGTTGTGTACACTAGTGTTATAACGTTACAGCCTTCATCGTAGCTTAACTCCTAGTGCACCATGAAAAACTGATGGTGCCCTAGCAGAAAAAAAAAGAAGAAAACTGAAGAAAACTGAAGACAACAGTTTATAACAGAAGATAACGGCAGAAAAATGT
Organism: Anastatus disparis; assembly: GCA_017163975.1. NCBI lineage: Eukaryota > Metazoa > Arthropoda > Insecta > Hymenoptera > Eupelmidae > Anastatus > Anastatus disparis. The sequence continues at coordinate 1,461,778 of JAFFSR010000025.1, read as the reverse complement.
CGGAATTAAGACAAATACAACAGTTATTAACTGTTTTCTTCAGTTTTCTGCTGATAGTATCAGTTTTCTTCAGTTATCTTCTGTTTTCTTCACTTATTATATGAAAATAAAAATTTTTTTTTTAATTTTCTTAATTTTTCTTCGTTTTTCAACTGTTATCAACTATTTTCTTCAGTTTTTTGCCGGTATTATCAGTTTTCTTTGGTTATCTTCTGTTTTCTTCACTTTTTATGTAAAAAAATATATTTTTTTTTAAATTTTCTTCACTTTTCTTCGTTTTTCAACAGTTATTAAGTGTTTTCTTCCGTTTTCTGCCGATATTATCAGTTTTCTTCAGTTATTTTCTGTTTTCTTCACTTTTTTCGTAAAAAAATATTTTTTTGCCAGTTTTCTTCATTTTACTTTATTTTTAAACAGTTATTACCTTTTTTCCTCAGATTTCTTCACTTTTTTACAATTTTGTTCAGAATATAACTGTTTTCTTCAGTTTTCTTCACTTTTCAACAGTTATTTTCAGAATATAACTGTTTTCTTCAGATTTCTTCACTTTTAAACAGTTATTTTCAGAATATAACTGTTTTCTTCAGTTTTCTTCACTTTTCAACAGTTATTTTCAGAATATAACAGTTGTCTTCAGTTTTTGCCGGATTTCTTCACTTTTCAAATTGCTTTTATAAATGAAGAAAAACGTTGAAAAATGAATAAAACTGTTGATAATTGCAGATAACTGCAGAAAACTGATAAAAACCGAAGAAATCAGAAGAAATCAGAAGATAACTGTTGTCTTTGTCTCAATCTCGACATTTTTTAACAGTTAATTTCCGTTTTCTGCAGTTTTTATCAGTTTTCTTCTGTTTCTTTCTGATATTTTCGGATATTTACTGTTTTCTGCATTTTTTTTTCCCTAGCGGAAAGTGAAGAAATCTGAAGAAAACAGTTATACTCTGAAAATAACTGTTGAAAAGTGAAGAAAACTGAAGAAAACAGTTACATTCTGAAAATAACTGTTGAAAAGTGAAGAAAACTGAAGAAAACAGTTATATTCTGAACAAAACTGTAAAAAAGTGAAGAAATCTGAGGAAAAAAGGTAATAACCGTTTAAAAATAAAGTAAAATGAAGAAAACTGGAAAAAAAGTATTTTTTTACGAAAAAAGTGAAGAAAACAGAAAATAACTGAAGAAAACTGATAATATTGGCAGAAAACGGAAGAAAACAGTTAATAACTGTTGAAAAATGAAGAAAAGTGAAGAAAATATAAAAAAAAAAAATATTTTCTTACATAAAAAGTGAAGAAAACAGAAGATAACCAAAGAAAACTGATAATATCGGCAAAAAACTGAAGAAAACAGTTGATAACAGTTGAAAAACGAAAAAAAGTGAAGAAAATTGAAAAAAAAAATAAATTTTCTTATATAAAAAGTGAAGAAAACAGAAAATAACTGAAGAAAACTGATAATATCGGCAGAAAACTGAAGAAAACAGTTGATAACTGTTAAAAAACGAAGAAAAATGAATAAAATTAAAAAAAAATTTTCATTTTTATATAATAAGTGAAGAAAACAGAAGATAACTAAAGAAAACTGATAATATCGGCAGAAAACTGAAGAAAACAGTTGATAACTGTTGTCTTTGTCTCAATTCCGACATTTTTCTGCCGTTATCTTCTGTTATAAACTGTTGTCTTTAGTTTTCTTCAGTTTTCTTCTTTTTTTTCCGCTAGGGTATTTACTTGAATTTGTGCATTTTATTTACTTCAAAATTATTTATTTGATTATAGTAATTATTCACTTCAAAATCGTTTACTTGAATGAAAATTCCTTAAATATAATAAATTATTTACTTAAAAAGAAAATATCTATTATTTTGAAAGTTGCAAACAATGGTAAGTAAATATTTCATAAGATTTAATTTATAAGGTACTCAATTCAAGAAAATAATTATTCAAATAAAATTAACGATTTATTGAAAAATAATTTACTTGATATAAGATGGGATCATCTTGAATTTATGAAATAATTTCTTTTTATTAAAAAATATTTACTCAAGTTTTATAATTAAATTATTTAAAAACATAGTACTTTTTCGAGTAAATATTTACCTTAGAGCATATACTACTGGAGGCAGCTGTGAATGCACCGTGTGCGTGGTTAGGTTGAGAAAGAGAAAAATATTGGGAACTCACACACTTGCGATGACCTCTCGTGGCAAGGCTGTGAAATAATCTAAAACACAACTTTGCGTTGAGTAGCATAGCAATTGGTGTTTAATTTTTATTTTTTAATTGAAAACTAATTACAATGTAATAAAAAGAGTTCAAAATGCGTGAAAAAAATTCCAACAGAGATTATTGTGTAGTAAGGGGTCGTGAAATTTAAGCAGTCAAGAATTTAAATGTTAGTTTTCATTTCTTCCCGAGAACAAATCGAGGTTATGTAAACAAGCAGAATATATTTGACAACTCTGCGAAGATAGATTTGTATGAAGCGTGGACAAGTAGACGTCTGCAAGCAATGAGCTATATGGAGTTAACCTCACCGTTGAATGTATATTTCTTATTAATTTCACATTTTATTTCGAATTGGGTCTGATAAACCATTTCTCTTTGTATAAATTTACGTTGTGCACGATTGGTGTTAGCGTATTTATAAATATTTTTCACGGTGATAATGTTTAGACTAAAAAACTAATGTCATTACATTTAAGCCCAGCTTGTACTGTGGAATTCTGTCGCCATGTTAGTATACTATATATATAGGTTACGCTTTCGTGTGAGTTCCCAATACTAAGGTTGATAGCTATCTGTATCTCTCAGTCATGTGATAAGGGAGGAGGGAACGAAACAAACCAATCATGTGCCGAAGAAAAAGAGATAACTGTCAACCTCAATATAACTTTCTCTCTCTCAACTTAACCGCGCGCACGGCGCATTTGAAGCTGCCTCCAGTAGTATATGCTCTAAGATATTTACTTATATTAAAAAAGAAACTTCTTCAATCAAACTTTTGTTTTTTTTTAATATTAGAACTACTATTTCTCGATTTCCTCAATAAAATAAAAACTTAAATTAAGTAAATATAAAGTTAAACACAAATCATTATTATTCATAATTACGTAAATATTTACTAAATTATCGATAATAAATGCAGTACTTAAATGTATAAAACGTTAAAACTAATAAAATATTTACTTAAATCTAATCACTGACTTGTTTTCAGGAAACACATGGAAATTTAAAATAAGAATTTGAATTAAAAATTTGAATATATTGAATTCATAAATAGTTCACTTGGAACAAAAATACTGTTTGCTTAACTGTGTAATATATTAAAATTACATAAGATTTTTTTAAAATTATTTCCTTAGATAAAGCAACTAGATAATTTATTGAAATAAAAAACATTTAAATGCAAAAAATCACCTACTTGAATCAAGAAAAGCAATCCTTGAAAGCAACAACCAATGGCAAGTAAATATTTTATTAGAGTTAGTTTCTTAGTTTCTTCACTCAAGGAAATAATTATTTACTTAAAATTTACAATTTACAAAAAAATAATTTTATTTAAAGAAGATAGAATTATCTTGAAAAGCTGTGAAATTATTTTTTCCTATTAGAAAATATTCACTTAAATTTAGTATTAAATTAACTAATAATTTAGTTCTTTTTTTGAGTAAATGTTTACTTATATTAGAAAATCATTAATTTCGATCAATCTTTTTTTTTTGTTTAATATTAGAATTTTCGCTTTTCGATTTTCTTTAATAAAAACAAAACTTAATTTAAGAAGATATGCAGTTGAAAACAAATCATACATTGTTCTTAATTAAGAAAATATTTAGTTAATGATCGATAGTATATGAGTGATTCTATTCTAATGAGTAATCACATGTAAGCGTTTAATAAACTATCAATACAAGGTTCAAATATTATTAGCCACAAATTATTCATATACTTTCAGCTTGTAAATTTGTGATCCGTTGACTTTTTAATCACTAATTTCAATGTAGCTTTTGCAGAGACCCTTAGAAAGTATAAAAAGTAATCTCCCCTGTCTGTAATCATATATCAAATTTCTTTTAAACGTTGTAGAGATACAGGATAGATAAATTAATACTTCTGAAAGATCAACAATAGTATATTACGCACCAAGGGATGTTATCGCCCGAGCCGAAGGCGAGGGCGATAAACGCGCGGGTTAAGATGTCCCCCTTCACTCCCGTGGCGCGTATACAATTTTTTACCATAGCCAAGCTGAAAGCTGTCAACTAAAATTACGTATAACGTAAACGTTATGCTATATTTTTCTACTAGATACACTACACGATATCACACTACACGGTAACACTCGTAATGATAATTCATTAATAAAAAAAGATGTTATGAATTATTCTAATTTTTTATCACACACATTTTTAAAGATTCTATGCTTTGTTTTACTATATACACTACACAATAACACACTACACGGTAACACTCGTAATGATAGTTCATTAATAAAAAAAAAGTTTATAATTCAATCTGATAAAATTATTCTTCGATACACTCTGTTTCAATGCACACATTTTTCATCACACACATTTTTAACTAAATAATAATATAATACAATGTATACATATACATTATAATGTATACATTTTGTTTTTTTTCTTTCAAATTTAAGAGATTTTGAAAAAGAAACAGAAAAAGATTTTTATATCTGCCTTTGTTTTGTTCTTACTATGACTTTTGATGAAGAGCAAAAAGGCTAGTTATATTAGACATTATATGGGGAAAAAAAAGAGACGGAGAGATATAACGTGTGCTATACTCTGTCGATAGCGCCTGCGCAGAACGTTCTTTTTGCTTCCAGCTCCGGCAAGAATGTGAGACTTTCGGTTGAAGTAGTGGGGATGAAAGTAGAAACTTTCGGGTTGGATATGGTAAAAATATTTTTTTCCATCCGTACATACATTTCAGCAGAATAGTTGAAAAAAAAATATTTTCTTTGACCCTCTGTTATTATAAAAAAAAATGTATATTTTTTCATAGATGAAAAGCAATATTAATAAAAAATGTTATATTTGAATCTTATGAAAATATAAGTTATTCCTATCACATGGAAATATTGTTATTATATATTTATTTTGCTAAAAAATTGCTTTGTTGATCATAGAATACATTTTTGTTTACGTGTAAACATCATTTCACTTATGAAAGCTAAGTTACCTTTTCTACGATAGTTCCCCTCCCGGCAAAAAAAACCATCTATAAATATAGCTAAAAAATATAGGTAAAAATATAGCTACATTGTGTATTATATCTATATTTACGTGTTTTTTTAGCTATATATCTATGAGAAATATAGCTAGATTTTTAGCAATATTTTTACCTATTTTTATAGGTATAATCCCTATTTTAGCCCATTATAGCTAGAAATATAGCTGAAAATCTAGCTATATTTCTCATAGATATACAGCTAAAAAAACACATGAATATAGCTATAATACACATCAATATAGCTGTATTTTCTTTATCTATATTTTTAGCTATATTTATAGATGTTTTTTTTTGACCGGGCTGGCTCTAAACATTTAACTGTCACAGATCATATAAGCGCATATTCAAATACGTAATAGACGTTTAAGAAAATAGTAATGTACAACTAAAAAAGTTTGTATAGCAGTGAATGTTCGAGACCGTTTACTCGGTAAAAATTTCATTCAAATTATCAGGTAATCTCCCCTGGCATATAATTTCCCTACCTTTTTTGAGATGCACTTACAAAATTCTAATTAAATAATAAAGTCAACAATTTTATTCATGAATTTCATACCATGAAGTGTTAAATTATTTGTACACTTGAAATTTAATATATATTATATTGCTTATAATTTTTATACATTCAAAATTGAATATATATATATATATATATATATATATATATATATATATATATATATTTGTGGAGAATTTCCGAGTAAGCACATTCTCAAATCTTTTTGTAAACAATCACTGTAGTCATATCTACATACTACACTATATACTACGTATATACTACAAATAAACAAAGCGTAATCAAAGGTTACATCGTAGTATTCAGAAAATAAAAATATCAGTTTGTCATTAGTCTCGATGAAGAGTTTGTCGTTGATATCAAAGGGTACGTTCGGAAAGAGTTTTCAGTTAGTTTGTCAGGTGATATGTGGCAACGCTGTAGCAAACCACGTGATAAATTAAATATCTGTGTGTTCGGAAACAAATATTTTTTATCAGCTGATCGGAGGCAGTTTTGAATATTTATTGTATTAATTTTAATTAATACAATAAATATTCAAAAGTAGTACGGTTTAATCTAAACAATAATATTATTACTTATTTTTGACAAATTAGTACTATAAGATATTATTTAGCTTTTGAAAGTATAATTTCTAAAAATTTATAGTCATGTGTATTTTCATAATTTAAAAAATAATTTATATTAGAATTTTTAAAAATAGTCTAATAAAATAATTGATAAAATACAATAAGCAATTATAAATAGAATAGGTTATGAACATAATTTTTTTTTTTTTTTTTTTAAATATTAATATATAAAGGATATTGTCCTCTATATGATTGACCTTTTTCCATAGTGAGGTCGAGGGAGTCCCCACCCGGTATCTGTTTATCACATTACATCAGGCTAGACTGTCAGACCCACCATACCGAAAACTTTGACTACCGATGGATGGTCAGCCACTTTTTGTGACCAACGATCAACCGATACCCAATGAGATCGGATTTTTGAGAGTCACGATATAAAATGGCACGTACACTAATTTTCTTTCGAAAAAAAAGTTAGACGTACCTGACCAGGATTCGAACCCATGTCCTCCGCGTTGAAGGCAAGAGCTCTATCCATTACGCCACCGCGCTCTTACAAGTTATGAATATAATAAGGTTTTATTTAGTAATATTACCTAAAATTATACATTCATAACCTATTCTATTTATAATTGCTTATTGTATTTTATCAATTATTTTATTAGACTATTTTTAAAAATTCTAATATAAATTATTTTTTAAATTATGAAAATACACATGACTATAAATTTTTAGAAATTATACTTTCAAAAGCTAAATAATATCTTATAGTACTAATTTGTCAAAAATAAGTAATAATATTATTGTTTAGATTAAACCGTACTACTTTTGAATATTTATTGTATTAATTAAAATTAATATAATAAATATTCAAAACTGCCTCCGATCAGCTGATAAAAAATATTTGTTTCCGAACACACAGATATTTAGTTTATCACGTGGTTTGCTACAGCGTTGCCACATATCACCTGACAAACTAACTGAAAACTGTTTCCGAACGTACCCAAAGTAAGTATATAATTATTTGAATTTAAATGAAAGTCTTTGAAAAATCTATAAATTGATAATATATTATTTTAGATTGTATTGGTAATAAAATGGCTTCTACACGTGAACGTGACGAACTTCCTACTAATCCTTTATCAGCTTTAAAAAAATGTTAGAATGATCTGTTATTTCCAAATTTGATTTTGTTACTTTCTATTATATTTGAATTTGGTACTTTATTTAATTTACTTATTTTTATAATGTTATTACAGAATTTATTATGTTATTATAATCATATAAGAATAATAATGTTACATATTTTAAAAAAGCAAACTTTCTCAAGTATGGATATATTTGTTCTTTAACTTTCTTTTAATAATGTTTAAAAATACATATTTTTGCTGTAACTCGTCGTTTTTTATTTTTGAAAATTCATCCATATATGGTAATAGCTAATTCTATAGTATTTCAGATAGTTTAGAATCTTTGTTCGACATAAATATTATTAGAAAATAATATATCAAGTGATGGTAATAAAAAAAGTAATTCCCCTGGAATAAAAGTAATTCCTCTGTATCAGTATATTTTTTATCTATCAGTTTTTCTGGGAATAACCTATGGACAGCTTGGCTACTTTGGGATATTGTTCTATTAGATATAACCATAAAAAAACCTACGTAAAATTTTTAAAATAAACACCTTTATTTTCTATTATTTCAAAATTTGAATTTGATCCGTTCGAATAGAATCACCCATATATGGTACTTCAATTAAATGTATAAAACGTTAAAATCAAGAATATATTTAATTAAATCTAATCTCTGATTTTGTTCTTAGAAAGAATATAAAATACTTCGAATAAGAATTCAATTTAAAAATTTGAAGAACTAGAATTCATAAATAATTTACTTGGAACAAAAACATTGTTTGCTTAAATGTATACCATATAAAGTTTACACAGGGTTTGAAACAATTATTTGCTTGGATAGAACAATCAGATATTTCATTGGAATAAAAAATATTCAAATGTAGAATATCATTTACTTGAAACAAGATAGGCAGTTACAATTAAAACATATTTGAAAAGTAAAAATTTTATTAGAGTAAGTTTCACAGTTACTTGACTCAAGAAAACAATTATTTACTTACCATTTACAATTTACAAAAAAACAATTTAATTCAAATAAGATAGAATTATCTTGAAAAACTGTGAAATTATTTTTTCCTATTAAAAAACATTAACTTGAATTTATTAAATAAATAATCTAATGTAGTACTTTTTTTTAATAAGTATTAACTTATATTAGAAAACAAAGTCCTTGAATCAAATGTTTGTTTTTTTAATATTAAATATCCGCCTTTTAAGTAAATATTTACTCATAAAACAACAAATACTTAGGATTCAATAATTATTTGTTTGATATTCCCATATGGAAATAATTTATGTGAAAAACTGTAAATAATAGTAAATAATTGTAAATAACTGTTAAAAAATGTAGGAATTGAGACATAAATAATAGTTATTTACAGTTATTTACTATTATTTATTATTAATTACTATTATTTACAGTTATTAACTGTTATTAACTGTTATTTACAGTTATTTACAATTATTTACAATTATTTACAGTTTTTTATAATTATTTACAATTATTCATAATTATTTACAGTTATTCATAATTATTTACAGTTATTTACATTTTCAAAAATTTTTGAATTAGTGGATAATTTAATGTTATTAATAATTATTTACAATTATTTATAGTTATTTACAGTTATTTACAGTTTTTTACAGTTATTTATAATTATTTACAACTATTTACAATTTTCCATAGTTTTTTACAATTATTTACAGTTATTCACATTTTTTAAAATTTTCGCCTATATATAAAATTATTGAATAAATTTGTGATAATTTTCGAAAATGTAAATAACTGCAAATTATTGTAAAAAACTATAAATAATCGTAAATAACTGTAAATAATTGTGAAAAAAGTGAATAAATGTAAATAACTGTAAATAAATATAAATAACTGCAAATAAGTGTAAATAACAGTTAATAAGTGTAAATAACAGTTAATAACTGTAAATAAGTGTAAATAACAGTAAATAATTGTAAATAATTGTGAATAACTGTTATTTATGTCTCAATTCCCACATTTTTTAACACTTTTCTACAGTTATTTACACCCTGGTAACACAATCTGACGCAATCGCGAGTGCGCAGAACATGCTTCGTATGCTTCAGCATTCTATTGTAGTTCTGCAGTCAGAAGCATGCAGCAGCTACTTCGCAGCAGCTTAGCAGCAGACTTACGACAGGTAGATTGCGGTTTAAAGAAGTGTATATTGCACGCGCGCTTACAGTAGAATTGCGGCAGACTTACGAAGGTAAGCATGCAGCAGCTTCTTCGCAGCAGCTTAGCAGCAGACTTACGACAGATAGATTGCGGTTTAAACAAGTGTAGATTGCACGCGCGCTTACAGTAGAATTGCGGCATACTTACGAAGGTAAGCATGCAGCAGCTACTTTGCAGCAGCTTAGCAGCAGACTTACGACAGGTAGATTGCGGTTTAAAGAAGTGTATATTGCACGCGCGCTTACAGTAGAATTGCGGCATACTTACGAAGGTAAGCATGCAGCAGCTTCTTCGCAGCAGCTTAGCAGCAGACTTACGACAGATATATTGCGGTTTAAAGAAGTGTAGATTGCACGCGCGCTTACAGTAGAATTGCGGCATACTTACGAAGGTAAGCATGCAGCAGCTTAGCAGCAGACTTACGACAGGTATATTGCGGTTTAAAGAAGTTTAGACTGTACGCGCGCTTACAGTAGAATTGCGGCATACTTACGAATGTAAGCATGCAGCAGCTACTTCGCAGCAGCTTAGCAGCAGACTTACGACAGGTAGATTGCGGTTTAAAGAAGTGTATATTGCACGTTCGCTTACAGTAGAATTGCGGCATACTTATGAAGGTGAGCACGCAGCAGCTACTTCCGCAGCAGCTTTGCAGCTGACTTACGGTGCCGTTTAGAGAATGGTGTAGTGTGCACGTGCTTGCAATGGAATTGCAGCATACTTACCAAGTCTACGTGAAGCATATACTTTCCAGCAGATTCACAGCATATACTTACGAAGGTAGCTTAGAGCAGATACTTCGCAGCAGCATTGGAGCGAAGTGGTAACATATACAGTGCAAATAGAAGATGGAGTAAAGCATGCGTTTTTGTAAAAAAATTTCAGCATCGTATGAAATATATTTTTATTACTTAGTAGTCAAACAGCGTTAACATTGCTATTAATATAAGAATGTATTGGAAATCTGTCTTCATAACGTTATTTTACGTTTATATATAAGTTTGTTTAATATTATTGACAATATTATATAATTTTTTATATATATGTAGTATAACGTCCTTATTTATTATAAATATATTATTTTGTCTGATAAAACGATGTTCAATGGCCATCCTACTAACATTTAGGTATTATAAAAACAAAATTATTTCCACATATTAAACAAAAATTGTATTTAATTAATAATTTTTATTCAATTTCATTCCAAATAACAAATTTTGTAGAACGATAAGAATCACATTTTAATGAACTACATTTTCTTATTAGAAACTAAATGAAATTATTCCTTCTTTTCATTTTGATATAAGCTTTTGGAATACTTAATAATTCTGTATTTTTTTTTATCGATAATATAATATTTTTTTGGACTTCAATATAAAGTATTTTCAATACGCATTTTATGAACATGATATACGTAGCATTTTATACGTAGTAAACGGAATAAAACAGACTAATTTTCACCCACTGAATGTTTATAATATATTTTTCTAACGATTTAAATTCTGGAATTTTTAAATTATGTATTGTGCGAAAAAGAGATAAAAGTTTATTCATTTGGTTAAAAAAAAAAGAAAAAAAATAAGATAAATTCATGTACATCAAGGTTATGAGTATTGAGGAATGAGTCTCGACTATACATTTCAGCTTAAATCTTGGTCAAAAGAAACGTATACGGTTGTATTAGAAACAGTAAAAAAACTTTCTTTTGGAACATTTAAAGAAGCTCCTAGATATAGATAAAAGTTAATTGAAAATATAGTTTATGGGAGAGGAATTGCATGTTGCAGTGGTAATTTGCTTACGTCAATTTTTTTCACAGTTTATATAAAATCAAATTGTTCACCACAAGTAATCTGCTGCAGACCGCTTGCGAAATTCCATGGCAATTCTTGTGCACGCGAAAGTCATGAGAGGGTCTCGTTAAGTGCACTTGTAATTACGTAAAACTCCTTAATTCTGCTGCGCAGCACTTAATGTTAGTAAACTTTTGCACTTCTAGTGCAATTCTGTCGAACGCGCAAGTGCTCGCAATTATTCTTTTGATATTGCAATTTCAATCTTGCAATTTCATCGCAATTCTACCGCAAGTCATCTGCTGCAGACGGCTTGTGCAATTCCATTGCAATTCTTGTGCACGCGGAAGTGATGAGAGGGTCTCGTTAAGTGAACTTGTAATTACGTAAAACTCTCTTAATTCTGCTGCGCAGCACTTAATGTTAGTAAACTTTTGCACTTCTGGTGCAATTCTGTCGAACGCGCAAGTGCTCGCAATTATCCTTTTGATATTGCAATTTCAATCTTGCAATTTCATCGCAATTCTACCACAAGTCATCTGCTGCAGACGGCTTGTGCAATTCCATTGCAATTCTTGTGCACGCGGAAGTGATGAGAGGGTCTCGTTAAGTGCACTTGTAATTACGTAAAGCTCCTTAATTCTGCTGCGCAGCACTTAATGTTAGTAAACTTTTGCACTTCTGGTGCAATTCTGTCAAACGCGCAAGTGCTCGCAATTATCCTTTTGATATTGCAATTTCAATCTTGCAATTTCATCGCAATTCTGCTGAGCGTCACCTAACGTAATTACACATCAGCAGAAATATAGCAGAAATCGGAAGCATATGACGTATGGTCTGATGTAATTTCACTGACGGTCAAGTCAATTGCGTCAGAATTGCGTCAGAATTGCAAATTTTTTGTTACCAGGGCAGTTATTTACATTTATTTACATTTATTTACAGTTATTAACAGTTATTTACAATTATATCCAAAAATTTTTTCCATATGGGTTAGAATCACATTTTAATATCCTTAATAAAATACAAACTTGATTCAATAAGATATGTACACTGAAAAACTTTTCGTACGAAAACACTATGATGAAAAGCAAAAAGTGTTTTGGCACGAACGTATTAATGCTCTAGTTTACGAATGTTCGTAGTTATTCAGCACGAAGATCGTAGTGCATGAGCTGTAGAAAACGGTACAAGTAAAACCCTCTGACGCTCGAAGTTAAGGGCTATGAATTTCGTAGAATATATGATTGATACTAATATCATATGTGTATACTTTGAATTTCGTAGCTCAGCACTATGAGCTTCGCAGTAAAATCACACGAACATTCAAAACTCGAAAAGAGAGTCGAGTGCGGCTCTCCCACTCCTTCACACAAAAAGCAAATGAGGGGAAAAGATAAAACTCACGCTTTATGAGAAAAACTGCCTCGATTGAAATGGCGTTCTTTAATAACATACATATTATTTATATATAGATATAAAATTAAAAATATCCCTGGTAGAAATTTGAACATTAAAAATGGTGTAAACAACAATTTATGACCATTGTCAATAGTAATATTTTGTCATGTCAATATTGGCGAATAAATGGCAATTTTTTGCTGAATCTGCAAAGCTCAAATTTTTTGGTATATTGGTTAGCATCTTATAGGCAAAAAATGCTAATATAAAAATGTTGTTCAAAATTTTTGTATTTAGCCAAAAAAATACGCATTTTAAGTAAACGGAGAGAAAAAATCAGTAACAGCTATCTAAAAATTAGGTAAACTGTGGACAACTTTTTTTGACTAGTTATATAACTTTTTAGTAATGAGTCCTTAATTTTTCAGATCATAGGTAAAATCATAACCTCACTTTTGCCACGTGGCGAGAAAATATAGATTAGTAACTATTCACATTCCTTCGTCAATGTTTATTTTTATTGGAATTTATAAAAATAAAAATAATATTTAATTTTCTTAAAATAAAAATATGAAACGCAGTACGAAACGAGTATAAAAATATCGTTTTTTAAAATAATAAATGGAAAATTTTATTAATCGTTTAAAAATAACCTCTAACAATCCGATCACAACTCAAAATATACGCGCGAATATATTAACAAAAGTGATTCTATTAATGATTAATGATAACTTTCAAGAAAAAACCTTAAATGATTCTTAATAGTAATCAATTAGAGCACAATTTGATAGACTCTACTGTTAACTATCTATATTCAAATAATAGTGGATCAGACTCAACATTTTATTAGCATTTTTTAGCACTATGAAGGTTGAAAAAAACGTTTCATATTAGTTCAAATAATGGCCATAAAACATTCCCATTTTCTGCTCTTCACTTTAAAGAAATGGCCATAAAATGGTAGAAAAAGCGTTTCATTTTCTACCAGGGATATTTTAATATTTTACGCAATCTAAGTGTAAAAAAAATTTAAATAAGCATTTTGAAAAGTCAATAATTCAAAGAAATTATTTAATCTATTTGTTAAAATTATTCTAATTATTGTGTCAGGCAAATTTTCCTAATAATAAAATGTTAAGAAATATTTTTATTGTTAATCTATAGTTCTATTATATTTTTAGCATAATAAATATAACTTAATTTTTTGTAAATATTTATTTCGTTTGAATGAAATTTAAATTATATTTACATTAAAACTTCTTAACAATGCTATTGGTTTTAGTTTTTATATAATAATAATTTGATGTAAAGATATATTTGTTATAATTGTATTGAAGATAATAGTATATACATGTAAGCAAATATTTTATAACTACATTGATAGTAAATATAATAGAAATTTATGTAGTTTTATAAAATTATTTTTTCAGTACTTATTTGAGTAATTCTCTAGAACTTTTAACTTTTAATGTCACTGTTTTTAAACAATTTTTTAACAGTTTCCATTCCGTTATTTTGAGGAACACAAAACTTTACTAAAAAAATATCTATTATATTTACTATTAATGTAGTTATAGAATATTTGCTTACATGTATATACTATTATCTTCAATAGAATATAACAAATATATCTTTTCATCAAATTATTATTATATAAAAACTAAAACCAATAGCATTGTTAAGAAGTTTTAATGTAAATATAATTTAAATTTCATTCAAACGAAATAAATATTTACAAAAAATTAAGTTATATTTATTATGCTAAAAATATAATAGAACTATAGATTGACAATAAAAATATTTCTTAACATTTTAATATTAGGAAAATTTGCCTGACACAATAATTAGAATAATTTTAACAAATAGATTAAATAATTTCTTTGAATTATTGGCTTTTCAAAATGCTTATTTAAATTTTTTTTACAGTTAGATTGCGTAAAATATTAAAATATATTTTTAATTTTATATCTATATATAAATAATATATATGTTATTAAAGAACGCCATTTCAATCGAGGCAGTTTTTCTCATAAAGCGTGAGTTTTATCTTTTCCCCTCATTTGCTTTTTGTGTGAAGGAGTGGGAGAGCCGCACTCGACTCTCTTTTCGAGTTTTGAATGTTCGTGTGATTTTATTACGAAGCTCATAGTGCTGAGCTACGAAATTCAAAGTATACACATATGATATTAGTATCAATCATATATTCTACGAAGTTCATAGCCCTTAACTTCGAGCGTCAGAGGGTTTTACTTGTACCGTTTTCTAAAGCTCATGCACTACGATCTTCGTGCTGAATAACGACGAACATTCGTAAACTAGAGCATTGACACGTTCGTGCCAAAACACTTTTTGCTTTTCATCATAGTGTTTTCGTACGAAAAGTTTTTCAGTGTAGTTGGATACAAAAAATTTATTGAATGTAATCAAGGAAATTCCATACCTTCATTTCTACATGCACTTACATGCTCGTTTTTACTTTACAATTTATATGCGTTTATTCTCACACATGCACTTGTATGCTTATGTTATTTTACATTTTGTGTAATTACTCACGCAATTACTCTTTTAGATGCATTTATCTTATGCGATTACTCTCGCTCGTGCAATTTTACATTGTATGCACTTATGCATTTATTCTCATAGATGCTTATATTCAATGCACACATAATCCAAATTATTACCTTTTT
The DNA here is from genome assembly GCA_017163975.1 of Anastatus disparis. Lineage (NCBI taxonomy): Eukaryota > Metazoa > Arthropoda > Insecta > Hymenoptera > Eupelmidae > Anastatus > Anastatus disparis. Next base: position 1,446,209 of record JAFFSR010000025.1, on the reverse strand, counting down.
ATACTTATAATCTAAATTATTTACATTTTTACACTTTTACTACATATTTACACTTTTATGCCTTTCTATATACAACGCTTAAAAGTCTATTCTCGTTGTAGGTTCTTGTGTCAATCTGTAGTCCGCTTCCTTTGGTTAGATCATGCATCTCATTGATTTTATAAAATAGGCCTTTGGCCAATTCTTCTAGGAAAAACATCTTGGTTAGGCTGACGGAACTCTTTAGCGATATAAATATCAGAGGAGAGCCCAATCAGCTTCACCTATATATAACAAAAAAACAAACATTATTAATATAACACATTACAATATTGCCTAAAATTAATCACATTTCTCTTTAAAGTGAGACACTGTTGTACAAAATCTAACTTTCTTAATACCCTTCTCATTCTTTTTACAATTATTTTTTTTATTTAACATTATACTATCTATTTTTCTACGCCTCAATATGTTGGGTATAAACCTCTCTCTCTTTTTACTATTTCCCTTATCTTTTTCGCTATCTATCGTTTCGTGCTCTACCCTGTTACCGGTTTCTATTTCTTTGTCATTTGTTACGTTACCTGTTTCATTACACGCATCCGTAATGTCTACTTGCTCATTATTGAGCTCGTCGAATTCGCTATTATCCGCCTCGTTACGGTTATATTCTGGTACCTCCTGTGTCGGGTTACCTTCGTCCAATGCTTCATATTCCTCACCACTTGCGGGTGGAACTTCGTCATGAATGTGAGCTTCCGTTACTATGACGTTTTCTTTCTCTATTCTCTTGTTATTCTCGCTCAGTACTCCGTTGCTACTGTTCGTTTGGCTACTACTCTGAGGTGCCACTCCCCTGCCTACTTCGCTTTCTTGTGGCTCAATTTCATTAGCTAGAAAATAGGCTGGTTTCAACCTTTCTACGTTCACCGTTACGTCTTTATCTCCTTTTCTTATGACGTAATTACGGCCATTTTCATGCCTAGAGATGACCTTATATGGCCCTGAATACGGTTGCACAAAAGGTGGTTTAACTGCTTTTATCTTTTCTAACACATGAGTACAGTTTGCCAAATCCTTGAATAGAAATGTTTTCGCTGAGTGGTTATGTACCACAGGTACGGGTTTGACCTGCCTCATGTACTCTCTAAACTCTGCCAAAAATAAATCTTGTTCTCTAGCATCTGTCTCTCTGAACTCGCACATGTCACCTGGTATAGTGAGCGTCGTCCCGTAAAGAAATTCCGCTGGGCTGGCCTCCGTGTCTTTTCTTAAACGCGTTCTTAACCCTAATAAAACAGTCGAGAGGGTTCTAGTCCAATCCCGACCTTCCATATGGCACATCAATGCTGCCTTAAGATCACGGTACCATCGCTCAACCATGCCGTTCACGGCTGGATGGTATGCCGTAGTACGCATTCTCTTACACCCTATCAGCTGCAGTAGTGCCTGAAACATGCCGGACTCAAACTGTCTGCCTTGATCTGTAGTGATGATGACAGGTGCACCAAAACGAGACACCCACGTGTCATAAAAAGCGCGTGCGACGGAAAGAGCCGATGCATCGTATACGGGCACCGACTCCGGCCACCTAGTATACCTATCTATCATGATCACAAGATATCTGTAACCTTAACTAGGCGGCAACGGACCAACTAAGTCGACATGCACGTGGGCGAACCGTCTATCTGGTTCGCTAAACTTCATAGGTAAAAACTTGTTTTCCCTAGTAACTTTCGATCGTTGGCACTCCATGCATGCTCTGCACCAAGATGTTATCTGTCTGTTCATATTTGGCCATACGTACTGCTTTCTTATCATCTTACTAGTCGACCTAGCAGATGGATGTGCTTTGCTGTGGAAGAGTTCAAAGATGACTGCTCTCAGCGCCTCCGGTATATAGGGCCTGAGGGAGTCTTGTGCTTTTACAATTAAATATTTACTTGATCGAAATACCATTTACTGAATTGAAATAATATTTACTAAATTATTACAGCAATTTAGTAAATGGTATTTGGATCAAGTAAATATTTAATTATTTTTTTAAAATATTTACTTGCCAATATTCAAGTTGACGTTTACTTGATATTAGTAAATTTTTTTAATAACAATTTTTCGAAAAATATTTATTTAATCAAAATTATGTTCATATGCAGATAAGGAAAAGTCCTTTAGATCATGATGAAGCCCCTGTTAGAAAAAAGCAAAAAAACTAATACGCGTGAATCAATAGATTCATTCTCTGAAAATTTTTCAATCAATACTATAAAAAATTTAGTAGAACTTCTTGAAGAAAATAGAGATGGGCAATCGATTCGTGAAGCAATTGAAAGTCATGATGAGAAACTACGCGAGCAATATCGAAGTAAACTGTGCAATTTGATCGTAGGTCATATTGATGAATGCAATATTAAGTACGTATAAAAAAGTGTAAATTTTTTATACGTATATATTTCTAGTTTGACTATTGATATAGCCAGACGTTACGCTCAGGAAATACAGAGTACTTTCCCTTCTGAGAGCATCAGCACATACTTCAAGTCCCCAATTTTAAAAAAGAATTCTCAAAATAATAAATCCAAAATTGCTCAGGAAAAATTGATGAGTTCGTGGCGTAATTACAAATACAAAAAAAATAAAGTAAAAAAATTATTGCCAAAGAACCTGCAAAATACAACGCATTAAATCGTAAGTTTTAAAGTAATATATATTTTAAATCGAATTATAATAATTTTGAATTCATTTTTCAAACGTGTGTTAAAATAGATCCAACAACATGTAATGATAATGATAATGATCATAAAGAAAATATTGAATGGCTAAAAAATAATCAAACTCCGTGGGATCTAGTTAGAGATAAGTCGCGGGATACATCAATACTAAGATGTAAATTGATTGAAAACTCGGAGGACAAAAACTTATCGAATATCTTTAAATCCTTGAATTGGTATACTCATCCTCTAGGGTATGCACTTATTGAAATTGATTATAAGAATCTAAACTTGAACAACATTAATTTAAACATCGATGTTTGGACTACATTTTACGAAATCATCTCTGAAGTTGTCTATGTCAGTCTTCAAGATAAGACTGGAAAAGCTTTATAAAAGAAATTCCAAGAAGAACATTTATCAGATGGTAATAATTTAAAGAGTAATCATTTTATTTCATTATAAATTTTACATTATATATAAAAAATTTTAGATTCGAAAATAGTTATTGGTCTGAACTTACTTGCTCATGTATTTGTTCCAAGACAAATCAAATCAGTCAACAAGAATTCATTCAAACCTTCCATTAGAGATGCCAAAAAATAGCATGCTACAAATAGCACCAGTTAGTATTCATATGTTTATATTACATAATATTTACTTTCCATCATTCATTATTTATAATTTAATTAAATCCTATTAAAATTTTAGTTATTGCAATAATGATTTCAACAAAAAAAATTTATTTAATAATTTTTACATTTTATTATTAGATGTATGTCAAATTAAAGTTTTTATCCAAATCAAAAAAAAAATTCAATTCATCATATCATCAAACTAAAATAATTATAATCTTATAACATCTTTTTTTTATATTTTATAGGTTTTTGGTGATATGTTACGTATCAGGACGGATGTAAAATCAACCGCAGCAAAGTTAAAACAGCCTGTTCAACCTTACATTATAATTATTGGCTCGGAAGATGATATAAAAGAAGTTTACGTTAATATTGATGATACTCTCTATAATGTTGAGGGAATGTTAGGAGCTATAGATGTTTGTTTTAAAACGTTTTATGTTTTCAATCTGCAATATCCCATTGCAAGCAGACATTTATGGCCCCTAATCCAAAAAGGAATTTATCAAATAGATCTACCATGTGATGAATATGTAACGTCAATTCAACCTGTTTTACGTTTATTAAAAACTAAAAATTCAAAAAAAGAATTGAGTCAAGAAAAGAAAAAAGATAATAATGATGGGTCAAATGATGAATCTGACAATGAATCTAATAAAAGTATTGTAAGTGATTAAAAGTCACTTTAAACTTAAATCAAAAGCGTAACTTAAGCTTTATTTTTAAATCAATAAAAAAATAGTACATTAAGATACAAGTGAAATAAGTGGCCCATTATTTGACAGCGTCAGACTCAAACTCGCTACGCTCGGCTGCTAAACGCTGTGAATTAATAGGCCACTGAAGTCACGAGTATCTTATACTATTTTATAGCCCGAGTGATATAAATTCGCCATATTAAATCTGTACTAATAAAAGACAATAACAAACAAAAACTATGCATTTCACGAACGATAATTCAAAAAATAAAAACGAAAATTGTAAAAAAGCAAGTACTAGGCGTTCCGTGAATGATAAATTAAGAAAAATAAAGCGAAAACTATATACGAGCCAAAACTAAACATTCCGTAAATGATGAATCGAAAAAGATTTTAAAAATTATAATTATAAAAATATACTTAAAATGTATAATAATAATTAATTTTAATCAATATATTTGATATTATGTGAAATTGTTTGTTGAAATCATCTTTTATAAAGTCATAAATTTAAATTTTGTTTCACGTATGTATTAGCGTCGTAGGAGTGGTGAGGAGGTAACTTATGTACAGTATAGCAATAGCAATCGTGCATAGTAATAGGAGATTCCCCGAAGCATTTTATAATACAACGCCGAAATGACTATACCTCTTCGCTTCGCATGTTACGCTACTATCAATTTTAGTTTTACTCGTATTTTACTTGCTTATAATTGTTATTTAATTTCAAAATTGTTAATATGAATGAGTTGCAATAATCTACACCTTATAATTATCAATGAAAACTCTATAAAATAATCTAGATATCAAATTATTGCTTACACAGGCCCACAAAATGAAAAAAAATGTCTGAACTTTTGACCGGACATACATATTCCCATGTATTTTTCGACGCTGAATCCGAATCTGTAATAAAAATATAGGGTTTCCCTACCTTTTCTCAGAGTTTTATTGAAAAAACCTCATTTTTTACGTTTTTTTTTGCGGTTTTTCGAGTCTAGAAAAAACAAATCATGAGATACGGTTAATTGGACTTCAAAATCGAATTCTACGGGAAAAAATACACGGGAAACCATACCTTCAAATTTTTTTAACGCGATTCTAGTCCTCTGTATGGGGCTGAAAAGATGAGGAAATCGGTAAAAGTCGAAATTTTGCCTAAAATGGATTTAAACAATATTAAAATTTAATCATGCGTCTTTTGAAGAGTCGATAAACATTGGAAATACTATCCTGGGGGTTTTTCAGATTGCTGATCATGAATTTGAAGTCAGATTGTGTAAAAACTACTTCTAGAGGGCGGTAACAAGAACTGTATATGGTAAATTTATCGATTTTTTTAAAAATTTTACGTCTGAAATACTAATTTTAGAGTCTTTCACAGCATTGACTGTAAATTCAAGATATTAACTTAGCCTATTGTGTACGTTAAACTTAACATTTTGTCTATGTTTGTCTCTCTCTCTCTCTCTCTCTCTCTCTCTCTCTCTCTCTTCCGATGTTTTTTTTTAAATTGGCTTACGCTTACGTACACGTTTCTCTTCGAATGACCGATGTAGTGGATTTCTGACACGTTTTTGTCCTTTTTCGCAGCTGTTTCTCTTTTATCATCCAGCAGTAATCTGCTAACATGTTGATACCCCAGTTTCCTTGAAATCTACGTTCAAACTCCTTTAAATCTTGGTGAAATCGTTCACCATGCTCTTCACTAAAGTCTCCGTTATTTTCAGGAAACTGATCAACGTGTGAATCAAGAAAATGAAGTTTTAAGTTCATTAGACAACCCAATTTTTCAAAATTACGTACCATTCTTTTCACAATAGCTTTATAATTCGTGTCTTTGGCATTACCCAAAAATTTCGTCGATACCTCTTTAAAACTTAACCATGCTGCCTTTTCAACATCAGTCATGCTTTGTTCAAAGTTTTCGTCTCTAAATAAAGTTCGGATTTCAGGACCATCAAAAATACCTTCATTTAATTTAGCATCAGATTTATGGGGAAATACTTTGCTTATATATTGGAAGCATTGACCGTCCTTGTCCAAAGCTTTAACTAATTGCTTTATCAATCCAAGCTTTATATGCAGAGGCGGTATCAAAATTTTCGAAGGATTAACGAGTGGATCTTTTATAAAATTCTGTTTTCCAGGTTCAAACGATTCTCTTGATGGCCAAATTTTCTTTTTATAGTGTTTTTCTATCTCTGCTATCAAACATGCATAAATAACATGGGTACTTCGTAAATCCAGATTGTTGTCCAAGTATCATAGATAAAATCTTTAAATCGCCACATATTTGCCATTTATGTTCTCTATATTTTATTTTCGTTAAAAGTAGTTCAAGATTGGAATACTCTTCTTTAAGTACTGTTGAATGTGCTAATGGTATAGGAGCATATTTATTTGTGATATTGAGGAGTACTGCTTTAAGGCTGCGCTTTGATGAATCAATGAATAGTCGCCAATTTTCAGGTTTGTATATGTTGGGTTTCAATTCATCAATAAGACCTTTCACGTCCGTGCAATAAACCATATTAGAATCATTCTTGAAATAATTTCTAAAGCGCTGTTCTCGATTACGATATGCACATACTTTAGTACCCTTTGTCAACATATTTCGTCTCTTAAACTCTGAAGCCATAAACTCTGATTGTTCCTTAGATAAACCACTCTTTCTAAATAAATCGTTCAGACTTTTTTGATCAAACTTTTCAACAGTTCGTTCTTCACCCTTAGGAATATACTCTTCATCACTATCCAGAGAATGTTCTTCAGGTGAACTTAGATCTTCTTCATTTGATGAGCTTCCGTCTGCGGCAATCAGATTTTCAGTTGTTTCATCTGTCGAGTTTTCATCTACATTTAGATTCCCTAAGCCTGTTGTAAAACTATCTCTCGAATCTTTATTTTCAAAAATATCTAGGACGGTCAATGCTTCCAATATATAAGCAAAGTATTTCCCCATAAATCTGATGCTAAATTAAATGAAGGTATTTTTGATGGTCCTGAAATCCGAACTTTATTTAGAGACGAAAACTTTGAACAAAGCATGACTGATGTTGAAAAGGCAGCATGGTTAAGTTTTAAAGAGGTATCGACGAAATTTTTGGGTAATGCCAAAGACACGAATTATAAAGCTATTGTGAAAAGAATGGTACGTAATTTTGAAAAATTGGGTTGTCTAATGAACTTAAAACTTCATTTTCTTGATTCACACGTTGATCAGTTTCCTGAAAATAACGGAGACTTTAGTGAAGAGCATGGTGAACGATTTCACCAAGATTTAAAGGAGTTTGAACGTAGATTTCAAGAAAACTGGGGTATCAACATGTTAGCAGATTACTGCTGGATGATAAAAAGAGAAACAGCTGCGAAAAAAGGACAAAAACGTGTCAGAAATCCACTACATCGGTCATTCGAAGAGAAACGTGTACGTAAGCGTAAGCCAATTTAAAAAAACATCGGAAGAGAGAGAGAGAGAGAGAGAGAGAGAGAGAGAGAGAGACAAACATAGACAAAATGTTAAGTTTAACGTACACAATAGGCTAAGTTAATATCTTGAATTTACAGTCAATGCTGTGAAAGACTCTAAAATTAGTATTTCAGACGTAAAATTTTTAAAAAATCGATAAATTTACCATATACAGTTCTTGTCACCGCCCTCTAGAAGTAGTTTTTACACAATCTGACTTCAAATTCATGATCAGCAATCTGAAAAACCCCCAGGATAGTATTTCCAATGTTTATCGACTCTTCAAAAGACGCATAATTAAATTTTAATATTGTTTAAATCCATTTTAGGCAAAATTTCGACTTTTACCGATTTCCTCATCTTTTCAGCCCCATACAGAGGACTAGAATCGCGTTAAAAAAATTTGAAGGTATGGTTTCCCGTGTATTTTTTCCCGTAGAATTCGATTTTGAAGTCCAATTAACCGTATCTCATGATTTGTTTTTTCTAGACTCGAAAAACCGCAAAAAAAAAACGTAAAAAATGAGGTTTTTTCAATAAAACTCTGAGAAAAGGTAGGAAAACCCTATATTTTTATTACAGATTCGGATTCAGCGTCGAAAAATACATGGGAATATGTATGTCCGGTCAAAAGTTCAGACATTTTTTTTCATTTTGTGGGCCTGTGTATTCAACGATAAAGAACAAAGATACATCCTAATACAATGAACAAAATTCTATTTTGACCTCGAAAATTATTTTTTGTAATGCATGCGATGTAATACGAAAAAAAATTCTTAGTTTTCTCTCACTTATCTTTACTATATAAACCTTTCAATTTTTAACTACACCATAAAATATTAAACCACGGGCCTGGCAAGTTATTTTGTAGATATTTAGTAAAATTTAATATATTTTACAGCACTTGAAAATAAAAAGATAGTGTGATGAGATAGAGAATGCATAATTTTATTTTATTAAAAGTATTACAATTAAAATGAGTATCTTCCCTGAAAGTTTTAAAAAGGCATAAATAATTTTGAAGTTGATAGCAGAAAATTCTCAAATATAAGTTGCTAGAAGCTAATGGCTCTTCTGCCAAGTTTTTAGAAATAAAATTGCACATTTTTGGTCTTCAACCGTAGCATATTAAATAGAAAATTATTCCGAAACTTTGTAGTTAATCGTTTCGGAAATTGTTTATTAAGTGAATCTTGCATCAGGAATAAAATAAAATAGATATCACTAAGATCAAGTATAGTTCATCAATGTTCAAGTAGTAATATTCACTCATAAATGAAATAATAAGTTGATCTGATGTATCATTTTTTTTTTCAATTTTGATGTGTACTATCATCGCTATCTTCATCTCAATAATCCCTTTTTTTTCAAAAATTATTTGGCAAAGTTTCTCCAAATATTCGTCTATCAAAGAGAATATAAATTGAACATTTTATGGATTTTATATTATAAAAAAGTAAGAATTGAATACAGAAGTACTCGACGATTGCTTCATTGATTTCAAAACTTTCTTTAGCCGAAACTGTAAATATTTTATGAATTTTATATTATTAAAAAAAATGAATTGAATACAGAAGTACTCGACTGTTGCTTGATTGATTTCAAAACTTTCTTAAACAAAAACTATGGATAAATCTAGTAAAAGGTATAAAAACTTAATAATAATTACTCAATTCATTTAAGTACTCTCAAGAACTGAAATTAAAAAAAAATATGATGTTTGTACTGAAAAAAAAAAGAAATATTTAGAAAAAGAGTTCTAAAGAATACTATACTGTTTACCCTGTTGAAAATAATGACGTCTTTCCAGTACGTCTTTGAAAGATGTCTTCGAAGACGTCTTTGAAGACGTCTTTGGTCGTGTCTCAGATTGGAACAAAATAAGACGTCATTTTTTTAATGTTCCGGAAATATAGTAACCAAATGACGTCTTTTTTCTAAGTAAAATAATTTCAAAGACGTATTTTTCTAATAAATACTCATAGTAAAAGACGAAAATTTTCAAAAAAAAATTCTCTTTATAAAACGAATGACGTCTTCCCTGTTGAAAATAATGACGTCTTTCTAAGACGTCTTTGAAAAACATCTTCGAAAGACGTCTTTGAAGACATCTTTGGTCGTGTCTTAGATTGGAACCAAAAAAGACGTCATTTTTCCAATGTTTAGAAAAGTTATTCAACAAATGACGTCTTTTTATTATTTCATAGCCGTATTTTTTTAATAAAAATGACGTCTTTTTTTACGAATTTTTATTTTAAAAATACGTTTTTGGAATTATAAAAAGACGTAATTTGTTAAATAGATTTTCTAAACATTGGAAGAATGACGTCTTTCTTGTTCCAATTTAAGACACAACCAAAGACGTCTTCAAAAACGTCATTCTCTCCAAATTTAGGAAAAAATAACGTCATTTTTCATGAATCATGTCATTGGAAAATTACTTTACATGATAATCATTTTCCATTTAAAGGAAAACACAAAAACAAGGTTAACCTCGTAGTTTACTATATTTCCGGAACATTGAAGAAGTATTCAAAGACATCTTCAAAGACATCTTTCAAAGACGTACTGGAAAGACGTCATTATTTTCAACTGGGTAATAACTAAACTCGTCTAAAATATACTTTTTTAAAAGTAATAATATAATAAAATAGTATTCATCAGTTCAAATAATGACTTAAAACAAAAAATAACAGACATAATATTCAAAAGCTTTGAAGAATTGCATATGCTTTGTATAATTTATATTTATTTGAAATTAACAAAATAATTTTTAATTATTCCTCTTTATCAATATAAATGAAGGTCGGTAATTTATACTTCTTTTTATTATCCATTTAATACATGTACAAAGTGCCAGTTTATTCAAGTTATAAGTGAAATATCTTGTCATTTATTTTTTTTACAATCAAAAAATCTAACATAGAAAATGGACTTGCTTAGTATATTAACTCACAATCATCAATTGGTTTTCAATAAGCCTTGAAAAGAATTTGGTTCTAGTATTTCTAATTTCATGTATTGTTGGTGTAAAAGTTACTAAATTTAATTTGTTAATTATTTATTAATTAAAGCTCACGTTAAATAAAAACTTTTAAATTTTACTCGGAAATTTGCGATGATTCGGTGTTCTGTTAATTTTACAACCAATCACGCTATATCGATTTCATAATTTATTTTTTAACCCTGGTAGAAATTTTATCTAGGCGCCCTTATAAGCTTTCTAGGCCTTTATAATAAAACTAGATTATATTAGATAAGAAAAACAAGATGGATGTAGACTAATATGACCCTTGAATGCGCGCGCTACCAACCTACAAATCATGCAGCAGTGACGAAGTAAAGCCAAACCTAACCTAATAATGTTCTTTCATTGCACCTTTTCAAATATCGTGTGCGAAAACATCAATGAATAAAAATTTAAAAAATTTATTAACTGAACAACGGAAAGTACAACAAAACTATCACCAGAAAGTCATATTGAAAGTAAAAGTGATAGTATCACGCATAGGCTGGGATTTATAGTCGCGTCTCTATCTCTATCTTTCTTTCTAATCATGCGAGAGACAAGGACAGAATGTTTACATACACGCGACTATACATTTCAGCATAGTACATAGTACATAAATTATGTTGCGCCTAACCCTTAATATACGTTAACGCTTCGATAGAACTGTACAGTTCTATAAGGGAAAACTATATGGGCACACGGAGAGAAATGTATGATTAAATATTAGCACAAACTTAATGAAAAATTACTATACTGTATAATATCGGAGAGACAAACTCGATATGTGTTAAATTTTAGTATATGTATATAGTAAAATTTCAAAGCATCAAATTTTACTATACTATATATCAAATTTTTCTATACCTTTTAGCAAATTTTATTGCACTGCATATTAGATTTTATAAATATCATGTATTAAAAATTATGGATATAAGTTTTTTTTTAATTCTAAAAATATTATTTTCCAATGCTCGTTGACGTTCTGAGAATTTTACTTGTGTTTTCAAATTCAGTTGAGAAAAAATTATTTTGTTTGTGTGTTATTGTTAGAAAGACACTTTTCGCAAATTATGAAACGCTCTTTTCGAAGTTGTATATACTACATTTATCCTAAATTACACACATTACAACAAGTTAATCGCACTCACACGCTACACCTAACGCATATTCTACCTAACGCGTATTATCACGTAAAGCCTCTGTTTCAAATTCTCTTATATACCAACCAAGTACTTCTCTTACCGCTCGCAGGTTGAAAAAATGAGTCGCCACCTAGTGATTAAGCGCTGCAACAGCAGTCTCGTTGTGTCATTCTCTGTATTCATAATTTTTACGATACTGAATAGCAATTTTTGTGAGCGCATATATCATAAACTCGTAGAAGTATAGTAAATTTTCATAAAAGTATGTTAAATTTCCCGCATATGTCGAGTTTGTCTCTCCATTAGTGAAAAATATAGTAATTTTTAATTATATATTTTTCTCAGTGCATCTAGAAGGGAAAGGCGTTACACGCCAGTACAAACCTGTCTAGTTCATCTGTACAGACCTGTCTATTAGAACTTGATTATTCTAGCTAAAACTGTCTAGTAGCCCGGACTAATTTCTACCAGGGAATATTTAAAAAAAAAGTAAACACCATTCAAAGCCATTCAAAGCTATATCTCTATAAATTATTAATATTTTGCTTATACAAGTAGACAAAGACACATTTTTAATAATATTCCCTAAAGTTTTATCACTGAACTTTTAGTTTTTTTTATGAAAATTATGACGTATCATTAAATTGACGTTAACAAATATCGAGCAAGTACAAAAGTTGTATGGAACTAAATTATAATAATGTAAAACTTAACTAGCAATTATTATAAAAATACACAGAAAAACTACACTAACGACACATAATCTTATAAAAAGTATATTACCATTATAAGTATATTTCAATAGGATAGAAATTAAAATTGTACATTCATTATTTCAATAAAGAGCAATTATATGAAAAATGAAATGAAAACACTCAATTATTTTCGAGTATGTTCGAAGATATTAAAGCAATATTATCGATGTTTCAGTATCATAATCTCATTGATTAATTTATATAATTAATAGAGACAATTAATTTTAATTTTTTTTTATTTTCTTCAGCAAAGAAGAAAATTAAAGTCTATCATTTTAAATTAAATAGTAATTTTTTACTTCATTATATAAAAGTGATTGTAGTAATTTTTTATTAAGTAATTCTTTTTGTTCAATGCATTCTGCGTTTGTGTAGATTGTGTGTTACCTGGATTTGTTTTGAACATAGATAGTATTTCAGAATACTATATCAATTTTTGTAAATGTAAATTTATAAAAAGAAGAATATTCATGTTTTTAAATTTAATAATTCAATATTTTTGTTTTCAACTGAAGATTAAAAATATCAATCTAAAAAATTACAAATTTCTCATAATTTATTAAAATTACTTGCAATTTTTATATATTTTCATTTAATACTCTCAATCAATTTTATGCATATTTAATTCAAGAGTATCAAAATAATACATTACTTATGATACGAACAAAATTTAAATTTTTCAGACATATTTCAAATTCTTAATAATTTTTTTAATATAAACAATTTTTTCATAAAAGATTAAGTACTCCCCTGAAGTTGGCTCAGTACGTTTTGCCGCGGCATAATTTCCTTAAAAAAATGAGTACACCGACAAACTCCAAAAAGAATTTAGCGGCGTATTTTCAGAAATCAATTTAAAAAATTACTTAGACCATCATACAATAGTTCAAGATTTGCCGCTTTTTTGCCGTAATTAATCTGTTAAATTCGAATTATCGATATCTTAACTGAACGTTCTTCATGGTAATATTTTCATAATTCATGATCTCGATAGTATTTTTTTTTTAATAAAAAAAAAAAAAGATTAATATTTAAAGGATATTATCCTCTATATGATTAACCTTTTTTATATGATGAAGTCGAGGAAGTCCAGCCCGGTACCCGCTTAACACATTACATCAGGCTAGACTGTCAGAACCACCATACCGAAAACTTTGACTACCGATGGATGGTCAGCCACTTTACTTACCCACTGGGGTCAGATTTTTTAAAAGTTGCGATATAAATGGCACATACACTAATTTTCTTTCGAAAAAAAAAGTTAGAGGTACCTGGCCAGGATTCGAACCCATGCCCTCCACGTTGAAGGCAAGAGCTCTATCCATAACACCACCGCGCTCTATGATCTCTTTAGTATAGTATTATGTGAAATATCACTGCAGATTAAAAAGTAGCAAATGGATAATTTGCTGTGAATTTTCCGTAAAATATTCGTAAAAGCAGATGATTCAACCTGGCATAATATAATGAGAAAAGTGAGAACACCGCCAACTTCAAAAAAAAGATAGCGGTATATCTTCAAAAATCAATAAAAAAATGACTTTGACTATCGTAAAATAGCTCAAAATTTGCCGCTTTTTTGCCGTAATCAATCTGTCAAATCCGAATTACCGATATCTTAGCTGAAAGGTCTTCATCGTAATACTTTGATAATTCATGATCTCATTAGTATGGTATTATGTGAAATATCACTGCAGAGTGAAAAGTAGCAAGTGGATAATTTGCCGTAAATTTTCCGTAAAATATTCGTAAAATAAAATAATTTAACGCGGTATAATATAATAAGAAAAGTGAGTGCACCGCAAACTTCAAAAAGAAGATATCGGCATACCTTCGAGAATCAATGAAAACAATTACTCAGACCATCGTAAAATAGCTCAAAACTTGCCGCTTTTTTGCCGTAATCAATCAGTCAAATGCAAATCACAGATATCTTAGCTGAACGTTCTTCATCGTAATACTTTGATAATTCATAATTTTATTAGTATTGTATTATGTGAAAAATCATTGCAAAGCAAAAAGTAACAAGTGGATACTTTGCTGCAAATTATCCGTAAATTATCTGTGAAATCCAATATTTTGCCGTGACATAATTTCCTCAAAAAAGTGAGTACACCGCCAACTTGAAAAAAAAGTTAGCGACATACCTTCTGAAAAAAATTACTTAGACCATCGTAAAATAGCTTAAAATTTGCTGCTTTTTTGCCGTAATCAATATCTGAAATCCGAATCACAGATATCTTAACTGAACGTTCTTCATCGTGATACTTTCATAATTTATAATCTAAAATAAACGCGCAGAAACTTTTAGTCTTTAATATACAAATTCTTCAAAAACGTAACAGAAAAATTTCTGTTTCATTTAAAGATAATAGTACATTAGGCAACTAGAGAGTAAAGTCGTATATTTTTTCTAGGGGAAGTTTACGACCCGACCGTAGCGAAGGGAGTAACTTCTCGAGGAGTTGTCTATCTCAATTTAGAAATGGTGAATCGTTTTGAAATGTTTACAACTTATTTATGATGTTAAATTTCTTATGATGTAACTGGTGAACAACTATTTAAAAAAATATATTCAAATCATCAAAAATAAAGCTTATTTTCGAAATTTAACATTATAAGTATTTTTAAGCAGTACTGTACTAATTGATTTAAAGTTAGTATTGCATTCTGTTAAAAACTATTTCCTTTACTAAGAATAGTAATTTGGCACATTAAATAATGTAAAATGACAAATTCTATAAAGGAAATGTAAAATACTGACATCACAGATTTGGTAATTTTTGAAGCCATGCTTCTTAGTACACAAGGCTAGGCCAGTAGAGGGATAACGAAAAAAAAACACGAGACGTAACAAAAGTCATTTGATTCTATACGGTCTGCTGCTACGAACTTTAGTATCAACAAGTACCCTTATATTCTTTACTCTCTTTTCCTCTCGCTCTCTCTCTCTCATTTTCTCTTAAATTTGACTTCACTATAGAAATGTACGTGCATATATACGCTACCTAAAGTAAATGTGCGCATTAAATATGATATGGTTGATGTTTGTTTAATATATATATATGCATATTTATTCGTTGTTCTCTCTATACCTTTGGTCATCGTGCATTTTTTTTACAACTACAATTACATATACCTAAATATGTTTTTTCTAATAATTTATATTACTCTTAATATCTAATTTTATATTATTTTTTTTTAAATTATTAACAGATCGAATTAAATTAACTTTAATTTGATCTAAAATTCGATCTAAAATTTAATTCTAATAAAAAAATTAAAATATTTGCAATTGCTACACTCTCTCTAGTTCTAAATATATATCCTCTTTTAAAAAAACGATGGCCGGATGTTGTGAAACATTTTATACTAAGAACGTGATTGGTGCATTGAATAGAATCATATGATTGGCGAAAAACGAGATTTGATTTACTATAATATGCTTAAATAAAATCATCGATTTAGAATTTAATATTAAAAATTATTGATAAAATAATTAAATTATAATTATTGAGTTATAGTTTGATTTTTTAAATAAAATTATTAATATAAACATCGCTAACTTCCGCTTACAAAAATTCATTTTGTGTGAAGATATCGAGAGTGCGAAGTACCGCTCTATATTCATTTGTTATTGTATATTGTATATTTAAAAAATAGAACATGGTAACAATTCTATGCCACTCACTTCTGAATTTTCTTTTTAAAAATTGTACCATAAAATAGTATATTAAGCAATAAATCTAGAAAATACAGATGTTATGAACTTTTTAGCGTATAACAATATCATAAAATATTTATCTATGAGCCTGGCAAACAATTTTTTTACTCGGAATATTTTAAAATAAATAATAAAAAAAACCGATAAGTAATATAATTTCGATAATATAATTTAGTTTATAAAATATTTCTAGATTGACAGCTTAAAAATTTTTTTTTAAAAATATAGTACTTGCCTAAAATGTACTATTTTTAAAAGTTTGTTCATTTAATTTTAAAATTCAAATTGAATCACGCTTAGAATAAACAGTTCTGCAAAATAAAATTAAAAATCTTTTGTTTAAAAGAATAATATAATTACTATAATTAAGGAAATATAAATTAGAATTTTTATTTTTATTTGTATTTTAAAAATAGGAACGATATACATATAGTTAAGAATGGATTTGAACTATTTTATTTTTTGTGTATTTTATGGATTTAATATTGTTAAAAATATTAATTTTTAAATAACTTTATGCATTAGTTATTGAGAATTTAGGATTTTGATATTAAAATTTTTCTGGTGTTAGAAATTAAAAATTCATAAATGCTAATGAATAAATTTATCTAAAAACTCATACCATTCTAATGCATTTCTTTCCCAGAAATTTCGCACTAAATAGTGGAGTTAGTCAATATTTATGAGTGTAGGTGTAGTGTCCGTTTTATGTCTCATGCGAAATTTTAAGTGATGATAAAACTGGAAAAGTCGTTTTTATAAACCACATTACATTGTATTAAAAACAGATGTTTTTAATCATGGACAATTTTACATGACTATGTCCAGAGATCGATCTTGGAAGATCTTTGAATCGATCTCTTAAGATATATCTTGAAAATCAAATACGTTAGATTGATATTAAAAATTATGTGTATAAAAAGCTACATATTTGTAAAATAACTTTTGACTTTGTAATAGTTTACATTATTTAAATTTTAAAAGGTTTAAAAAATGTCTAAAAAATAATTCAAAAGTTTACTATTTCTTCAATTTTTCACCCATTAATCGCTCAAAAAGTACTGTATACGCGCACCCACGCGCTGACCTGCGACGCCAGAGGGGCTATTCAAGCAGTGATACATATGTATGTATCACGCTGTATACTTTTTATTCTCTTGCCGACAACTATCGTCGCGATATACACATATGTATCACTGCTTGAATAGACCTACTGGGACTGTGAGCTGTAAATGGTACTTTTTTGAGTGATTAAATTTTGAACAATAAAATATATGAATTATTTTCTTTAAGTTGTATTTATTAAAATTAAAAATGATTTAATCTTTTTCTTATTTACAAAAATGACGTAAGTCGATTTGTGTTGATTACATTTGATTTAACATTTCTGTTACTCAGAAATTATTTCAACCAAATTGTAATGTGAATATACAATTAGTATAATAGATTTTTTGTTATATTTATATTCGTAAAATTTGACTTGAAAAATTATTTTATTAAATATATTTTAAATACATTATACATATTGATATAGCAATATCCAATATATCAGCAATATCCAATATATTGCCAATATGTGGTGTTACGTGGCAAATTCCCCGGATCTCCGAGTGAATCCCCGAAGCCATGAACTTACCTGGGTTCACAAAATTTATAATTATTTTTAATTGAGCGCCAGTGAACCCTGCTCAGCTAGCTGGGTAGAGCAACTGCAGAGGGGATCAATACTTACTGGCCTACCTCGGGTTGCAAGCTGGTTCTAACGATCATAGTGGTTCAGGAAACTTCAATGTGATTTATGATTTAATAAAGAAAAAAAAATGAGAAGTTAAAGAAAACAACTTTTAGTATTTAAAAAGCAAGTTAACTTTAAAACAAGAAAAAAAGACTAAATATATATAAAAAAAAAACTTGAATAACTGAAAAAAAAAGAAACAAGTAATTTAACTAATTTTGCTTAAATATAATTCTTGTCCTGAAAAGAGAAAAAGAGGAACATGGAAAAAAAGTAACTATCTGACTCTCTACTTGAACTTTGATTTTAAACTTCTTATATTATCAATTTAAAAGAAACTTCGTTACACATTATACAATAAAAAATAAAAAAAGGGAGGAAACGCCGCTCTACTTGCTTTACTACACTTAGGCTGTGCGCATGTGCGGAAGACCAAGAATTTATAATTCTGTTATACGTGCAATCATTTTAATCACCTTTAGGTTAATACCGTATAAAGAATAATTATTTGTAACTTAAATTACGCGTCGCCTGATTTCCTTACCGTGCAGTCGCACAACCCAACACTCGAAATTCTCAATCCAATAAAATTTTAAGGAATTAATATTAATATCGCTCGCACTACTCCATATCAAATAAATAAGAACTTTAGATTTTAATTAATAACTACGTATAGCTATCTCGCTCGCACTCCTGTAACAACGGACGCTGCGTCGTTTCTTTCTCACTATTTAACTATCTCCTTTCTCACAATAATATAGGTTGATATATATAGCAATTTTAGTAATTGAATAATATATATAGAACTATAAGAATAACTTTTATTTAATTCGACTATTCACAATTCTCGCGTTTAATTTAGAGAGCAAGATGGCGTCGCGTCGCCGAATAAAAGCGCCTTTGCACGTGGCTTTCTCTTTTCTTGTAATTTTCACTTAATTTTCTGTTTTTATATCTTTATTCATATTTTCACTAACCCGCACTGATGTTAATTTTAATCTGCTCGTGGTCGCAATCAAGGAAACGTTATCATATTAGTAATAACACAAAATTATATCTCTTAAGGAGAACCGAGAAAGGTATCGAGGAAAACCAACAGAATTAGAAAATACTATTTCTTACTTGCTAACCCGCTGGTAGAATTCCATTTACAGTGGCTTTGCTGCAGATTCCCTCTCAGTAGTCGAAAACGAAAAAAAAAACGTGACGCTGGTCGAAGAGAAGACAATGGCGTGGTCGAAAGAACGGAAACGATGTCGGTTCCAAGAGATGGTCGCACCCGGTCGCCGAGTCGTCGTCTCTGGAGATGTCTCACCGCAGCCTTCTTTCTTTCCCTTTATTTCGCCTTTTCCTTTTATCTAGCCCACGACTTCTCTGCTCTCGTTTCTCTTTTTACTCCTTAGTTTCACCTATAATATTCAACAAAAAAAAATGAGTTCCAACTTTACTCGAGTGTACTCAACAAGTGCTGATCCCAGATCATCTCTTTCAAGAAGAAGGAAATTACATTCCCCTTCGCTCTGTTGTCCATCTCTGTCGCATCTAGCTACTCTGCATTTTCTATGCTTATTTCTCGCCGTGTCTTAGTTTCTACTTTGATCTCTTCAGTTATGAGGCGCTATCGACAGCTTAATCGACTCTTGGTCGCGGATCTTCTATCTCTATCACTCTAGTAAAATTTGTACTGTATTCGAAGTTGCTATGTTGCTTCACGCAGTAGAGACATAGATTATCGAAGATTTCTACTCATAGCTACTTCTCATTAGTCGATTTTACATGTATGTACAGTTATATGGCGCGGCGTTGAAATATCTAAGTATGCGTATATATACACGGTGGGCCATTTTAATCTATGCACCTGAAAAACTCAGTAAGTTCGCATCCTATCAAAAAATGACCTCTATAAAAGTTGTAGGATACAAAGGGGGTCAAACAATAGTGACCTTGAATTTGACCTTCAAGCTGACCTTTAAGGTCAAATCAAGGTCAACTTGAGTTTTTTAAATGGAAACCCCTATTTTTTACACCGGAATCGGAAAGGGCGGGAAATTTTACGTCCGAATATGCTCTTAGGTCATCTGACCTCGATGACCTCAAAGGTCAGGTGAAGGTCATAAAAACGAAATAATTGGGTAGCTGTCAACATTCTTATGTAAGGTGTTGTCGAAAAAATGAAGATCATAATTTGAGTAATTTTTAACGAGAAATTCAGTGTTGACCTTTACTTTTTCGGCAATACCCTACCTAAGATTTTTCATAGCCATCCGATTATTTCGTATTTATGACCTTCATCTGACCTTTGAGGTCATCGAGGTCAGATGACCTGAGAGCATATTCGGACGTAAAATTTTCTGCCCTTTCCGATTCCGGTGTAAAAAATAGGGGTTTCCATTTAAAAAACTCAAGTTGACCTTGATTTGACCTTGAAGGTCAGCTTGAAGGTCAAATTCAAAGTCACTATTGTTTGACCCCCTTTGTATCCTACAACTTTTATAGTCATTTTTTGATAGGATGCGAACTTACTGAGTTTTTCAGATGCATAGATTAAAATGGCCCACCGTGTATATCTATATACATATATATCTACTGTACAGACTGTTCCTCTTGTGTGTTGAGCCTGAATGCGTTTGTGCTATCTATTCTTTTCGCTCTAATGCTGTCGCTATGATAGTTTCTGCTACGTCACGTCGCTTCCGATTTCGTGTTGCCGCTTCGTTGTAACTCCTCGTGATTCGTTTATGAAATGTTTCTCGTGGACGTTAATCCTGAGTTTCTGGTGCATCTAGTATGTGTATATATACGCGTCGTGTCCCTGAAGTCTTTTTGATTTACCGTATGCATAATCATAATCTTCTTTCTCTTTCTCACTTATGTGCATCCTTACAGCTGATCCTTCTTGCTGTGTTTCTGTCTTTGCGTCTGCTGTTACTCTTAGTTTACGATGAATATTTTTTTCTATTTAAATAACTCTTAATTACTTTATTTTTATTTCTGGTTTTCCTCTGTAGTTTTCTCGACTTTCCTTTACATCTGTCAATTTCTTATTACGCTTGAGAAAAATCATTTTAAAAAAACGGTACAAAAAAAAGTAAAATATAAGATTTATGAATTAAAAAATAAGTACGCTCGCTTGTTATAATTTCGCTTTTTATACTTAATAACTAATCTATTTAAATTTTATTCCTTGTGATGTATTTTATACATCACAGTGGGAATAATGTGGGTTTTAGCCCTAGGGATTGATAAATGATAAATGTTGGCGAAATGTTGGAAAAATTTTACCAAGAGATTTTTAAATAAATGCAAACTATTGGATATTGTTTCACCAATATCTTGGCAATACGAATTTTTTTTACGTGGGATATTTCAAAAAATTTGTGAATAAAGTGAGAAATTGTGACGTCAGCAACTATATATAAATTCTCCATACAGACGTATAAATAACTTTGCGAAACGTTTTTAATATCTTTAAAATAAAGTGTATTTAATAGTACGCTAATTGTTTTAGATTTATTATGTATAAATTCTATTACATCATTTTAATTTATGTGTACAGGTGTAATGTCAGTTTCACATCTCCACAAAGAATTAAAAAGAGGGCTAAATAATGTTACACTCATATTAAAAACAAACTTAAAGGGTTAGAAGGTTAAAAAACATTTTCAAAGGGAGTGACGACAGTGGCAAAAATTTTTAAATCAATGAAACATAAAATACTACCATTATAATTTTTAAAATTTTGGATTCTTAAGGGGTGTCCTCATACCGGCACAGAGATCTACCTTATCTACATTTAAATTATGCATTTTATTAAAAATTTAACTATTTTTGACTAACATTCATAGAAGAGGCACATTCTTAACATTCTAAAGAATTTATGGCAACGTTAAAAGACAGAATAAAAGTGAAAATGAAGACAAAAACTGCATAATACGATTATAATACGATCATAACTACATTAAAAAGTTAATCGTATTAAGCAGTTTTCGCCCTTATTTTCACCCTTATATTATCTTTTAACGTTGCAATCAATTCTTTGGCATGTTAAGAATGTGCCTCTCCTACGAATTTCAGTCATGAATAGTTAAATGTTTATTAAAAATCATAATTTAAATGTAGACAAGGTAGAACTCTATGTTGGTATGATAGTCCAGTCAAATTAGATTTTTTCATGTGAAAAAATTTAACAGCAAAACGGACTGAACAATTATGTAAAGTAGGTTTGTGAGAGTAAAATATCCAAAATGGCCCCAACAGATTTCCGTTTTTGTTTAAACAATGTTTAAACATTGAAAATTGACATTTTTTCTCTTTATCTGCAAATATTTCTGGAGCTATGAAAGTTATCATATTGGTCCAATAAGATAAAATGTAGGTTTTTTGAAGACCTTTAAAATAAATTTTTAATCATTTTGATTGCATTTATAGTTTCCGAGAAAAATGCAATTACCACGAAAAAGGGTTAAATTTTAAAAAATTCATAACTTTTTTAATTTAATGATTTAAGAATTGAGCTTGTGGCAATAAATAGTTCTTAATGTGCACAATAAGCATACGCAAGCAGAATCCTGTAGGACTTATAGTTTTTCCATAATAACACTTATAAGTTATAAACAATTAATTTTCAGTAGGCCACTATATCTCACACGATTAACTTTTTACAATGTTCAACATCCTTTCTGAAAGTTTAGATATCCCTCTACAAAATGTATAATTCAGATTTTTGATTAAGTGATTAGAAAGTCCTTAAAAATTCACTTAAACATTGGATCTTTCGCTTGGGTGCATGAATTAACGTTAGTAGTGGGGGAAACTCATAACGAAAACATGCTAGGCAGACTACCCGTTATACATTTCCCCTTCGTTGCCTAGCATGTTTTCGTTATGAGTTTCCTCCACTACTAACGTTAATTCATGCACGCAAGCGAAAGATCCAATGTTTAAGTAAATTTTTAAGGACTTTCTAATCACTTAATCAAAAATCTGAATTATACATTTTGTAGAGGGATATCTAAACTTTCAGAATCGATGTTGAACATTGTAAAAAGTTAATAGTGTGAGATAGAGTGGCCTACTGAAAATTAATTGTTTATAACTTATAAGTGTTATTATGAAAAAACTATAAGTCCTACAGGATTCTGCTTGCGTATGCTTATTGTGCACATTAAGAACTATTTATTGCCACAAGCCCAATTCTTAAATCATTAAATTAAAAAACTTATACATTTTTTAAAATTTAACCCTTTTTCGTGGTTTTTTGCATTTTTCTCGGAAACTATTAATGCAATCAAAATGATTGAAAATTCATTTTAAAAGTCTTCAAAAAACCTACATTTTATCTCACTGGACCAATATGATAACTTTTATAGCTCCAGAAATATTTGCAGATAAAGAGAAAAAATGTCAATTTTCAATGTTTAAACATTGTTTAAACAAAAACGGACAACATCTGTTGGGGTCATTTTGGATATTTTACTCCCACAAACCTACTTTACATAATTGTGCAGTTAGTTTGCTGTTAAACTTTTTTGCAAATATCAGTCATTTTTTAGCTAAATTGACTGGCCTATGAGGATTCCCCTTAAACCAGAAGTTTCTAAAATATTTTTGTATTATATCTTTCGATTTTAAATAATAAAATTGAATATTATTTTTTTTTGAATTGTTAAAATAATTAGTAGATCACTAACAAACAATTGTTCTATCTAATTCAATCATTAAATAGAATTATT
The DNA here is from genome assembly GCA_017163975.1 of Anastatus disparis. NCBI lineage: Eukaryota > Metazoa > Arthropoda > Insecta > Hymenoptera > Eupelmidae > Anastatus > Anastatus disparis. The sequence continues at coordinate 1,422,613 of JAFFSR010000025.1, read as the reverse complement.
AGAATGAATTATTAAATCAATAATAATATAAATTCAGTTACAGGAGATAACAATTAGTGAATTCAAGAAATTTTTTTACTTATTTTTGGGAAGTGATACTCGAACATAATGTACAGGCTTTTTCAACTTACTTAAATTAGTGTTAAAAATAGTTGTTCTCACACTCACAAGAAGAGTGTTTCACTTTCGGGTCACTGACTCTGCCCAAATTTTGGGAATGTTTTCTGAATGCAGAAACATGAAGAAAGCCAAAATTTTAGAGGCCAACGCTCAATATTTCCCTAGTTACAACCAATTGAAGAAAATCACTAAAAAGTTACTTGATTTTCAAACGCTTATAGTTTTTCAGCATTGTTAGCTAGAAGTTTATACCTATTTTAGAATGAAATCTGAGCTCAAATCCTTTCGAAATAGCACCTATAAGATCTCAAAATATTATTTTTTCTCAAAGTTAGAGCGTAAAAAAGATTGGACCCAATTTCAATTTTTATTATTAATTAATGTCTTAAACAGAAAATTCAGGCCCAATATTTATTACACTCTAACTTTGGGAAAAAATATTTTGAGATGCGATAAATTCTATTTCGAGAGGATTTGAGCTCAGCTTTCATTTAAAAAAAAGTTATAAGCTTCTAGCTAACAATGCTGAGAAACTATAAGTGTTTGGAAACCTAGTAATCTTTTTAGTGATTTTTTTCAATTGGCCGTAACTAGGGAAATATTGAGCGTTGGCCTCTAAAATTTTGGCTTTCTTCATGTTTCTGCATCCAGAAAATATTTCTAAAATTTGAGCAAAATCGGTGACCCGAAAATGAAACACTCTTTGTTAGTTTGTATATGCATATGTAACTTGATTCAATTATAAGAACATTTATTTAATCAATATTTTTTGTTTAAAATTTTTCAAAGTAATTGAAAAGTATATAATATGAAAAAATTATGATAGATTTTCGAAAGAAGCGGCTGATTCTCAGCTACAGTTTAGTCTTTACATCGATTTTATAATAACACTCCGTTAAATATTTTTAAAGTGGTTGTGGTACCAGCTTTTTTCGCGACAATATACTGCGGCAAAATATTTTACTTCATGGATGATGCATAAATAATTCACGAAAAATTTTCCACCAATTAAATATTACTTTGCAGTAATATTTCACATAATAACATGCCAATAAAATTAGAAATTATCCAAGTATTACGATAAAAACGTTCACTTGAAATGCCTAGAATTCTGATTTGACAGATTGATTACGGCGAAAAAAACAGCGAATCATGAACGATTGTATGATACTCAGTCATACAAATCATTTTGTCCATTGAATCCTGAAGGTAACTTGCTAAATTCTTTCCAAAGTTTTCAGTGACTCACTTTTTTCATTGTGTTATGCTGCGACAACATATTTGATTTCACAAATGATTTCCGGACAATTTCAGGCAAGTTATTCACTCGTTATTTTTAACTACGCAGTGATTTTCTCGGCGATTTTTCACGAAATACCATACCGATAAGATTAATAATTATCAAAATATGAGGGTAAATAATAATTATCTAAGATATCAGTTATTCTGATTGGAGATATTGACTACGGCAAAAAAGCGGCAAATTTTGAGCTATTGTACGATACACGGAGAGAAATGTATGATTAAATATTAGCACAAACTTAATGAAAAAATTACTATACTGTATATCAACGGAGAGACAAACTCGATATGTGTTAAATTTTAGTATATGTATATAGTAAAATTTCAAAGCATCAAATTTTACTATACCATAATCAAATCAAATTTTTCTATACCTTTTAGCAAATTTTACTATACTGCATATTAGATTTTATAAATATCATGTAATAAATATTATGGATATGAATTTTTTTTTAAATTCTAAAAATATTATTTTCAATGTTCGTTGACGTTCTGAGAATTTTGCTTGGGGTTTCAAATTCAGTTAAGGAAGAATTATATTGTTTGCGAGTTATTGTTAGAAAGACTCTTTTCGCAAATTATGAAACGCTCTTTTCGAAATTGTATATACTACATTTATCCTAAATTACACACATTACAACAAATTAATCGCAAACATACGCTACACCTAACACATATTCTACCCAACGCGTATTATCACGAACGCGAAATTATTTAAATGCCTCTGTTTCAAATTTTCTTATATACCAACCAAGTACTTCTCTTACCGCTCGCAGGTTGAAAAAATGAGTCGCTACCTAGTGATTAAGCACGGCAACAGCAGTCTCGTTGTGTCATTCTCTGTATTCATAATTTTTACGATACTGAATAGCAATTTTTGTGAGCGCGTATATCATAAACTTGTAGAAGTATAGTAAATTTTCATAAAAGTATGTTAAATTTCCTGCATATGTCGAGTTTGTCTCCTCATTAGTGAAAAATATAGTAATTTTTAATTATATATTTTCTCCATGTAGTCCAAGTCATTTTTCTCATTGATTGCTGAAGGTACGCCGCTAACTTCCTTTTTCATGTTGGCAGTGCACTCACTTTTTTAAGGAAATTATGTTGTGGCAAAATATTAGATTTAACGAAAAATTTACGGCAAATTATCCACTTGATACATTTCACTCTGCAATGATATTTCACATAATACCATACTAATGAGATCATGAATTATCAAAGTATTACGATAAAGAACTTTCAGCTAAGATATCGGTGATTCTGATTTGACAGATTGATAACGGCAAAAAAGACATTTTTTTCATTGATTTTTGAAGGTTATTTTCTTTTTAAAATTGGCAGTGTACTCACTTTTCTCATTATGTTATACCGCGTTAAATTATCTGATTTTACAAATATTTTACGGATAATTAACGGCAAATTATCCAATAGTTATTTTTACAGTACAGAGAAAGTACTGAGCCAATTTGAGGGGTGTAGATTAAGTTCATTATAAAGATATGAAAATTAAATTCAAATGTTGAAATATAATAAAAGACATTATTTATAACTAATGGTTTTTTCAGACTCCTGTTTTTAGCACATTACTTCTCCAACTTTTCTTTAAATTTGAACGGTAAACGTCTTATTTAAAATAAATTTTCATACCTGGATTCGAATATAGCTTAGATTTTAATTCAGGAAAGAAAATAATTTTTTGTAAATGTAAGTATATGTATATGAGAGGATTTACATTAATGTTTTTTAATTTTATATTTCTTTCCTATCTCTTTAATTGAAATTCAAGATTTCAAATGTAACGATTCAAAAATTTATATAAAATTAATATTTTTACTATAAATAAAAACAATAAGAAACATTAAAATCAATAATTACTTAAAAATACTTTTGTAAGAGAGAGAGATAGCTGCATCCTGAAGAGAAATAAATAAAGACGCTCAGAATCTCGGCACCAGCACCAAACCTTTGGATTAAGTACTCCTCCTATTTTGGGCCTATTTTCATTGAAGTTTTTTAACAGTACACTGTCCTTTCCGGTTATCATTTGAATCCCTTTAATCCCTTAAACACCACCGCCAAGCTCTTGTAGGTAGGGAAACGAACCTACTTGTCTCAGCAAAACACAAACTAGAATCAGTTTTAATTGAGGTGTCATAGCTTCAACAATAAAACTTTAACAATATACTAGATCTTCAATCTCCAAAATCTTCAGAATCATCTATAACAGTATCTACAAGGAACAAGTCTTGGTAAATATTCCATTCTAAATCTCTTTTACTAAATCTAACTTTTATTATTCAAAATTTCGAATTCACTAAAAACAAAATACACCACTTAATCTCTTTTACTAAATCTAACTTTTTATTCAAAATCACTAAAACCAAAATACGTTACTAAATCTTCCAACTAAATCTATATAACATATCTGTATTGATTTATAATATTGAGTATATCAAATTATAAATTTTGATTTCAAATAAGCAAAGAAGGTGGAATTTAGAAAAATTTTCTAATTTTAATAATAGACTGGATAGTAGTAAATAAAAAGAAGAAACGTATCAGTATTAAAATTTAAAAGAATTATTATCTAATATTCTTGACTATTTGTAACAATATTTAGTATGGATTTTAACTACGAGAGACTTAAAAATAGTCAAGACTTTCGTCAAAGTGTTATAAAATTATTACTATCATTATATGAAAATCCTATAATTCCACGATCAGATGTTCAAAAGATAATAGAACTTGTACCTAACATTATAGGTAAAATTAAAAATCACTGAAGTGAAAATAAATTTCCGTTCAAAGGATTGCAAACCGAACATCTTAGACTAAAAGTTTTCGAGGAGGAATGTAGTCTTTCTATGCCAAAAATAGAAGTAATTGGTCAAGATTTAGATACTAGCGATAATATAGAAATAGTAAATTTATCTATTAAACAAAATGTAAAATCTTTCTTAGAATTGCCTGGAATATACAGTAGTATTAAAAAAAAATATTGAAAAGCTTGTAACAACAAAATGTATAGAGGGCATAGAAGTTATTTCTAATATTGTACAAGCAAATTCATATAAAAGGTACTTAAAAAATGATGGTCGCACTGTCATTCCATGTTTTTTTTTAATTGATGGCGCTGAAGCACGCAATCCTTTGTCAAGTCATGCGGGGGAAGAAAAGCTTGGGCTTGGATACATAACAATCCCAGTTCATGAACCCCACTTAGTCTCGAACTTGGATAATGTATTTTTAGCATTAGTTTATTTGGCAAAATATAAAGCTTATGTCACTAATAGTGATATTTTCAGTCCACTTACAGTACAATTAACAGAATTATCACAAAAAGGTATTAATATTCATATAAATGGAGTGGATGAAAAGGTATATTTTGATTGTCTAATAATCGTTGGAGACAACTTAGGAGTGAATCAGCATCGTGGCTTTACACAATTATTTAATAGTAGATACTATTGCAAAATACGCCATGCAACATCTGAAGAATGTAAAGAAATGATCATAGAAAATATTGATCAACTTCGAACTAAAGAATCATATGCTGCTGATGTATTGAAAAAAACAAGAGGTGTTGTTGAAGAATGTGTTTTTAACAGGTTGCCTAGATTCCTTATTACTAAGAATCGCACATTAGATTTAATGCACGATTTATTTGAAGGAGTAGGTAAAGGTACTGTTAAAATACTTTTAACAAAAATTATTATTATAAACAAGAAAATCAGTTTGAAAGAGTTCAATCAAAGATTAAAAAAATTTAATTTTGGGAATGAAAGTTGAAATCGACCAAGACCCTTAAAAACTGAAAGATGTTCATCAGCTGACGAATATTGTTATGATTCAAAAACAAAAATTAAAGCAAAATAGTCAGCTTCACAAGTGGCATGTTTATTACGTTACTTAGGATTTATTTTGAATGATTTAATACGTACGCAAAGTGATTATTGGAAACAATATGTTTATCTAAGAAAAATTATTGGACTGACAACAGCTCCTCGTTACGTTCAATCTGACCTGCATGAACTGAGGACGTTAATTTCAAAATTTTTATTATTTTTTGCAAAATTATACCGAATGAAACCGAAACCTCATTTTATGGTGCACATACCGCTCACAATGAAGGATAACAGGAAGGCCATTAGTGCATTTTTGGTTCATGACTACCGAAAGGAAACATCGCTTTGCCAGAAAAGTAGCTGCAGGAACTTCCTCCTCAAGAGATCTAGCTTATACAATAGCTCTCAAAAATCAATTATCCTTGTGTCTTAGGAATATGACGTTTACATATGAAGAAGCAGATTACCAACTAGGTCTAGTGAAAACGAATGATGCAAATACATTGTTTCGTATCCAACAATACACGCAAAGTGCTATGTCTTGTACATTGTACAAATATTTAATTATGTTTGGACATAAGTATGAAGACGGCACTGTATTTATTCATGACTGCAATGATAATGGAGAGAACATTTTCGCAAAATTAAAAAATATTGTGAAAATAGATGATAAATTATATTTCTACGTATATATGTTAGACACTAAATCTTTTAATGAACATTACCATGCATATGAAATTGTAATGATTAATAATTTACATAAGTTAATTCCTTTAGAAAAAATTGAACGTAAACCTCCTTGCTTATTATATAAAAATTGTAATGATGAATTTTATGCAGCATGTAGGTATGATTAAATTATGAATTATATGAAATAATACATTTCGCAACAAGTATGGAAAGGTTTTATTTACCAAATGATAAGTTTACGAAATAAATAACAAGTTATGTAAAAAAGCCTTCATCATAATAAAGTTACAATGTAAAAGATACAATCATATGAAATATCTTATTGTATATTATATTACAAACAATAAATACTGTAATAATTCATCCAGGTCTAAAATAATATTTGTTTTTTTCATCATGTTACATGCACATGAACGTAAAAAATTTTAATATTAATTTTATTACAAATAAAATATTATTAAGTCATAGTTTATAGAATATTAATTTTTATTTGGGAAAATATTTTTCAAGCTAAATGTATTAATAACTTTTAAATAAAATTAAATCATTAAATAACCAAATATTGTCTATTTGAATATTTTGTTAAAATGTTAATCTTATAAATATGATTATTTTTGTATTATTTTCTTTTTAACAAAGATGAAACATCATTGATAATTAATGGCAAACATTCTCAAATAAAACTAACTTTTGAAAAATATATTTTGAAATATCAATTGATATATTAATAAGAAATTTTTTTTTATAATGTTAAGTGTTTTGTAGCTTTAAGGTATCAGGCCTAAGTTAAAGTCTGAAAAAAATTAAATTTAAATGTGATGATAAATTTTTTTTTATGATTTTTAATTGATGAAACTTTTTTTCATCTTAAATATATATTAAATATAAGACTTTGATCAATGAATAATTTCAAAAGACCTCATCTAATGGTTAAAATCCTTTTCTTTTGTCGATGAATTGATTTTGCCTATTTTTTTAGTTGCCGTAAAATTTCTCAGCCAATTTTCAACAAATTGACTTTAAAATTTGCAGAGATCTTTAATTTATATATCTTCACAAGTTTATTGTTTTAGTTTTATAAAAAAAAATTGAATTAAAAAAGTTTGGTTTGGAAAAAGTTGAAAATATTAGAAAAAATAGGTATTTTTTAAAATTTTATGTAAGTAATTTCGTTCAACATTTACTTGAGCTTGTCTTATCAAAATTCTAGGTCAGTAAACTTGTGAAGATATATTAATTAAAAATCTCTGCAAATTTTGAAGTCAATTTGTTGAAAATTGGCTGAGAAATCCTGCGACAACTACAAAGTAGAAAGAAATGAATTCATAGACAAGGATTTTAACCATCTGATGAGGTATTTTGAAATTATTCATGGATTCGAGCCTTATATTGAATATATATTTAAGATAAAAAATGTTTCATCAATTCATATTATAAGAAAAAAAATTTATCATTACATTCTAATTTAATTTTTTTTAGGCTTTAACTCAGGCTTGATACCTTAAAAAAGAGCACAAAGAAAAGTACACTGGACGGACACTGATTCGCGACCCCATTTTCGCGCCTTTAAACGTTATCCATTGAGTTTAGGATGGTTGCGCGATCATGTTTCAAAAATAAGTTTCCATCTAGATAAATATAATTCATGCTAACTATAAGAAAAGGGATCATAAATAAAGAAATGGTGGTAAAATTCAAATGGACATTAATTCGAATATAAAAAATGATAAATGATAAAACAATAAATAAATGTTAAAGTAAGCATATTTTTATAAAGTATTTTTTACATATATTATGTAACCATATGCGATGATAATCATAAGAAATCATAGCTTTTTCATTACTTCAGTATTAAATAATTGCTCATTTAAATTTTACCGCCATTTCTTTCCCTTGTCTTATAGTTAGCATGAATTATATTCATCTAGATAGAAACTCATTTTCGAAACATTATTGCGCCAGCTAACCTATATTACAAAAACTCAACGGATAACATTGCAGATATTCGAAAAGGGGGTCGCAATCAGTGTCCGTCCAGTGTACATATGAAAACATAAAATTCTGATATGGTTCAGACATTGGAATTAAAATAAAGACATGAAAAAAAAATTTATGGAGAAAATAAAAAATAATTCAAATACTGTATGCGAACCACCACTATTACCACTAGCTAAAGCTAGCAAATATAACGATTGAGCCAGGTGAGATTTAATTTTTCTTTACCGATACCGTCTATGCCATTTAATGATATTACTTTTAAAACATAAGTTATTCTTAAGAAATAAAAAAATGATGTTTCAACAAGGTGCTAATGCATGAAAGGATCCCAATTTATCAGTTAATCATCAATTATATTAATTATAACAATTAATACAATAATTAAAACAATAATTATATAAAATAAGAGCATTATGTTTTACATATATAGTGGTAAGATTACTTGTTGCAATAGAAACGCATAGCCCCGCCAAGGTAAGAGAGAGCAAGACTAATCAAATACTGCTTTCTCTTTCTAACGGCTCTCCCTGTTGAAAATAATGACGTCTTTCCAGTACGTCTTTGGTCGTGTCTTAGATTGGAACAAAATAAGACGTCATTTTTTTAATGTTCCAGAAATATAGTAACCAAATGACGTCTTTTTTATAAGTAAAATAATTTCAAAGACTTATTTTTCCAATAAATACTCATAGTAAAAGACATAAATTTTCAAAAAAAAATTCTTTTTTTAAAACGAATGACGTCCTTCCTGTTGAAAATAATGACGTCTTTGAAGACGTCTTTGGTCGCGTCTTACGTTGGAACCAAAAAATACGTCATTTTTCCAATGTTTAGAAAATTCAACAAATGACGTCTTTTTATTATTTCAAAGATGTATTTTTTTTAATAAAAATGACGTCTTTTCTTACGAATTTTTATTTAAAAAATACGTCTTTGAAAATGTAAAATGACGTTATTCGTTAAATAGCTTTTCTAAACATTGGAAAAATGACATCATTTTTGTTCCAATTTCAGACACAACTAAAGACGTCTTCCAAAGGCGTCATTTTCTACTAATTTAGGAAAAAAAACGTTATTTTTCATGAATTATGTCATTGAAAAATGACTTTACATGATAATCATTTTCCATTTAAAGGAAAAACAACAAAAACGAGGTTAACCTCGTAGTTTCAACTCTTCGAAAAACGAAGAGCATATGCGATTGAACTGAGAGCGTTCTGGCCTTATATATCTGCGTCTTTGAAATTTGTATAAGGGATCGCAAAACTTGAAAATCGCCACCTGGTGAGTTAAAATAAAATTGACGCAAGCGCAACCATCAATTCGACTGTAAGTCACTAGGTGGTGATTTTCAAGTTTTGCGATCCCTTATACAAATTTCAAAGACGCAGATATATAAGGCCAGAATGATCTCAGCTTAATCGCAAATACTCTTCGTTTTTCGAAGAGTTAAAACTACGAGGTTTACCTCGTTTTTGTTGTTTTTTCCTTATGTAATTGCTTATAACTTTCTTTATTAGATGCCTGGAAAGAATCTATTGAAATAATGCATATAAGTTAATAAACAATCATAGGTATTTTAATGCATCAAATAAAGTGCGTTGACGGGAATGTATTATTTTCAAATAACTATAAAAATGAATTCAAGAACAGTTGTAAGAATAATTTATAAAATGTTAAACAAAGGGCTATATTGTTCAAATATTTATTTCCAATTTAATAACGACGTTTCGACGACACTATAGATAGCCCTTTTGAATTGCTAAAGCACAATAAATTAAAATTATAAAATCTCAAAAAAATTTTTTATATATTTCATCTTACGTAGAGGTTGCATTTAGACACTTACAAAAAATTAAGTTAATAATACTCATAAAATTCATCACGATATTAAAAAATGATACGAATGAACTTATCCTGACTTATAAAAATAAAAATAATTTTGAAGTCTTACAAGTATGTCGATCAAACGACGATTGATCAACAGGGCAAGTCTTACAAAATGTTACGCATAAACATAAGACAATTTAACATTAACACAAGGAAGAAAAATATACATAATTGCAATCGTCAAAGCAAACAAAATAAAAAGCGTGAATATCTTAAAATCCAACATATTAAAGAGACAAGGCATTCAATATAAATGATAATTTCATTTTTATTTTTGATATGACTTTTTGAGTCTTTTTAACATAATTTTTGTAAATGTCTACATGTAGCCTCCATGTTAATTCCATTTAAATTTAATATTTGGCCAATGTGGACCTTTGTTTTACATTTTATGAATTATTTTTAAATAAAATTATAATTTCATCAAGATATTTTGAATGTTTATAATACACTGAAAAAATAGAGTCTAGGAGTAAGAGGAAAAATCTATTTGATTCTTAGTTCTTGAATCAAATAAAAATCTAGTTGTACTTAATAACTATAATCATCCTGCAAAATCGCCGTGATCTAGGTTCGAGCAGAAAATCCTCTATCTTCAAAAAGAATTATATTAGAATTTAGAGGATATATATTTATTAATAAAAGCTACAAAGAAATTTTTTACATCAGAATGTATTTACATCATTTAGAATTCGTTACATCAGAATGTATTTTTAATATTTTAGATAATTATCATGCTACTGAGAATATGAGTGCAGATATTATGCATGACATTTTGGATGGTGTTCTCAGATATGATGTCTTTATTATTTAAAAATATAATAGAAGTAACAGGTATTACATTAGAAACAATTAATTCTAGAATTAACAATTTTAATTACGGTACGCACGAAAATGACAGACCTCGTTCAATAACAGAGGTTTATTTAATTAACAATAGTGTAAATATGTACGCTTCGGAAATGCTTACTTTAATTTTGTATTTACCGTTGTTAATAGGTGATCTTATACCAGAAGATACAGAAAGCTGGAAATGATTTTTAATAATGAGAGAAATTATAGATATAATTTTCTCGAAATAAATTCAAATTGAGCTGCTACCGTATTTAAAATCATTGATAAAAGAATATTTAGAAAAAGGTAAGGAATCATTGATCAATAGAGCTAATAGATAAATTACATGTTTTTACACTTATATTTAAACTTTTAACTTTTTTATACAATGAATTCGAGGCGATGGTTCTTTATTTTCGCATATCTGTCAATAATTGAATTAACATCTACTTCGATTCTGTTGTGAATATTCAACAATGCCAATCCATTTAATCTATCTTGCTGCATAGTAGACCTTAACCAAGATTTTATTCTTTTTAATGTTGAAAATGATCGCTCACAGCTTGCCCCACTTAAAGGGAAAATAATAAAAATGTTTAATAAAATATTTATTATTGGATAAATATCAATTGGACAGTCATTGGGAATATTTATAGCTCCAAATGATGAATCACACTTGTCACGGGTCCATTTTGTTTTCCATAATTCAAATTCACCCCTTAAAAGTATTTCTACATGACTCACAGATTTACTAAAAAATTCTGCATACCGAATAGCTACAGCTTTAATGCATTCTTTTGACAAATCATCATTTTGATGAGATTTTGATTGCGGCAATAAGACTTGAAAATTATATAAATCCATTGTTTCTTTGGAAAATCGACTATTTAAATCTTTGATAACATTTTCCAAAAGAGGAATAAAAATCGAACGTCTAAAATATTCTTCTGGATGATTAGATGAGTAATTTTCCCTATTCACTTGACGCCTAACTACACGAGGTACTTTAATGTCAACTCCTAATTCAGTAGCAATATCGGAAACCTCTTGAAAGATTTCAGAAAAATGATCGTCACAATTTTCACGTTTCTTTTTTAAAACTGATAGAGTATCTGTCAATAAGTCTTGAGCTATTTTCAAATCAATTTCTTTCAATTGAAAGAAGCGACTTAATTGAACAGTATTATTCAATAAATTTGATAAACAAATTGTAGTGACTAAAAATTCACTCTCCAACAAAGCTGTAATTAAAATTCTAGCTTTAGCTGCTGTTTGGATATCAGTCCAATTAGATATAGCTTCAAGGATTCTAATAATTTTTGGTAGCTGTAATCTGAATTGCAGAACTCCGTCGTGTCGCTCTACCCATATTGTATCACTCAGTCCACACAGTTGCTGTCCCATAATTGTTTTTAAAATTTGAGATCGTTTAGAGGAAGCTTTAAAAAAAGCAATTGTCTCCTTCATTGTACCAATCGTATTTCTAACTGACTGAACTTTAGACGATTTTGAAATTAATAAATTCAATTTATGATTGTAGCATGGAGAATATACTGCATTCTTAGCTACCTGCTTAATTGTCACTACAGCTCCACATGAATCAGAAACCATGACAGAACATACATCTGTAGTAATGGCAACACAATATTCCAAATTTAAATTCAATTTTTTTAAGCAATTAATTACTATTCCACCTAATTTTTAACCAGTAACTTTAGATTCTAATAATAACTTTTCACCTGTATCAATTTGTTCATTTATTTCATTATATAAATTTATAAATTTTATGAAATCTTCATAGATTATATCCCGATGAACATACCTCAATATTAAAGACATCTGTGATATATTCGAAATATCAGTCGTTTCATCAAATATTACAGCGTAATATTTTGCCTCTTTTACTCTAGAAATAATTGTAGCTAAAATTTCATCTTCACAGCATTCAATTATTTCAGTTTGCGTCGTTTCGCTTATATACGTAGCGCGGGACGATGCATTCTGTAAATGTTCTCTTAGAACCAAATCGCCGCTCTCAATACGATATTTTAATAATGCTCTGAAATTGCCTTCATTGACAGAGCTATCGATATTTAGCGGACCATCGTCACGATGGCCTCGAAAAGGTATATTTTGTCGACCAAGAAATATAATACTTTCGACTATTGTTCTCAATTATAGACGATTTTCATTAATTTGTCGCACTCTTTCATTATTTATCTGGTTAATAACATCTATTTCATGATTGCTTTAAACTTTTAAAAAATCATCTGCAGCATTCACAGCATCTTTATGATACTGGCATATTTCATGTAATAACAGAGCACCATCTTGACCTAATAGTTTAGCAAAAGATGTTAAAGGTTCTGTGACCAATTTTCGTAAAGGAACATTTTTGCAAAAACCTCCTACTCCAGAATTAACAAAGAATGGACAATATTTACAATAGAATCCCTTTTTTATGTCAGAAAAAACTAGCCAATTAAAATTATCTAAATATTTTTGATTAGCATATCTTTTTTCTATTTTATTATTTTTATTATGCTCCGAGTAAGGAAAAACATAATTTTTTGGGGGAGTCCAAGGATTTTTTAATAATTTTATTTTAATAAAATCATTTATAGACTTTCCTACATAGTTTCCAATGTCCAAAACATTTTCAACTACAGTCAACATTTCACTGCTTTTAACATCACTTACGTTGTCGATCAAGTTAGCTGAAAAATATTCATATTGATCACTATTCGATAAGAAAATTTTAGCATAAGTTGTTTTTATCAAACGCGATGTTATATAATAAAATGCAGATAATATTAGTTGTTAAATTTGATAATAAAATGTAAATTCTTAGTTTTTTCTAATTATGGATGTCATAAATTTTAATTTCTTTTTCATTACAAATAAAAAATTATTTAAAAGCATTCGCTATTTAAATATTTGTCTAGTTATAATTATTCACTGAATTAATTTATTTTTATTTGTCTTATTTGTAAGAATCTTAAAATAATATAAAAAAATTTATAAAGATACTTTTCTAACATATTAAATGTGTTTTTTTATATAAAAATACTACTATAAAGTTAATTTTAAATATTCATTTAGCCACGTTTTAATTGTAATATTGAATAATATTTTAATTATATTATTATAATATTAATAATATTTAATGAAAAATTTAGATAGTTGTGGGATTGATCAACAGAAGTTCATAGTAAGTGTATATTTTATTGTCACACTGCTTTATACGTGTACGTACACGCTTGCTTGAAATTCGCGAGACCAAAGTGATATTAGCTTAAAAAATTGTATAAACTTACTTGATTCAATACTATGATCTTGTATTGCAGAAGTAGAAGCATTAATCTCTTGATTAATATTTTGATTTTGACTATATTTGTCTGAAGATGTTTTTGTACTCTCTTGATTATTACTTGAATTTTTTGTAAAAAAATGAGTTAATTTTTTATATTTGTGATTATCTGAGTTTTTGTTTACACTATCTGATTTTCGTTTTCCTGACATTATTCTTGTTTTTTTTTAACTTTGATATATATTTAAATCAAACAAAAATGAAAAATTAAGTTATAAACGTAAAGGCGTATAATCACGCTTAGCATCTACGATTGACTAAACTATAATAAATAATAATACTGCACTCTTTAGTGGACTGACTAGCGTGGAAATTGTTTTTCATCTGAAATTTGTGAGTTGTTATTTTCCACGAATTACTTCTTATATATAAAATGTAACAGAAAATATTAGCATACAGAATATTCTTGATGGAGAATCTTTGGCTTTTTGTTTACCTAAATAAAAAAGACAGCTAGCAGTGATTAATAAAAACATGTTTTAATTTTTGTTTAATTTTTTAAATAAGCAGCCAATCTCAATTTTGTATTGAAATTGTGCTTTTTTGAAATTATAATTATTTAATTAAAATATTGTTTATAAAGTAAGTGTACCAGTTTTTGGACACCTTAAGAATGGTACGATTCAATAACTGGACACGGGTAAAATCGCGATCTTACCCGTGTCCAGTTATTGGGTGGTACCATTCTTAAAGTGTCCAAGAACTGGTACACTTACCTTATAGACATAGGTTTAGAGAAGAATTTCAATTTTTGTTTGAAAATTACTAAAATGAATTTAAATTCTTTTTTCAAGTATCACAATTCAAGGATTTACTATTTAGGGTTTGTTTATTTAACACTTTCAATAAGAATTTTATTTCAGCCAAGTTCGTTGATTTAAGAACATAGGCTCTGTATACCTTTTGGGGGTGGGGCGATCGCCCCCATCGCCCCTTGGATCCGCCCCTGATTAACATTACATTTTATGGCATATCTGTTCTTTAAATATAAAGTTAACAATTCATTTTCCTAGTGGGCGGATTTATAGCCTTACATTTAAAATTGATTGATTTTAAAAATTATTTCCTTACCGTCACATTTTTTTGCAGGTATGCTTAACAATATACAAACTATTTATCCCCCAAGTACGTGGATGTATAAATTTACGTTTCGAATTTATTAATTCAAATTGTATATTTTTGCACATCTACAAGTGTAACAAGAGGTTGCAGTGGCTTTTCTTAAAAAATGTGGGTTTTTTATTATTGCATTCTAAACCCTAGCGCCTTTAAAGGATTTATTTGAGATCGTAAGTCAAGAATTCAAGAACAAAAAAAATTATCTCGTTCGTATAATTAAAAAGAAAGACCAAACGATAATAATCAATTTTTTTTGTATGTAATTTCATTAGTCTACGAACATGGGTGAAAAATTACTTGAATCCAAAAGTAATAAAGGTTTTCTTATTTTTGAACGTAGTAAATATACAAAGAAAGCATGTCAAAGTTTTACTAAACGTTTCTGTACATTCAATAAGCACAAGAAATTTTAAAAAATTTACAATTTTCCATATGCTTTTATATATTCTAGAATTAAAATTTACACGCTATAACTATATAAGGTCGTATGGGCTATACAGTCTGTATTAAAATTTAGTTCTTCAGAAAATCGTTTATATTTTTCGGTAGAAAAAAATTCAATTTTGAGCTTAGTAACTTATAAGATAATATTAAAACAATCATTTTAAACTTTATTTCATTTAAATATAATTGATTATTAAAGATTTATAGAATTTTAAAGTTTATAACTTTTACAAAAATCTAATGCAATCATAAAAAATAATGCCCAAGTTTGAAAAATTATTTTATTTGACTGCAACAAAGTTTATTTTGTTCAGTTTAAAATTTAGAATCTATTGACAAGGATGGAATTTCAATTTTTATTTCTTATTAAAATTTATAGCCAATTTCCTGTGAAAAAATGCATATGTCTCAGATGGTACTCACTGTTTTATCATAGAAAATTGGCAATGAATTTTAATAAAAATTAAACTTTGAAATTCCATCCTCGTCAATAGATTCTAAATTTTAAGCTGAACAAAATAAACTTTGTTTGAGTCAAATAAAATAATTTTAGAAACTTTGGTATTATTTTTTATGATTGCATTAAATTTTTGTAAAAGTTATAAACTTTAAAATGCTATAATTCTTTAATAATCAATTACCCCTTAGAGCATATATACCTGGAGGGAGCATACAAAGCCAAAAAGTGTAAGAAAAGAAAAGAGAGAAAGGTGGCTTAGAGTGAAGTGCTCTCTCGCGCGGATTCCCATTGGCTGCTGCTCTTCCCCTTAAAGCATATGCTAAATATGAGCGTCAAGTATGAGATAGCCGCACGCTGGGTGGAAGCAACAGCCAATGAGAATCCGCGCGAGAGAGAAAACACTTTACCCTTAGCTGCCTTTCTCTCTCTTTGTTTTCTTACACTTTTTGCTTTGCATGCTCCCTCCAGGTATATATGCTCTAAGTATTAGTCTTACCCCCACCAGCCGGCGTCTGATGCCGGAGCTATACGCTTTATACACACTGGACTCCTGTATTACCGTACCTCTGTAATCTTTGCTGGTTAGTAATCTAACTATATGCGTTACGTATTGAGGGCGTTACTAATACTGTATCAAGTGAATCACTTTTGTTCGTTCCTGTATTTGTGTGCATCTTGACTATGAAACGTGCCGTATTACAGTTTGCTATACTTACCTAAGTTCGAGTATCGAACACCGTGCGTTCTGTACTTTAAACTTAGAAATGTTCACACACATGTAACTAATGCCTTTACATTTTTTATAAGGCACGCATACACGATTAGAATCGAGCATGTTAATCAACAATTTAACGTTCATGATTCTACTTTTGTATTTCTGTAGTTACGAACTTGAGAACAATAGTGGTATAGGGGGTTGCAGAACCGCCTGCGCTCCGGATTTTTTTCGGTGCAGATAAACTGAACCACACGCACACCAATAACGGTATATCACACGACAACATTGCATACAATAACACTTTTATTATTATATAATCGTACAGGCGCACTACACTTACACACGCTCATCAACACATATTCTTATTGACACTCATGATCCACTTATCTACACAGAAATATATACAGCAGGTCATTTACAATGTGACACACTTTTCAACTGACATGAACACTTCAACGTATACACATACACATCATTCATACGCACACCTATATAGGCAGATACATGAACCCACTTACTTACATCATATATACAAAACACATGCACGTACGTATGTACGCACCCACCCACGCACGCACGCACGTACGCACCCATGATATTAAACAAGCACCAGTTTTATTATTAAAAATAAATTGAATAATGTTATAAGATTATCAAAATTAGCAAAAGTTCCAATTGAAAAATTAAAAAGTTCAAATATAACGCAACAGAAAAATCAAATTTATTCTCAAAACATTAATATGATATCGAAATTTAAAAATAATTCTAAATAAGATGAAAAATTAAAAAAAATTACGAAAGTTACAATTGAAAAATGAAAAATTATGAATATACTGCAACGAAAAAGTCAAATTCCATACAAAAAAGAAATTATAGAAAATAATCAAGAATCCATAAAAAAAATAAAAATTTAACTATTTTTGGCCTCAAGCCAAAAAACAACCTAAAAAACACAAGATATTCTTAAAATTACTCTCAAAACTTGTAAAAAGAGGGTGCCACCTCAAAAATTGGTAGGAAGTTGAGAATTCATATCTTTAATCTGTACTTTTTTTTCAGACTCATTGGAGTGGTGCGCCATATTTAAAAGTCCAAAAAACCTGTTTTTTAGCCATTTTTTATCCATTTTTGGCTTTTTTCGCCTCACCAGAAACAATGACAACAAAACTGATAGCACCGTCGGATTGCACGCCATAAAATACATATAAAATATGTATAATACTTTGTTTTAATATTTTTAGATCTCTAGCTAGAAAACGAAAATGGAAAAGAGGCTGCTATGAGTATGTTAGGGCAACTCACTTTTTCTCTGGGATTTGTGAAAAATTACTTAAGAGTATTGGCAACAATTATTATATGTATTTTAACATATTTTTTGACGAAGAATACGGTGGTGTAGCTATTTTTTCTATAACTGTCTTTGGTAAAACACCAGAGCCAAGAAAACAACTTAAAATCGGTTTTCATTTAAATTAGTTTTAAGACACAATATTGTAATTGTGTCATTTTTGGATCTACGACTCCAAAAAGATTTGTGGCTTATTAATAATACATAATTTGATTATTTTTATATCAAATTATCAAAATTATAATTTTATTATCTTGTCATTACAAAAATTGCTTACAATATAATGTATAATATATTGTAGAGTTCAGTGGAGTAGTGGCTAAGGCGTGTGACTCGTATTCCCGTTGGCGCGGGATCGATTCCCCGTCTGATCGCTTTTTCGCTGTTTCTGCCGTGGGTTGACAACGTTAAATAATACGTCAACTGTATTGTCTTTAAACGTATGCGTAAAATTCAATTGGGCAGAAATGCCGGTTTATGATTAAAAAAAAAAATATTTATATTTTTCTAGTTATAAAACAATTTATTTAATGAATATATTTTAATGGAAAATTATTAATCTTTATCGTGACTATTTTCTTCAATTACTGGTACAACTTCTTCAAAATCAAATAGTTCAGTCAATATTGCAGCTGGTTTAATAATTCGTGATAAATGACTGTGACTCAAATAATAAATAATAGCAGCTACATGCAAGCAGCAACCAACAGTTCTATTTCGATTTGCACAGTTACAACAGTACCGTTTAATTCCGTTGATACCAGTAGAAGTCAATCTGCCATATTTTATACTGCTTGTTTGGATTGATTTGCAGTGTATTCTGTTAAGCTCTATTCACATGAAAATATAAGGCTGGACACACTGAGGCTCGAATTCATAGTCGTATCTTGAGTATTAAGTATGATTTAAGACTTAAGTATCGTTACTTGAGTATCAGCTGTTACTAAATATTTATTATTAAATTTGCTACATGGAGAGGTTAATTGAACTAACAACTGATACTCCAGTGACGATACTTAAGTTTTAAGTCATACTTAATACTCAAGACACGACTATGAATTTGGGCCTTACGGAAGACTTGGTTCATGAACTCGCTATATGAATGGATGATTGAGAATAAAAAATAGCAATGGTGCTATATTTTATATATGAAAAACAAGAAAAAAAGATTTTTCTATATACATATATACATATATATATATATATATATATATATATATATATATATAAATATATACACACGATTTAAGATATTTTTCGTTTATACACCCGAGGTGAATAATATACTATTAAATAAAATGAAAACGTCACAATATATATTGTGACCACTCTAATATAAATTGTGTAGAAAAAGAGAGAAAATAAAGAGTAAAAAAAGAATTAATAATAAAATACTTATTTTCTCTCTAAATCAAAGCATAATTCATCACTGGCGCGCAATATAGAAATTAAAGTGAAATAATGAACGCTTGAATGTGTGCGTATACGCGTATATAGGTATATCCCTTCTTTGTAGCGCGTACAAGGGATTCTATGAGTAAAAGATGTGGTAGGGAGAGAAAATGTACGGGTGTCAATGTAACAGACGATCCTACTACTTCCAAACGATGTAAGAGTGGGAGATCAGCGGCGTCGGCGGCTGAATCGACGAGCGACGAGTTTCGAACTTGGGAATCTGTACGGCACTCTTTGGCCGGCTTCCTGCAAATAAAGTATTAAAAATAAAATCTCGTATTACTTGTCATTTATTTTGTTTGTCTTTATAGGTCCGAGGAAAGTTGGTAATGCCAACTTGATCCGGTAATAAAGACAACGATTAAAGTTAATATTATCTAACATTCTACGTATATATTTCATTTGTAGGATTAATATTTGATTATTAATTAAAGATAATAGCATAACTTGCATTATTCGCGTAGTGTAAATTAAAAGAAATAGAGATCTTATAGTAAGTGAGACGCGAAATAATTAGTTACATGCTACTAACTCGTACATAGGTAATTCATATAAAACGAAATTGTTTTTGAATTAACCTTATCTCACTCTATCATTATACATAAATTTCTGGTTGTTTATTAAGACGTAATAAGTTTATGTTTTGAGGCCAATAAGAGGCATACTAACTACTAACAAATAACAAGCACATATAGACCCCGGACTGTACGTGGCATGATGTCCACTGCAAAAACGGGTCTGTGCATACTGTAACCTTTATATCCTTTCCTGGTACATGAGCACTTTTTGTGCTATCCTTTTTCAGGTGATTGGGTAGTAGGTTATAATATATATATATATATGGGACGTTTCACGTCAACTCACCTAACAAAAAAATAGAATTCGTCGAAAATCTGTGAAAATGTTCTATTTGATACCCAAAACATACAAAAAAAATTTTAGAGGTCCAGGTCAAAGGGGTCAGGATTTAAATGTGATGGAATTTTTCGAATTTTTCAAATTTTTTGCTAAATAAATATTTTAATGAATTTTTTCCTCAAAAACTATCAATTTTTCGTTAAAACTTAATAAAATACTTTTTCTTGGAAATTAGATGTAGAATTCACCTGAATTTTTGCAAATTATGCTATATTGATTTTTATGCTTACTTGATCGATTTAAACATACTATTTAGTATATCTAAAAATCGAGCAGGTTAAATTGGCTTTTTAAAGTATTATTTTTTTCGTTTTTTTATGAGGAAAAAATATACGAAGCCTCCAGTTGGGCAGGCTTCTGAAAGTTACTTAATTGTGCAAAAAAGTCTGAATAAATCGTTATTTTGGATCAATGATGAGATTCGTGATTTTTTTTCTGAAAAAGTATTGATTTTTGGGACAAATGTATAAAAATGTTTTTTATTAGAAATCATGTGTAGAATATGAACATATTTTTACAAATTGTAATTTAAGACATTATGAACCATACATACTAAAAATTTAACGAAAAATAAATTTTAAAATTTCAAAATTTTATTTATAATTTGTGATGTTTAGCAAATAATGGTTTACAAAAATTTACATACATTTTACATACAATTTCCAATAAAAAACACTTCCATACATTTGTCCCAAAAATCAATACTTTTTCAGAAAAAAAATCACGAATCTCATCATTGATCCAAAATAACGATTTATTCAGACTTTTTTGCACAATTAAGTAACTTTCAGAAGCCTGCCCAACTGGAGGCTTCGTATATTTTTTCCTCATAAAAAAACGAAAAAAATAATACTTTAAAAAGCCAATTTAACTTGCTCGATTTTTAGATATACTAAATAGTATGTTTAAATCGATCAAGTAAGCATAAAAATCAATATAGCATAATTTGCAAAAATTCAGGTGAATTCTACATCTAATTTCCAAGAAAAAGTATTTTATTAAGTTTTAACGAAAAATTGATAGTTTTTGAGGAAAAAATTCATTAAAATATTTATTTAGCAAAAAATTTGAAAAATTCGAAAAATTCCATCACGTTTAAATCCTGACCCCTTTGACCTGGACCTCTATAATTTTTTTTGTATGTTTTGGGTATCAAATAGAACATTTTCACAGATTTTCGACGAATTCTATTTTTTTGTTAGGTGAGTTGACGTGAAACGTCCCATATATATATATATATATATATATATATATATATATATATATTGTGACGTTTTTATATTATTTAAATATTATTTCTTAATAATTAAATAACAAAAATTATTTATCCTCCTTTTGCCGGACGCTTCAGGTGTTATAGCTATTAAAAAATACCTGTTTGAAGCTGTTTTTGTGGCTCTGGTATCTCACCAACGACAGTTATAGAAAAAATACCTACACTACCATTTTCTTCGTCAAAAAATATGTGAAAATACATAAAATAATTGTTGCTAATACTTTTAAGTACACTAAATTCTTGCTATAACGAGCGTTCGATAGAACGAGCATTTTCGTCTCGCTAAAGCGAGCAAAATGCTTCCCCTTCTTCCCCCACTGCTAAATATATTTTTCTTCATGTCCTGCTCGAAAATTCGACCTCCCTCCTTAGATACGCGCAGCGAGAGTCAATGTTCCCTCTCTATCGATATGCATTAATGTACTATTTAAATAATATATGATTTCGTGTGATGTACTATTTAAATAATATATAATTTTTTACTATATCTATATTTTTATTATCATATATGTATGTTTATAATTATTTATTTTTATTTATAATATTTTTTTATGTACCTTTTAATTACATAACATCAAATTAATGTGCTTTGAAAAAAAATTTTCTTTTCAGATGATTATTATTAAATTGACCGTATCAATATGAAAAGACAAAACATAATTACAATAAAAAACTAACTACGAAAAAAAAAAAATAATTCAACAATTATAAAACAAAATTAAATGCTATTTTCATTGCTTCTAAAAAAAATGTCAAGAGCAATATCTCAAGCTTTTATCAGCGTTGCTTTTTCCGCACATGAAATTTGATTTACATCTTGACTCCAATCAAGCATGGTTTGGGCCATACAAAGAACGTTTTCAGAAAAATGAAATTAAAAATAAATAAATCGAACAAACGATCTTTTTTCAATGAAAATTAAACGGTTACACACGTGCAATGGATATAGTTATTGTTTATATTCGTTCGGTGTTGTTTCGCTCATTATTCTAAGCATAGCATTTTTTGAGTGATGGGGGCCCTTCTCACGCTCGTAATAGCGAGAGAAATTATTCCCGAGCTGTTCGTAATAGCGAGAATTGAGTGTAACTTTTTACAAATCCCAGAGAAAAAGTGAATTGCCCTAACATGCTCATAGCAGCCTCATTTCCATTTTCGTTTTCTAACTAGTGATCTAAAAATATTGGAACGAAGTATTATATATATATTTCATGTATTTTTTGGCGTGGAATCTGAAGGTGCCCTCAGTTTTATTGTCATTGTTTCTGGTAGGGCACAAAAAGCCAAAAAAGGATAAAAAATGGCTAAAAACAGGTTTTTTAGACTTTTAAATATGGCGCACCACTCCCATGGGTCTAAAAAAAAGTACAGATTAAGAACACAAATCGTCAACTTTCCACTAATTTTTGAGGCGGCACCCTTTTTTTACAAGTTTTGAGAGCAATTTTAAGAATATTTTGTGTTTTTTAGGTTAGTTCTTGACGCCAAAAATAGCTTGAAAAATTACCGTGAATGCGTATTTTTATATAGAATATGCTCAAATTTTTTCAAATCTCTTATTCGTTAATATGATGCCGAAAAAAATTATTTTTGAAAAAAACACTTTTTTTGAGGTTAGGAGTAGTGAAGGGGGAGGGGATGGCAAGCCGTAGCTTAAAATTTCATTTTTCAGCGTGTATTAACCAATTTTGGAAAATATTTTAATTTCGCGATTAGGGGCATTTTACCTATCTTAATGGGGGGTACCCTTTAAAAAAAAAAACAATATTATTTAAAAACAAAAGAAATATTTAAACGTTCGAATAAATCTTATAAAAAACATTTGAAAAAAAAGATGATAATCTAATTATTTTAGGAAAAAATGAAAAGTATTATAAAAAAAAAAAAATTTGAGACGGAACAAAATGAAAATGATATTAGTTATTACTAGTTAGCCAAAGATACATTAATTAATAATAATCAAAATGATATTATGAAAAATAAAATTGGTGATTTAAATTCAATTTGTGATTTTTGTGGTGCTAGACATTTTTTATTTGAACTGTCAAGCAATATTTACATTATGTTGTCAACAAGGGAATATAACATTTCAAAAAGACCTAGAATATTCTGAAGAGATTAACAAATTGCTTACCGAAAATTCTATAACAAGTAATAATTTTAAGAAATGCATGAAATCATACTATAATGCTTTGGGATTCGCTAGTTTTGGTGCAACATTTGATAAATTATTTAATAAAGGTCCTCAAGTCATACGTCTTTGCGGATAAATATATTATAATATGTATGCATTACATGCAAATGAAAATAAATCAATAAAATATGGACAATTATACATATATGATAACAAAAAAAAAACAAATAAATGCTGCATAGAAAACGATTTGAATTGTTCTGTTGAATTATTGAATAAATTAGATACTAACGTCAGAAAAAATAATCCTTACGCAGCAGCTTATAAAATGATACACAAAGTAGAACTTGAAGAAAATAATCGTTCAATTAAAAATGGAACTATACCTAGAGATGTTAGTATGTATATAAAACGAAACGATAACTTTGGTAAGTATCGATATAATGGAGCTAAATGTAATGAAATAGCAGTAGTTTTTGTAGGAATTGAATTTCCTTTTGAAAGAGACATATGTATCTACTCAAAATCAGAAAAATCAATAAGAATTCCATATATAAGTAAACACGTAGATTCCATGATATATCCACTTATATACCCGAATGGTGGTTTTTAATGGATGCCAAACAAGAAACCAAAAAAAAGTAAAAAATATATATCAGCACTTAGATTTCACTCTTATAAGTTGAGCATTAGACATGAATTTAGTCAATTTCTAAATTTAAGAAAATTAACACAACAGTATATTGTTGATTCGTGGGTCAAAATAGAAAATTCAAGATTATATTTTGTGAAAAGAAATCAAGCTTCTTTAAGAACAGAACTTTATCAAGGCGTGATGGATTACTTAAAAAATGAAAATAATGAAATAAATGATAGTTCAAAAATTGGAAAAATGTTTATATTATTATCTACTTTTACAGGAAGTCCGCGTTCCTTACATAAAAATTTTCTCAATTCGATGACGTTCGTACAAAGAATTAGGAAACCAGATTTTTCCATTACTATAACATGCAATCCAAAATGGGGAGAAATCACAAATAATATAGAAAAAAATTAAGAAGTTACAGATGGACCAGATATTGTTGTTAAAGTATTTAATCAAAAATTGAAAATATTTATAGAGACTATAACTAAAAAACATATTTTGGGAAAATGAATTGCATATTAATAGGTAGTAGAATTTCAAAATAGAGGACTACCAGATGCACATATAGTAATATTTTTAAGTAAAGATGATAAAATTTACAATAGTGAAAATGTTGACAAATTTATAGTAGCTAAATTCCAAATAAGAATCAGAATCCTCGATTATAGAAATAGTTAAACAATTTATGATACATGGTCCTTGTGGAGATCAGAATAAAAACTCTCCTTGTATGAATAGAAAATCAGTAAAGTGTACAAAAAATTTCCCGAAAAAATTTAATGAAATTACAATAATGACAAATGGTTATCCTACTTATCGACGAAGGAATAATAAAAATAAGATATTGCACACAAAAAACAATTAAGCAGACAATAGATTTGTTATTTCTGATAACCCGTATTTATTACTAAAGTTTCATTGCCATATTAATATTGAATCATGTTCAACAATAGGCGTTATAAAATATTTATTCAAATACTGCTTCAAAGGTCATGATTGCGCTGTTATAGAAATAAAAGCAAGTGAAATAAATACTGAAAGTAATACTAATGATGAAACAGATAAAACGAATAATTTGGATATGTTTCATGACGGAATTAAGAGGAGGTTGAGTATATCTGTCCTTTTCTAATCAAAAAATTGATTTTTTCATAAAAATTAATAAATGTAGCAAAAAATAAGAAGAAAGCCATATCTCGTATAATAAAAAGGAAGATTTTCTTTTATGAGGAAAAATTATTTTTATCGCTTCGTTTTTAAGAAAACCTTGAAAAACTGAATCGTCCATCCTAACCTTTATTTCTCAAGTTTTTCAAGGTTTTCTTCAAAACGAATCGATAAAAATAATTTTTCCTCATAAAAGAAAATCTTCCTTTTTATTATACAAGATGGCGCTTTCTCCTCATTTTTTGCTACAATTATTAATTTTTGCAAAAAAATAAATTCTTTGATTAGAAAAGGATAGAGATATACGAACTGCTCTTAAACAACATATAAACACCAGACATGTTTGCCCGCCAGAAGCTATGCATCGCATATTGGAATATAATATAAGTGAACTTTTGCATACAATATAGAGATTAGTGGTTCATAATGAAAATGAACAATATGTGTATTTCAAAGAAGGATCCGAACATGATATCAAAAAGAAAAACATAAATACAGCACTCACAGCGTGGTTTGAACTCAATTAAAGTGACCCAGAGGCCTATAATAATAATAATAATAATAATAATAATAATAATCATAATAATAATTATAATGATAATGATAATAATAATAATAATGATAATATTAATAATGATAATAATAATAATGATAATAATAATAATAATGATAATAACAATAATGATAATAATAATAATGATAATAATAATAATGATATAATAACAATGATTGATAATAATAATAATAATAATCATAATAATTCAGCTTAGGAATAATTTTGATAATGTTCTTAAGAGTCCGCTGTATCTTTGTCCTTTTCTAATTAAAAAATTGACTTTTTTCCCAAAATTAGCAACAAGAGGCAAAAATAAAGAGATGGTTTTGATGTGTTTAATAAAATGTAATATTTTCTTTGATTAGTATGAATTAATTTTATTGCTTCGTTTTTAAGAAAAGTTGGAATAACTTAAAAAATTAGAAATTAATGTCAAATAATGGGATTTTCAAGTTATTCCAACTTTTCTTGAAAATAAAGCGGTGGAATTAAATTATTCTTATCAGAGAAAATATTTCTTTCTATTACACGAATCGAAACCATCTCTTTATTTCTGCCTAAAGCTATTAGTTTTTATAAAAAGTGAATTTTAAATAGATTTGGTAAAACAGGTAACTGTGTCGGTATACAGCTGACTCTTAAAAAATAATAAAAATAATAAGAAAAAAAAACAATACTTTGATCAAGATTAAATATCTGTCATAATGAAATTTTTTATTTTACGACGAAAAAAACATTAATTCTTTTTTAAATATCAAAATCGTTGTAGTGGGGCCCCTGAGTCAGTGGGGCCCGGAACTTCAGCCCTCACTAGCCCCCCCCCCCCTTCTCCTTAGTCCAGGCCTGTGTATAACTAATATGTTATATACTGTTCAAATAATTGCAAAAAGAAAAATAAAAATAAGAAACAAGGGTTTATGAAGAGAAGAAGGGTGGAAATAAGAAAAACATTGGTTTATTGTTTGTAGGTATGGTTACATGTTGATGCTGCTTATGCTGGCAACTCTTTCATCTGTCCAGAGTTAAAGTACTTAATGGAAGGTATAGATTATGCAGATTCATTCAACACGAATCCTAACAAGTTTCTACTAACAAACTTTGACTGTTCATGTCTCTGGGTTCGAGACAGATTTAAATTGACAAGTGCTTTGGTCGTTGATCCTCTTTATCTCCAGCATACTCATGCAGATACAGCTATTGACTACAGGTGCGTATTTATTTTTAATCTTATACACATAATAATTTAACTTTCTTCCTTATTCGATGTGCAATAGAACAATTTTTTCTTGTTTCGTGATATTCAGATATTTTTTTTTATTCAACGCATTTATTCAACTTCGTATGTATTTGAATAAAGAGAAAAAATCTTAGATATATAAACAAACGCACAGTCATTTCAAATGGATTAGGCATAATTTGATCACCACCATATCAAAAATGTCCAACTGCAATTCTACGTGACAATCTATGGATATTATGTAAAATCCAATGGAGTTCTACGTCCTGATCCATGTTCATGCTCGCAAATAAATTTTCAATTTACGTGGATTTTTACATAAATTTCCATGTGAAATGCCATGTAAAACACCATGTGGAATTCAATGTCGAAGTCCATGGATTCTACGTGTAATCCAATCGAATGTTACACTGAGAGAAATCGGCTCTTGAAGCAAGTGGAACCCACTTGCCGCTAACAGAAATTCTTCTCGTTTTACGTCATAATAGCGATCTGCTTAAATCAAACATACAATCTGTTTGCTAAAATCCACTAGCCACAAGTGGATATATATTTGATTCGAATAAATTTGTCCACTAATCGCAAGTGGGTATAAAAAAAAGGAAAATCCACTTGCAGCTAGTGGATTTCAGTTTGAGGTAAACATACATCCACTAATTACATATGGATTTCATGTTGAATCAAACAAATACTCTACGTGAAGGAAAAAGCACCCATTTTCCGAAATAATAGATTTCTACTTCCATGAAGTGGATTTTATGATGATTCAAACAGATCGTACTCAAATCGAATATTCTTCTTGCTTCAAGAGCGGATTTCTCTCAGTGTATGCTCTGGTCTATGTTTACGCACGCCAATAGACTTTTAATTTACGTGGATTTTGAAATGAAATTCCGGTTGGATTTCCATGTGGAATTTCAGCAAGATTTTTGTGGGAAACTGGATTTTCATGTGAAATTCCATGTTAAAGTCTATGGGTTTCACGTAAAATCCGATGGAATTCTATATTATTGTCCATCGTGCGAATGGAATTATAATTTACGTGGAATTTAGCTAGATTTCGATGGCTTGCATAGAACACATGATGGGATTTCATATTGTTGTCTATGTCCACGCACTCGAGTAGAATACATTAATCCTTAGTTACATGGTAGTAATATGGCTTCCCACCAGCTTAATTTCAGATTTTTGCTATTTAATTAATTGCTAAGGTATTAAATTCAAGATTTTGTTAACCATTTGCTAACTAGCTTAATTTGCCTCGCTCCTAACGTCGCTCGGTTGGATTTTCATGATTTATATTAACATGTATGAATAGCCAATTTTAAAATAGAAAAAAATCATCTGACTTATGAATTTTAATATCGCAGTTTCGTACTAAATACAATTTTTATATTTTTATGGAAAAAGGATTAATTATAGTGAAAATTTGCATAAAATTTTATTTAAATACAAATCATGTCATTATAATAGATTCAGAATTTGTATACTAAATTTTAATTGAAATAATAATCTAATTTATATGTAAATATTTTTATAGCGATATAACAATGATTTTAAAAGTTTCTGTATTTTATCTAATGTTCTACCTATTCAAAAAACAATAGTGTACATCACATAGGTGTCAGAAAGCATGTAATTATTATAAAATAATTAATATTTATTCTAAATTAATATAAAATAAATTTCTTAATGCTATTACCTTGAAGAATTTAATTTTAATTTCTTAAATAGTTTACTACTTTTCTTGATTATTTTTATTTAATAAAATTTTTAATTAAATTAATTCATGAAGACAAAATGATGACTATGGGAGTGTTAGGTCTCATTTAAAACATAAAATAATATTTTTTAAATACAATTTTAAAGGTTTTATATTGATCAACCATTCAGAAAAGCTAGGAAATTTACGAAAATTTTATAAGTCAACTTATTTTATTATTTCTGGTTTCAAATCTTAACATGAGTTAAATTTCAAATTTTTTCGACTCTATATTATGAATAATTCTTAAAATTTAAAGATGATATTATTGTTAGAATGTGAAGATTGTCAAGTTCCAATTTCGACTCAAATTTATAGCCAACACTTAACTCTCAGCACGTTTCATTGTTCCGTATATCCTACGTATCTCATAAATAATAAAAAACGTTTCTCACGTACAAGATGTTAAAAACAAATTCTATATTTATATCCAATTAAAAAATCTTTACAATTATATTTCATAAGCAATAAATAATTTCGTATTTTAAAATTATAATGTTTCATAAAAGTAAATTGACTATTTACAATTATCACACGCTTCTTGTTACATGGAATATTAAATTTAATAAAATTTAAGTATTGCAATGTGCATGTACCAAATAAAACGCCGAGGTCAGCCGATTTTACTGCACTTTGGCACATAGGGGAGAGCGCGGCAGGATGGGCCATGCCCAATGAATAACCCATCCTGCTCGGCTCTCTCCTAAAAGTACCTTAAAAAAAGTCATTCTACCAAAGTTTTAGTTTAATAAGATTTCAGAGGTCAGAGTAACTTAATCTCAAAGTTCAAAATTTAACGATTCTATAAGAAATCACTACATTTTGAATTTTCAACTAAAGTTAATTCAACATGGCTTATTTTTTCTCCTTAATACATAATTTAATTTAAATATTCAGAACTTTATATTTGGCATGGAGGGTTCTATGCTATGACCCGAAATGTAAACTGACATATTTTAAATTTTTTAGCTATTCTTTTTAATTTGCCAAAATTTGAGATTAAATATTTTATAACGTTTAAGCTTGCAAATTAAAGGCCCTCCTGAGAGATTTGATCGTCAAGTTTGAATATTAAAAAATATAAATAAACAACAGAGCTATGCTACTTTGAAGTTACCTTATTTTTCCAAAAGGTCCAACTTTAAGGCCCTTTAATAAAAAACTCTTAACATTTTTCTTGGCGAAATTTTCATGATAGTTTATATTATCATAGAAGAAAGCCTCCACGAAATTTTATCGGCTTATTCAGTTTGGTTTAAGAATTAAATTTATTATAAAATTATAAAAATCACATTTTTAAAATTTTAGTTTTTCGTGTTTATTGTTCATAACATTTTAATTTGCTTAGTGTAAAAAATTCCATATATATTTAGAGTTTTGGCACTTCTTTGTACTATAAAATGAGAGGTGACATTAAAATCTTTAATTTGCGAGTATGAAGTATAAGTGAAATTTAATTCATCAATCATATTTAAAAGTATGATTAAATAAATTTAAAATTAATCTAGAAATCAATATGAATATAGTTAATTTCTTATCAATCATTAAAAATTATATTTTAATGCTTCTGAATATAATTATTAATAAAAAATTTTAAATAATAGCTTATATCTCCTCGACTCATATTAGAAATTTTAATTGAATTTTTGAAACTAATCAAAAATATAACATTATATTAAGAATCAATAGTTAAAAAATAATCAATATCCAAAAAAGAAGATACAAGAATTGGCACAACAACAATTACATTTATTACATAACTTAAAATATATAAAAACTACAAATTTTAAAAGAAAAACTTATCTACGGGAAAATTACCAAAACAGTAACAAAAGAAAATATAAACAAACTAAAAAAAGAATTTAGAGAATAATTGTAAATAAATTAAATACAATAACGTTGAAGAATCTGAAAATGATATTTAACAAGCACCAGTTTGACTATTAAGAATAAATTGAATAATGTTATAAAATTATCAAAAATAGCATAAATTTCAATTGAAAAATTAAAAAATTTGAATATAACGCAACGAAAAAATCATATTTATTCTCAAAACATTAATGTAATTTCCAAATTTGAAAATAATTTTATAAAGGATGAAAAATTAAAAAAAAATACAAAAGTTGCAATTGAAAAATCAAATTATGAATATACTGAAACGAAAAAGTCAAATTTCATATCGAAAAGAAATTATAGAAAATAATCAAGAATTCTTAAAAATAAATTAAAATTCAGCATATAGAAAAAAATTACAACTATAATAGACAAATCCATTAAAAATCATATTATAAATATAATAAATATGAAATTTGGAAAATTAAAAAAAAATATTTGAAAAACAAAATAAAAATATTGAAACATTCGAATAAATCTTATGGAAAACATTCAAAAAAATAGATATTAATCTAATTATTTTAGGAAAAAATGAAAAGTATTAAAGAAAAAATTTGAGACGGAACAAAATGAAAATGATATCAGTTATTACTATATAGCCAAAGATACATTAATTAATAATAATCAAAATGATATTATGAAAAATAATATTGGTGATTTGAATTCAATTTGTGATTTTTGTGGTGTTAAAAATTTTTTATTTGAAATGTCAAGCAATAAGAAATTTACATTATGTTGTCAAGGAAATATAACATTACAAAAAGACCTAGAATATTCTGAAGAGATTAACAAATTGCTTACCGAAAATTCTATAACAAGTAATAATTTTAAGAAATGCATAAAATCATACAATAATGCTTTGGGATTCGCTAGTTTTGGTGCAACATTTGATAAAGTATTTAATAAAGGTCCTCAAGTCATACGTCTTTGCGGATAAATATATTATAATACTTATGCATTACATGCAAATGAAAATAAATCAATAAAATATGGACACTTATACATATATGATAACAAAAAAAAACAAATAAATGCTGCATAGAAAACGATTTGAATTGTTCTGTTGAATTATTGAATAAATTAGATACTAACGTCAGAAAAAATAATCCTTACGCAGCAGCTTATAAAATGATACACAAAGTAGAACTTGAAAAAAATAATCGTTTAATTAAAAATGGAACTATACCTAGAGATGTTAGTATGTATATAAGACGAAACGATAACTTTGATAAGCATCGATATAATGGAGCTAAATGTAATGAAGTAGCAGTAGTTTTTGTAGGAATTGAATTTCCTTTTGAAAGAGACATATGTATCTACTCAAAATCAGAAAAATCAATAAGAATTCCATATATAAGTAAACACGTAGATTCCATGATATATCCACTTATATACCCGAATGGTGGTTTTTAATGGATGCCAAACAAGAAACCAAAAAAAAAGTAAAAAATATATATCAGCACTTAGATTTCACTCTTATAAGTTAAGCATTAGACATGAATTTAGTCAATTTCTAAATTTAAGAAAATTAATACAACAGTATATTGTTAATTCGTGGGTCAAAATAGAAAATTCAAGATTATATTTTGTGAAAAGAAATCAAGATTCTTTAAGAACAGAACTTTATCGAGGCGTGATGGATTACTTAAAAAATGAAAATAATGAAATAAATGATAGTTCAAAAATTGGAAAAATGTTTATATTATTATCTACTTTTACAGGAAGTCCGCGTTCCTTACATAAAAATTTTCTCAATTCGATGACGTTAGTACAAAGAATTAGGAAACCAGATTTTTCCATTACTATAACATGCAATCCGAAATGGGGAGAAACCACAAATAATATAGAAAAAAATGAAGAAGTTACAGATGGACCAGATATTGTTGTTAAAGTATTTAATCAAAAATTGAAAATATTTATAGAGACTATAACTAAAAAACATATTTTGGGAAAATGCATTGCATATTCATAGGTAGTAGAATTTCAAAATAGAGGACTACCAGATGCACATATAGTAATATTTTTAAGTAAAGATGATAAAATTTACAATAGTGAAAATGTTGACAAATTTATAGTAGCTAAATTCCAAATAAGAATCAGAATCCTCGATTATAGAAATAGTTAAACAATTTATGATACATGGTCCTTGTGGAGATCAGAATAAAAACTCTCCTTGTATGAATAGAAAATCAGTAAAGTGTACAAAAAATTTCCCGAAAAAATTTAATGAAATTACAATAATGACAAATGGTTATCCTACTTATCGACGAAGGAATAATAAAAATAAGATATTGCACACAAAAAACAATTAAGCAGACAATAGATTTGTTATT
The DNA here is from genome assembly GCA_017163975.1 of Anastatus disparis. Lineage (NCBI taxonomy): Eukaryota > Metazoa > Arthropoda > Insecta > Hymenoptera > Eupelmidae > Anastatus > Anastatus disparis. The sequence continues at coordinate 1,389,095 of JAFFSR010000025.1, read as the reverse complement.
TCTGATAACCCGTATTTATTACTAAAGTTTCATTGCCATATTAATATTGAATCATGTTCAACAATAGGCGTTATAAAATATTTATTCAAATACTGCTTCAAAGGTCATGATTGCGCTGTTATAGAAATAAAAGCAAGTGAAATAAATACTGAAAGTAATACTAATGATGAAACAGATAAAACGAATAATTTGGATATGTTTCATGACGGAATTAAACAATATATAAACAACAGATATGTTTGCCCGCCAGAAGCTATGCATCGCATATTGGAATATAATATAAGTGAACTTTTGCATACAATATAGAGATTAGTGGTTCATAATGAAAATGAACAATATGTGTATTTCAAAGAAGGATCCGAACATGAAATCAAAAAGAAAAACATAAATACAACACTCACAGCGTGGTTTGAACTCAAGAGAAGTAACCAAGGGGCATATGATTACTTTTATTCTGATATACTGATAAACTATTATGTTTTTAATCAAGCTCATAAAATGTAGACAAAAAGAAAACCAAATATGAAATCAATTCTTACCATAGCGTACTTAGTTAATCCAAAACAAAGAGGAAGATTTTTCTCAAGATTACTTTTACTCCATGTTAAGGCTGCAACATCTTTTGAATGCTTAAAAACTCTTGATGGTATTATATACCCAACATTTTTTGAAGCAGCAAAAGTAAGAAATTTAATTGAAATCGATGATTAAAGGGATAAATGTTTAGAAGAATCGTGTAAATGTAAATTTCCGAAATCTCTTCGTCACTTATTTGGTTACATTTGTACATTCTACAATCCAATTGATGCTCGAGAATCATATAAAATTATAAAATCTACTTTTATTCTCCAAAAATGCATGAACAAAAAGGTGAAGAATACGCATTAGGCATAATAAATGATATTTTAAATAATAATGGATTCTAAATTAGTGAATTTAATTCATCTACTTTACAATACTTTATTGAAAATAACAACATTAAATATAGTCCAGTGAATAATATGAATAATATAGGGTTAATTATTTATATAATTATAAATACTCAACGAATTATTCATAATACAGTTATAAATTCAATAAATGAAAAGTGCACTGAAAAGTATATATATATATATATATATATATATATATATATATACGGTTCAGGTGAAAGTTGTCAAAGCTACATATTAAATACAATTATAACTTATTTAAAAATACATGAAATCAACTATTTAGTTGTATCATAGACAGATATAGCCGCTAATTTATTATAAGATGGTATGACAGTACATACAACATTTAAATAACCATTAAACATATCTGATGATATAATATGTAATATTAGTACATACAGCGCAATGAAAAATGAGGAATGTATCAATTGTTATCTGGGATGAAATCACAATGACTTCAAAATACGCTTTCGAAGCCGCTAATCGCATGTTCAGAGATGTATGTGATAATAGTAATCCATTTGGAGGAAAAATATTTATAATATCAGGTGATTTTAGACAAACATTACCAATAATAAAACATGGAAATAGAACGCAAATAAGAAAAAATTGTGTAACAAAAGCTATTTATGGGAAGGTTATCAATGTATGTCTTTAAAAGAGAATAAACTTTTATCGGAACCAGATAGTCAATTTAAAAATTGGTTACTTAATAGAGAAAATAGTAACCACCAAAAAATGTAAATGTAACAATAGAGAATTAAAAAATTTGATCAAAAATAAATGAACCAGTAATAGAGTATTTGAGTATTGACTCTGCTAAAGATATAAATGACGAAAGTTTAGACGCAATTTTACCAACAGAGTTTTCAAATTCTTTGACACCAAATAGTTCACCTCCACATGAATTACAATTAAAAACGATGCTATGGTAATGCTATTAAGAAATTTTAATTTGAATTAAGGACTTTCTTAAGGAACACGATTAGTAATAACAAAATAAAAACAATTTACTATTGTTGCACAAATATTCACAAAAAGTAAAAAAAGGGAGCACTGTATGTTTACCACATAAGAGGTTATCAGCAAATGATTTAAAACTTTAATGTAACATACAATAAAAAAAATTAGAAATTATGAAGCAGAGTTTAGCGCTGTGTAGTTGGAAATCACGGCTGCTAATGTAAGCTCTGTGCCATCAAAGAAACGCAATTGCTTTTTGAAATACTGTGTGGTGACAAATAATATAGCTGCTATTATAAGTGCTGTGATAAAAAAAGACGCTGAGACTACATTGAGCGCTGTGTAATTAAGAATTTGCAACTGCTTACCAGACCACTATTTAGTTTGAGAAACGCAACTGTCATTTATAAAGCCGAAAATAAAAAATGCATTACCTATTGTAAGCACTGTATAATTGAAAATTCGTGACAGTGTATGTGTATGTGTGAATGTGTATGTGTATGTGTATGTGTGTTTGTGTTTATGTTTAAGTGTATGTGAGTTCGTGTATGTGTGTACGTGTATGTGTATAGATGCATGTGTATGCGTGTATGTGTAAATGTCTATGTGTGTATATGTGTATGTGCGTATGCGTATGTGAGTCTGTGTATGTGTGTATGTGTATGTGCATGTCTGCATGTGTATATATGTATGTGTGTATGAGTATGTGTGTTTATGTGTATTCATGTGTATGTGTGTATGCGTGTGTGTATATGTGTATGTGTGTATATGTATGTGTATGTGTATGTGTGTATATATTAATGTATGTCTGTTTATAAGTGTCTGTTTGTATATGTATATGTGTATGTGTGTATGCAAATGAGCGTATGTGCGTGTGTGTATGTGCATATGTGTATATCTGTATGTGTGTTTGTCCATGTGTATGTATGTATGTGTATGTGCGAGAGTATGTTTGAATTTGTATGTATGTATGAGTATATGTGTAACTGTATATATGTGTCTATGTGTATGTGTGTATGTATGTATGAGTATACGTGTAACTGTATATATGTGTCTATGTGTATGTGCGTGTATGTGTATATGTATAAGTGTATGTGTATTTGTGTACGTAAATGTGTGTTAGTGAATGTGTGTATTTGTATGTGTGTAAATGTATGTGTAGGTGTAAGTGCGTATGTGTATGTGCTTGTGTGTATGTGTAATTGTTTATACGTGTATTTTTTTTTGTGCATGTGTGTGTGTTCTTGTGACTCTCTGTGCATGTGTATATTGTATGTGTGTATGTGTATGAGTGTATGTGTATCTTTGTATGTGTATGTGCGTATGCGCGTATGTAAATGTGTGTATGTGTCTATGTGTATGTATGTATGTGTGTATGTGATGTGTATATGTGTGTATGTTTATGTGTGTATGTTTATGTGTGTATGAGTATATGTATATATGTGTATGTGTATTTGTGTATGTGTATTTGTGTATGTTAATGTGTTGATATGTATGTGTGTATTTGTATGTGTGGATATGTATGTTTGTATGTGTACGAGTGTATGCGTATGTGCGTATGTGTATGTGTGTATGTGTATGTGTGTATGTGTATGTGCTTATGTGCATCTGCGTGTGTGTATGTGCATATGCGTATGTGTGTATGTGCATGTGTGTTTGTTCATGGGTATTTATGTGTATGTGTGAATCCATGTGTGTGTATGTATGTATCTGTATGAGTGTATGTCTTAATATGTATAAGTAAATGTGTGTATGTGAATGTATGTATATAGTTGTGTGTATATATGTGTATATGTGAATGTATGTATATAGTTGTGTGTATATATGTGTATGTATGTAGTTGTATGTGTGTATGTGTATGTAAGTATGTGTATGTGTGTATGTGTATATGTTTATGTGTATTCGTGTATGTATATGTGTCAAAAATATGCGTGTATTCGTATGGTTGCATGTGTATACGCATATGTGTTAAGTGTATGTGTGTATTTGTAAATATGTTTGTGACTATGTGTATGTATTTTATTTATGTGTGTATTTGTATGTGTATATGTGTATACGTGCATTTGTATGTATGTGTCTATATGTGTATGTGTATGTGCGTATGTCTGTATGTGTATTAGTGTATGTGTATTTGTGTATGTTGATGTGTGTAAGTGTATGTTGTTATTTGTATATGTGTAAATGTATGTGTGTATGT